>CM071928.1:73198938-73640751 GCA_016081115.2 Rehmannia glutinosa
GTCTCGGCTTAGCTCAATTAGCCCCAACTCATGTTTGAGTTCTTCAAATCTTGACTCACATAATGGTTTTGTGAAGATGTCGGCTAGTTGCTTATCGGTTGAGATATATTCCAAGATAATGTCCTTCTTTTCAACGTGATCTCTTATGAAATGATATCGACATCTATATGTTTTGTTCTTGAGTGCAACACGATTTTGAGTGATTGCAATGGCACTTGTGTTATCACACATGATTGGAATTTCTTTTTCTTCAATTTCATAATCTCTCATTTTCTTTGTCTCATCCATAGGACTTGGGCACGGCCCGGTGCCATTTATGTATTCCGCCTCAATTTGTGAAGTGGCTATTGAGTTTTGTTTCTTGCTAAACCAGGAAATTAGTCTGTTTCAAGCATTTGACATGTGCCTGTACTTTTCTCACTCCACTGCGCATCCAAAGATAGTCGTCAGTCGAATAGCCACTAGCTTGAAACCACCTTCCCCTTTGGATACCATAGCCCTACTTCTTGATTTCCTTTTAAGTATCTCAATATTCTCTTAGTCAGCAAATCATATGGCTCTCTTTGGAGCGATTGAAATCTTGCACATACACCTACAGCAAAGGTGATGTCGGCTTTGCTAGGCTGGAGAGATAGAGCAGATGATCCAATAAGTGCTCTGATCTTGTTTGATCTACTGAGGCTTGCCATCTGTATCCATGTCCATTTTGACCCGATGTGTTCATTGGTATTTTTTTAAGACTTCTCCTCCATACCAAATTTCTTCATTAAATCTCTGGTGTATTTTGTTTGGCTTATGAAGGTTCCATCCTTCAACTTGTTTCACTTGAAGTCCAAGGAAGAATGTCGACTCTCCCCATCATGCTCATTTCAAATTTACTTTGCATGAGGTTTGAGAATTTTTCACACGCCTTTGTTAGTGGATCCAAAAATGATGTCATCCACATATATTTGAACAAGCGTATACTCTTCTTGTCTTGAATTACGAAAAGTGTTCTATCCACTTTTCCTTTAGTGAATCCATTTTCGATTTAGGAATTGTGACAGGTATCATACCATGCTCAGGTGCTGTTTCAATCCATACAGGGCTTTCTTGAGTTTGTACACTTTGTCTCCAAGAGTCTTCTCGCTCAAATCCTCGGAGGTTGTTCAACATACACTTCTTCTTCCAATAATCCATTTAGGAATGCACTTTTTACATCCATTTGATATACAATGAAGTTTTTGTGAGCTGCATAGGCAAGAAACATCCTTATAGCTTCCAATCTTGCTACGAGAGCAAATGTTTCATCAAAATCTATTCCTTCTTCTTGGCAATATCCTTTGGCTACCGTCTTGCTTTGTTTCTTACCACAGAACCTTCCTCGTTCATCTTATTTGAATACCCATTTGGTTCCAATAACATTTTGATGTATGGGTCTTTGTACTAATTCCCATACTTTATTTCTCTCAAACTGATTCAGCTCTTCTTGCATAGCTTGAATCCAATGTGTGTCATCCAATGCTTGGGACACATCTTTGGGCTCTATCTGCGAGATGAAGCATGTGAACATTGCTTCTTGTTGAGTTGGATCTTGTCTTGACACCTTCTCTCATGTCCCCAATGACAAGTTCTCGTGGATGGTCTCTCGGCCATCTTACGTCGATTGAAGTAAGTTAGCTGGATTGATCGACTTGCGGTACCGTGTTCTTTGTGGTCGCTCTCTCGTGATCACTCACCGGCAGATTTTCCACCGCTTTTGAGATTGACTATCTCATCTTCTTCCTGGAATTGATAATCCTGCTTGGCTTGGATAGGGACTCTTCCGTAAGGTTGGATGTTTGACTTATCGGTGACTCTTCAATGTCTTCTCCATTTATGTTTGGCTCATCGAATACTACATGAATGGATTCTTCCGTAACCATAGTTCTTTTGTTGAGTATTCTCAGAGGCTTTGCTTTGGTGAGTATCTAAGAAGATACCCTCATCGACTTTAGCATCAAAAGCCTTTAGGTTGTCTTTGCCATTATTGTGGATGAAGCATTTACATCCAAATATCCTGAAATATGCAACATTTGGTTTTCTTCCAGTCCAGGATCTCATAGGAGTCTTTGTCACCGCCTATTTATCATACATCTGTTTTGGGTGTAGCAAGTTTGTGTTGATTGCTTGACCCAAAATCTTTTGGTAACCCCCCGTTCACTAACATGGTCCTTGCTCGCTTCCTTGAGGGTTCTGTTCCTTCTTTCGCAACTCCATTCTCACAGGAGTCCTTGCAGTGATAGTTCATGACCAATACCATTCTCAATACAAGATCTTGAGTTATTATTCCATTGACAAACTCGCCTTCCTCTATCCGATCTTATTTTGATAATGGTTTGACTCTTCTCATTTTGTATTTTCTTCATCACCGTGGTAGCTTTTGTAGAGTTTCTTTCTTCTTGCACATGAATATTGTCCATGTATATCTTGAGTAGTCATCTACTACCACCAAGTGTATTTCTTTCCACTTATGCTTGCTGGTTCCACTTTGGGCCAAATAGATCCATATGAAGCGATCAATATTCTTGTTGAGGATGGGCATGTCTTTTCTTTGAATGACGACTTTATTTGTTTTCCCTTCCGACATGCATCACATATACTTTCCTTCTTGTATCTTCGAGTCCTGGAAGTCCTTCTACAAGATGACTTCTTGCTAGCTTATTAATTGTTTTGAAGTTCAGTGACTAGCTTTTTGTGCCCACCAATTTGATTCAAATTGTGCTCTTTGCTTTGCTAGTAGACAGTCTTTGGGTGTTGCGGTTGACCAATCCACTACATACATATTTTTCTGTCTACATCCTTGCAAAGACAACTTCATTAGATTCAACATTTTTGATTTGGCATATTCCCATGTTGAATCCAACATTGTAGCCCTTGTCGCAGAGTTGATGATGCTTAGTAAATTGAAGTTTAGTCCTTCAACATATGCAACATCTGTGATTTCTAAACCATTCCTTTTGATGGATCCAATGCCTCTTATTTCACCAGAGCTTCATTTCCTCCAAATATGACTTTGGCTCTTTGACTTCCTTGAATTTTGACAGATTTCTCTTATTTCTGTCATATATGTCCTGAAATGCAGCCACTATCCATGTACCAGGTTCCTTGGCACTCACTTCCTTGAACCCGCAATCAAGGAAATTAAGTTTTAGGTACCCATTCTTGTCCTGGGTCCCCGAGGGGTTAGAATTATAAGATGATCCAACCAACCTATAGCCAAATGATTTGACTCTAAGAGGTTGCCATCTATCGGTGCCATAATCATAATCAATCCTGGCAAATTGCTTGGGGAGTCCAGGTTCATACAAATTGTCTCTTTTGTCTCGTATGCTGCATATGTGTTTTAGCAATTGCCTTTCTTGGGTAATTGTGGTGTCTTTGAGTGTAGTGCCTAGGTGCATATGTGTCTTTGATGAAAGCTCTTATGCTTTTGGAATGGCCTTTGTTGAGTTCTAGGCCTTTGCCATTTGGGCTTGTATTCCATAAGTCTAGCCGATAGTTCACATTGTTCAAATCGGCTTGGCTTGGATATTTTCTACCATTCCCATCATGTGTATTTCTTTTATGAGTTTTAAGGATTTTGGTAGCTCGCTTCTTTTTTACTGAGTATTTTCTGTTTGGAATCTGTTTGAGGACTCGGTGAATCTCTTCTCACCGTCCTTTCAAAGACTCTCAACTCGGGTCTGTTTTCCTTTTCCTTTGTAACCAAGGCCAGTTTGCTTAGTATTGTGCTTTGGATTGAAAGTGTGTGCATCATTTAGAGTTTTGGATTTTTCGGACTCTTCATGACTTGAAGATCCTTTTTCCAAAATTACTCTTGAGGTTTGACATGGCACAAAGGAATTAAATCCTAAGCTGTCTTGTCTCCACATTCTCTTTGACTCATAATAAGATCATCCAATGATTTAGATGCCTTAGTGAATGAGGCAATAACATTTTTGAGGTCATTCTCCCTCTTTTCTATAGCGGCAATTTCTGCTATTAATTTAGCATTTTCGGCCTTTTAAACTTTTATTCTCATCGGCTATTTGACTTAGAGTACTCGGCTCCTTAGTCGGCTTTGAGTTTTGATTTTGAGTAGGTTGTTTTCCTCATTCAACAATGTGTGTGAGGTTTTAATGTGCTCAAAATCTTTCATCATTTTGCCTAATGAATCATAAAGATCGAGTGGGTGATGAAGTGTGTGTGTCGATCACTATCACTAATTAGTATGCGAGCTTGTTGAGTTAGATTGTACCTCATCTTCTTGATCTTGTTCTTTGGCCATTAAGCGGATCAAGGCTTCTTCTTCGAGTCACTTGAGTAGTCGGCTTCACGCTGCTCTCGAGTCACTGTCTCTCTTGACTTGGCTGTCTCAACGATCTCTGCGACCATCATTGCCTTTTTCTTTTCTTGTCTTCTTTCTCAAAGACTTTTCTTTCTTCTTCGTTTCGTACTTGTTGACTACAGGATATGAGCGATCAATGGCATAGTGACCTGGTTGTCTACAATTCCAACATAGATATTCAGACCTTTTGCTCAACTCTTTCTATTCTTGAGTTGTCGGCCCTTTGATACTCAACTTGTTGATGATCATCCTCTTGGTTGGCCTATCATCCCTTGATTTGGAGGAGCCGAGTGTCTTCGGAGGATTCACCCTTTCCTCTCTTGTAGTTCTTGTTAAAGAACTTGTTAAATCTTTTAACCATTAGGGCTATTTCTTCCTGGGTCAATTGCCTCTTTGACTTGACTTTCCTTCCATTTTTGACAACTAGAGCAGGTTTGTTTTGGGTACAAATTTGTCTCTTCCTGGTCTTTCCTTCTCGGCTCAAACTCGTAGGCTTTGAGGTGTCCGAGAATAACTCATGATTGGATGTCTTTGATAGGTCCATGGAATGTCTCGGTGCCATGACCTTCATCTCCCATTCACCGGAAGACTTTTCGGGATCTTCATACACATTTCATTCGTGTGTATATTCCTTTCCAAGTGTAGAACTGACTCATTTGTGATTTACGAAATCGAGCATCCAGTTGATCCAGGTTTTCTCCGAGATCATTTTAAAGTTCTCAAACTTAAATATGACCACCGATAATTTGTTTTCTTTGATTTGCTCAAACCTTCACAAATCAAAGTCGCTTGTCCTGCATTTCCTTAGCCGTTTGCAAGATTTGACTTTGTTGAACATGGCTTTATCCAAGGTTTTGTAAAGAATGTCCTTGGCTACATTGTCCAGAGTTGTATCTTTTTCTGTCATCATTTGTCCACTTTCGATTCTTGGTTTTTCAACCATGGTAATCAGTCTTTGATCTTTTCCCCTTCACCGCAACTCTTAAATGCAATTTGTGTTCACCTTTAATATTTGCGAGAGGCCCATCTTCTATCACTATCCACATCTCATCATGTAATGCCGATAGATGAGCCTCGCATACAATTTTCCAATCATCAAATTCTTCAATAGTTTAAAATAACTGGAACTCACAAACCGGAAGGGCTTTTAATGTGATTCCGGTTGGAAAATGTCACTAGGGTCAGCGGAATATTGGGAAAAAGCAGTTTTTAAAAGAAATAAGTATAGGTCCCTTAACTTTTGAAAATCTCATTTTTGTCCCATTTTGAAATAATAGCCTTTAAGGCTTTTAGGGGTCCAATTGTTATTAAATTTGAAACTTGGGTCCAAAATATAATTATGTTATAGTTAAATTAGTATTTCCAGGTACATGGGCTGTATAATTCCTGGAAATTTAATTTGGCTCCTCAAGTTTAATCTTTTACAATTTGGTCCCTCAATTTTTATAAAATTACTTTCCAAGCTCTAAACTCTTGGATTTTGGAATACACTTAAAATATGTTATTTCCAGTCTCTTAAGAGTTAAAACTTCAAATTTTAAAATTAGGGTCTGGTACAGTTTCGAAAATTGCAAAATAGCCCTTAAACTTCTAAAATTTTACAATCTAGTCCTTGGGCTTTTAAGCGTTGATTTTATTTATCTAAAAACTCTTAAAACTTTATTAAAATGTCAAAACATAATTTTTGAACCTGAGTTCAGTCCCAAAAATCGAAAATTATAGAGGGGTCCCTTAAATTTTATTTTCTTGCAATTAAGTCCACCAACTTTCCAATTTTTGCATTTTAAGTCCAAAAGTTGAAATTTAATCAATTATGTTCGACTTGTCCAGGTTATAAATCATTCAAAACATAGATTTCAAGAGTCATAAACATACTTGTCCAACTCATACAAGCATTCATCAAATACAATCGTAAAGTGTACATGTATGCCTATTTTTTGATAAATAGCATTTTTGAGCAACACTTGAGAATTTTTAACTTGATACAAGAAAATAGCATGCAATACATAATATATATCTCAAGTGCTCAATAACAAAATACTACATGCATTTTATAATTAAAACACCTAGAAGTTGAAAGGATTTTTCCACCCACCTTGTTTGTTTGGTTGATTGGTGTAAAGTGATATGTCACTAGACCTTGAGGATTTTAATCTTCACTTAAGGCCCCTAAGTCAAATAATACAAGGATTTTTGAGTTAGAAAATGAAGAATTGAACTAAGGAGGGAAATAGTGGAGGAATAGGCCAAAGGGACCACACTTACCTTGTGTAGTTGAAAGTTGTAGTCAAAAATTGATAGTTGTAGGTCCCAAGGGGTGTAAGTGTAAGGTTTAGAAGGGGGTTGAATAAACCTTACCAAATTTTCGATTTAGGCCTTTTAAATCTCTGAGTTCTACACAAATGTGTCCTTGATGGACCGGTCGAATTAGTCACTCGGAGAGTCAATCTCTTAACCGACTTCAAATTGTATTAGTAGAGTAACTCAAATTGTTGGCTATAATTTGACTCAGGTTTTGGTTTTGTTTTTATTGGAAGACTTAACACCCTTAAGTTTGTTTAAGCAAGTTTTTACTGACTTGATTTAGTACTTATAGATTATCGGATGGATAGCAAATTTATCGTGAGATATAAGCAATTAAAAGTGCGGATATTTAAATCTTTGTAAAGTAAATGACACATAAAGTTTTTATAGAGGTTCGAAGATGGGGTAATTCTTCTACTCCTCTCTTCTCCAACTCCCCGGAGGAATCCACTAAGTAATGATCGGTTTACAAAGTGGTAACATCCGGATACAAGTCTTGATCACAACAAATGACTTGATCCTTTGGGACTCGATCGAGACGCCTTGATCACTCACCGCTTCTCGTGCGACTCGGCTTCTTCACAGGGCGGTTGCCTTGCTACTCTGACTCACTTGCTCAAGCACTTTGGATTTGATCACTTCAGCCCTCCAAACGCTTAAGACTTGGTTCACTTTTGAACCTTTCTACAATCCTTCTTGGAATGTAGACCCCTTGTTTTCGTAGTTTCCTCTTCAAGCTGATTGAAGTTCTCTTTCCTTCACGGGTAAGTGTTGGATTGATGTTCTTCGAGATGTAGACTTGAGGATTGAGAATATTTCAATTTTGATAAGCTTGTATATCTCACGTGTGTGTCATCCACGCATCATATATTTTCTCAATCAAATTCCTCGGCCTTTTATAGTGAACTTTCAAAAATTTGCCCGTTGAAGAGATAGGCTCATTTTTGAAAATCACTTTGCGATCGTTGGTTTGCACTTCTTGGAATTGCCATTTCCTCGTATGAAATGTTTTATCACCTTTTTTCAGAGTTACGACACGGTGTAGTGCTTCCCATTGGTTCATTTCTTTGCACGCTTAAGGGATGAGCACTCCAAGAAAGGTAGTATGGGGATATTACTTGTTTAAGTAAATCTCTTGATTTTTGTGCAACGGTTCTTTTTCGATTATCTCGACTTGACTGCATTTCCTCGCTTTCCCCGGTGACTTAGAGTCGACTTCCAATCATTGGATGACTCTTGTCACTTCATCTTGAGACTTGCTTCTCTTGGGTTGACTTGGTGATGTTTCACTCACCGCATCTCACCGCTTCTTGATCGAGTTCTGTCTGCTCTTCTTTGTTGTCCTCACTGTCTCACAAGAGTTTTCCTTCAAGCCTTGATTGTCTTCTTGCAAGTTGGAGCGTGGTGACTTAACTCGGCTTGGCCGACTCTAATTGTTACAATACATTTCAAAGCAAGAATTGGGGAGCTAACTTTCTATTCTAAGTTTTACATGGCATTCATCAAAACCTAAACAATAAAATTCCTAACGATAGTCTCTTAAAAACTTGATCACCTCTTAACCAAAGTTCCAAAGTCAGCCCCTAATCACCTCAAAATTATAATTTTGATGTTAAAATCGAAATTAATAGGGAAGGAGAAGAATGTACTAAAAATTCCATTTCTTACCTTATAGTCCAACTTCTTCACAATTTTTCTTCAAGATGACAAGTCTCTTAATATATTCAAAGGTCTTCTAGGTATACCTCAAAATCAAAAATCAAACTTAAATTAGAAGGTGAAAGAGATGAATTAGGTGATATTAAAAATGGATTGAAAAAGAAATTTTCCTTACCTTGGTATGGTGATGGTTCGAATTTGTTGAAGGAGTAGGAGATTAATTCTTGAAGTTTTGGTTAAGTGTTTGTGAAGAAGAAGAAGAAATGTGTAGAGAGATGTAGGAGGATTTTTAGAGAAAGAGAAGAGGAAATACAAGACTTAGAAAATTTTTGTGTTGGTGAATGAAGTGATGAATGAACTTGAACAATTTCTTGCCCAATTAGGCCTCTTGGCCGTCCACTTTGAGGAAGAGGGGACAAAATTTTTGTTTTGTTTTGATTAATGATTTGTGAGGTTAATAATTGGGAAATTATGACATAAAATAGTAATAGGCAACTTTACTAGGGACAATTAGCCAAAATGGTAAGTTTAGGGGGAATCACCTTTGTTTGGTAATTATTGAGGTGGGAATTGGTAGATTAATCTAAGATGTAGTTTGAATTAATGGTGTAAAAATACACAAGATGAATACATAAGGTGTACATGTACAAGAGTTGGGAGATATTTCTATACCAAAATATACATCATGGCCATCCAACATGAGGGTAATTGTGGTATTTCCATATATTTCTTTTTGTCCCAAAATTGATGATAATAGATGAATAATATCAATCTCCAAAATAATTAGTGATTTCCTTGATCACTTATAAGTCTCATGATCACTTATTCTAAATCAAATTCTTAATTCTATAAGGTATAAATCTCTAAAATAAATAGTCTCTTAAAATTAGGTGACTAATAGATACACAAATAATAATAATAATGATGATCGATCAAGTGATCATTAATACGAAATAGAATTAATAATGAATTATGACCACAAGTAATAAATAAAAGAACGTAAATGAAAAATATATTTATCATTAATATTTACCCGTGAAAATGACGCGGTAAAATAGTCAAATTAATACAAGGGACGATCGTGAAATACATCGTGTATTCCCGCATCTTGTCTTTGTAACTCGAGTCGGTAGGCCAACTTCCCGATCCTCTGCAAAATCTCGTAAGGTCGAATATATCTCGGACTTAGCTTGCATCGCTTCTTTGGATTGATCAATCCTTTCCGTGGCAAGAGTCGAGAAATACTTAATCTCCGACTTCAAATTCCAAGTCCTTTCTCCTCTTGTCTGCGTAACTCTTTTGGCGGCTCGGTACATGCGGATCCGTTCCTTGATCAACTTGACCTTCTCCATGGCCTCTGAACTAAGTCGACCTTTGGAATCGATGGTGACTTTCGTTTCTCTTTTGGAGTCCATTGGTCATCAATCTCTTAGTGTAGTGGGGATCTACACTTTCGCCCATACAAGGCTTCGTAGGGTCCATTCCCAATTGTGGCCTAATAGCTGTTATTATAGGCGAATTCGGCCAATGGTAAGTGTGAATCCCAACTTCCTTGGAAGTCTAACGTGCATGCTCGCACATGTCTTCCAGGGTTTGAATCGTTCGCTCGGTCGGT
Organism: Rehmannia glutinosa; assembly: GCA_016081115.2. Classification (NCBI taxonomy): domain Eukaryota; kingdom Viridiplantae; phylum Streptophyta; class Magnoliopsida; order Lamiales; family Orobanchaceae; genus Rehmannia; species Rehmannia glutinosa. Next base: position 73,208,865 of record CM071928.1, read on the forward strand.
CATCGGTTTGTGGATGTCTTCTTTGTCTTTGAAACTTAGGGAGTACCCAATTCCTCATGTAAGCATTTCCGAATCTGAGACAAACCTCGGGTCTTTGTGCGACACTATGTCCACCGACGGTCCATGCGGTCGAATGATCTCTCGAGATATAAATCTGCGCAAGTTTACGCAGTTGTCGGTTTTCTTCATGGGTAAGAAGTGTGCGATTTCGTGAGTCGATCTCGACTACCCATATGGCGTCATCACCTCGTCTGGTCTTTGGTAGATCCGTCACGAAATCTATCGTTATGTGTTCCCATTTCCACTGGAATTCTCAAAGGTTGTAATAAACCGGATGGTCATTTGTGTTTCGCTTTTGTTCATGGACAATCAAACATCTCTTAACGAACTTCTGCTACACTGGTTCTTCATGTTTACCCACCAAGAATGCCGTTTCAAGTCTTTATACATCTTGTTTCCTCCAGGGTGTATAGTGTATTTTGAACGGTGTGCTTCTGAGAGAATTGTTCCTAATCGCTCGTCACTTAGTACATAGACTCGATTTGAATCGATGATTCCATCTTCATGTACCGAAAATTCGATCTCTCTCCTTTAAGTATCTTCTCTTTCGAGTTTTGAAGTTGTAGATCCGTCCCTGTCTTTGCTTTGATCTCGTTCGATGGATCGGGTTTAACCAATATGTTAGCACATAAAATGTGAGTGTTGGTTCTCGTCGGTTCCAAGTGCTCAACTCTTCTAATGATTTCCACTCACGAATCATTAGTCGGCTAAACTCACCTTTACTCGCTCAAGGCGTCGGCTACTCGTTAGCTTTCCGGGATGGTATTGAATATCAAAGTGATAGTCTTCTATTAACTCCATCCATCTCCGTTGCGTCAAATTGAGATCCTTCGAGAGAATAGATACTTTAGGCTCTTATGATCTGTGTAAACCGTGAATGTTGCTCCATTTCTTTAATGCGAACACTATTCTTGCCAATTCCAAGTCATGCGTTGGGTAATTGGCTTCATACGGCTTGAGTTTCCGTGATGCGTAAGCAATGACCTTTCCTTCCTGCATGAGTCTTGCTCGTAGTCCTTCCTTTGATGCATCACCTGTAGGCGACAAAGTTTTATGTTCCCTTTGGAAGGGCTAAGATCGGAGTGTAGTAAGTCGTTTCTTGACTCTTGAAACTAGCCTCACACTTGTCATTCCACTCAAACTTGACTTGCTTATGGGTTAGTCGAGTGAGTGGTCCGGCTATCTTGGAGAAATCCTAGATAAATCTTCGATAATATCCACTAGTCCTAAGAAACTTGATCTCCGTTCTGGACTCGGGTTGTTTCCATTCAACCATTGTCTGTACCTTCAAAGGATCTCTGGCGATCCCATCTGGGATCTATGTGTCCCAAGAATGCGACTTCACTAAGCCAAAATTCGCACTTGCATACAACTTGTGCTCTCGTAGTGTCTCCAAAATAATTTTTGAGATGACGTTCATGCTCTTCTCTAGTCTTGGAGTATACAAGTATGTCATCAATGAATATCACTACGAATTGATCCAAATAAGGTTGAAAGACTCGATGCATCGGATCCATAAACGCCTGGTGCGTTTGTCGGACAAAGGCATCACTACAAACTCGTAGTGTCCATATTTGGTCGAAAATGCTTTGTTTTGGAAACGCTTCTTCTTCACGGATTTTTAGGCGATAATATCCTTGTTGTAAATCAAACTTGAGTACACCATTGCTCCTTGAAGTTGATCAAACGATTCGTCTATCCTCGGGAGGGGATATTTGTTCTTTATGGTCACGCTTTGTTAAGTCCGCGATAGTCTATCTGAGTCTTAATGTGCCATCTTTCTTCTTGACAAATAGTCACTGGTGATCCCCAGGAGACGTGCTTGGTCGGATAAATCCCACATCCATCGCCTGTAATTGTGTCTTCAACTCTTGTAACTCAATAGGAGCCATTATATACGGCGTTAAGCGATCGGGCGGTTCTTGGTAATACCTCGATGGTGAACTCGACATCCCTATCTGGAGGGACAGTGGTGAGTTCTTGTGGAAATACATCTGTATATTCCGATACTATAGGTATTTGATTAATTTGTGTCTCAACCTTAGGTTTGTTAATTACAAACGCCAAGTACCCTTATGCCCCTCTAGTGATCACCCTCCTCGCTTTCATTGCTGAAATGATTGGGAAATTTTAACTCGTGATCTTCCCGAAATTTCCACTTCGGGCATACCGGGTTCACATAGTTTAATGGACTTGCGATGGCGGTCCATTTGTGCATGGTGTGCGGACAACGATTCATTCCCAATATAATGTCGTATTCGGATATAGACAAAGAAGATCAAATCAGGAAAGTTTATCTCATCAATCTTAACCCATGCATTATAGATAATATCATTATCGGCTTGCGCCCATAGGAGTGGACACTTCTAAACCTATATGCATATGTTCCATGCATGCATGCGGCTTGTGTACAAAATGTGGTGCAACAAATGAATGCGTTGATCCAGGGTCAAATAGTACTTTAGCGTAGTGGCTAGATTCTAGAAGCGTACCTTTCACCACGCCTCCACGTCGCCTCCCGGAGCCTCATGTCCGGCTAGTGCAAATGCTTGAGCGGGCATCCTTGCCCGATTTCCCCGGCCATGACTTTGGCGGCTGCACTTGTTTCGTGCGATCTCGTGATTGGCAATCCTTCACCAGTGGTCTTTGGTCAACGCCACATAGCAAGCATTTCCCCTGTTTGCGCCAACAATCATTGACAAGATGTCCCGTTTTTTGGCAATGTGCACATCTTTGGACCTGGTTTTTCTGTACGGTCTTTTCCTTTATCCGTCTTATTGAGTCCATTCTCAAACTTAGCAGGTGCTTAGATGGTCATCCTACAATCGTCCTCTTGAGATCTTTTGATTGCCTACTCTGCTTGAATCTATCAAATATGGTTCGATCTGACTCGATGCGGAGAGTCGCTTTAATGCGGTGAGTAGGTTGTCATTTCAACGATCAAAAAGGCGCTTTTGAAGTTCCAACTTCATCCCGTGTGAACTTATATAATTTGTCCTCTTCTCATCTTGATTGTCCCCAAAGCATATTTGGACAACCGATGAAACTCGAGACTCATATTGGGCTATGGACATGTTCCCTTGTCTCCACTTACGAAATTCATCCCGGCGTGCTGTTTCACATCCTGGGGAATGTCTTTTGCTCATGGAATTCACCAGAAATTTTCCCATGTTCTATCTACTTGATCCTGTTCCCACTTTCTCTCAACTCGCTCTCCACCAATCTCGAGCAACCTATTCTAGTTGGAACACTGCGAGTGTAACCTTTTGTTCCTTGGAATATTGGAGAGTATTAAAGATATTCTCTAGTTTCTCGATCTATTCCTCTGCTTTTATGTCATCGATTCCCTTAAGAAAGTCGGGGGTCGAATCGTAGGAACCGCTCTAATGTGCGATCATTCGCCTCCCGAGCAAGTTTGGAGTTAGGGGACGAGGCTCTACTTGTTGCCTCATGAACAACGAGGATTTCTTTGCAAGGCCTGTCGTGCGATTAAGTTATCTCCAGCGGTGGCGGAAGAGGTGGTGGCAATTCGGGAGGGTACCCATTTCCTCGGCGCGTCATTATATCTTTGGGGAACACGGCGGGGTCTCCGCGTCCACGATGTCCAACCATTTTGTTTCCGAGGTTTAGCTACAATCCATAAATGAATGATTTCAATAAATACTCGCATATAACAAGTTATATCACAACAAAGAATACACAAGACACGAGAATAAGTAGAAAAAGTATATTCATTGATGTGAAAATTTGAATATACCCAAATGAGTTCATACAACAGAATACGAGAATCGAAGATAATCTAGAGTCGAATCAACTTGATCAAAGTACAACGGGAAGCAAAATACAATAGAATTGAAATAAGCGTCGGCTAAAATCTAACATAGAAGCTATCTACTCGGTGAGGTCGCCATCATAATCACTAGCGGCCTCGTCCATAATCGAACTTGATCGGTGAGGTATCGCCTCGGCGATAGGCCGATCGGCTAAATCCGCCCATTTGCTCCGATCCGGCGTCATCAAGTGGGCGGCTTCAAGCGCCTTGGCTCTCCATCCTCCATTGGATCTCGTCGGGATCCTCTTGGAGATCTTCTTCGGATCCTCTTCATTATCGGCCTCGATGTCGGGCATGGGTTCCGTCTTGGGTGGTGGCAACGGTGGTGCATTAGCCGCTAAGGCAACCTCCAAAGCGACATCCCGCCGAGTTAAGGTATCGTGAGATCCTCGATCGCCTTCATCTGTTTGATGATAGTATCTTGAGACGTCCGATGGTGGCCACTCGACATGTACGCGCGTCCATCTCCCACTATCGCGCGGCCTTCCTTAGCGTGTTCCATCTTCTTGCGAGTAATTTCCAAGTGTTCCTGGATCGACAATTTGACCTTCGCGGCGCGGATGGTATCTTCGCGATCCTTAAGAAAGGGTAAGGCTATTCTTCTCCTCTTGGCTCTTTGTCGGGAGGTGTGTTTAGTTCTTGGTTACGGCGGCGTTCCTCTCGCCCTCGAGATAGCCGAAGGTATTCCCGGTGCCGTGGTTCATGTATGCCCGGATGTAATCACGTTTGGCACGGGCCTCAATAATTCCCACGGATAGGTGGCGTCGGCTCCATCCTGGTTAAGCCAAACTAAGGAGGATTAGACAAAGTTAAGGAAAAGATAAGGGAGAACAGGAAAGAATAAATAAAGAAATTCGATCAAGAGTCAACTAGGCCAAATCAAGTATGATCATGGAATCTCCAAGTATAAATTCTAACTTAGTATAAAAAATCGATAATACGGTTCTATGCCATTTTTGAAATCGACTTCACACTTAATTGGTCGGTCGCGGTACTACCCAACACAGTCCGAGGGTCCTATGCTGGGTCAGCTCGTTGTAAGTTTCCATCTTACTAGCCGAGATCTGATACCATAACTGTCACGCCCCAATCGTGACGCGACAACGATCAATCACTTAAACAGAAAATAAATCAACAGTCTAAACCCATGATACGAAACTTCAAGTGAAAATAGTCTAATGCAGCGGAATTAAAATAAACACAAGTACATATTATATCTTAAGGTCCGATGGTATCCAAATACAACCCAATAGATTTTTCGAATTTAACTTACAGTCCAAACAGAAATAAAATGAAGAAGTCCAATCAACAATAAAAGTAAATGGAATGTCTCTCCACATCAATGGTAGTGATTGACTGGTATTTTGCATGTATTTTGGGCTTAATATTGGCTAGAATGTGTGGATATGCATGCGTTATATGAGTAAATTGGGTATTCTTCTTGTTTTGTGGAATTGGATTACGCTTTGCTCATTTTGTAGGAATTTATCTATATTTGTAGCATGGTGGCAACAATTCGGGCATTACAACCGCCAATACTTGACATGACTGACGAAGTTTGGAGTCGAATCGAGAAGAAGTTGGACGAACCGGGCGAGAAATGGAAGAAAATAGCCCATGTGCGTATTGTTCCAGGTGAGCACGGGCAGGGCGTGCTCCTCTGCAGCAGACCCGTGCTCAAACCGGATATGAAGAATCAAGGTTCGGCCTGAGCACGGGCAGCCCGTGCCATATGGGCACGCCCGTGCTCTTCTGAAGAAAAATTACAAGTTGTTCGGCACCCAGCACGGGCTGGGCGTGCCAAAAGGGCACGGTCGTGCCTCGCTGCGGGAAAAAACAGAGATTCATCCAAGTCCAACTAGGTTTCGACCCGAGCGGAGTACAAATAGACACGGGCGGCCACAAACGAGGACACACACCGATTTTTACCCTAGAAACCGAGAGAAAAGATACGTTTAACCTTGGTTTGCTTAATCTAAGCATAAAAGTGGGAGATTAATTGAAACCATAACCCAGAATCCATCCATCCATACTTGATCTTTTAATCACTCTTTACTTTGTTATTTTAGGATTAATTTCGCTTTAATAATAATAAAACCAAACCTTCAAATTTCGATAGTTTAGATAAAAATAGAACTATTATAATCCAATACTTGGTACATTAATTTATTAATCCTGTGGATTCGACCTTGCAAACCCTATTCTATAAACTGATCCGTACACTTGCGGTAAAGCTAAAAAAAAATAGGCGAACAAGTTTTTGGCGCCGTTCTTGGGATTAATCAAATTTTTAGTACTAATATTGTGATAAATAGAACTATTCTTAATCTAGACATTTTTTCCTTTTCTTTTTAATTTGTTTGATTTTTCTTCTATTGTGGTTAACTTGTTTTCTTTAGTTGGTTCGGGTAGTGCATGATCACTCGCTCAAAGCAAGGAGAATTAGCACTGTTCATACCGGAGGTTGAGGCTTTTGCTAGGCGAAATAGTGCGGCTACTAAGCGGGCGAGAAAGACGGAGGACCAAACCATGGCGAAAATTGAAGACAACAACAGAGAAGCAATAACGGGGTAACAACCAGGCCAACGGGGTCAATGTTGAGTTACCAATACCAGAGGTTCCAGTGGCTCGGCGATCCAACAAAGAAGCGTCTGCGATTACTTTCGCCCAATCAATCGCAACTATGGTGGAATTGCCAACGTCGATCAATATGAATAATTTTGAGCTAAAGCGACTCACGATCTCGATGGTGCGTGAGAATCGGTTTGGGGTTTCCGTCCGAAGATCCCAACTCCCATCTTGCGAATTTCATACAAATCGCAATACTATCAAGATGAATGGGGTGATGATGATGCTATACGCCTTCGCCTATTCCCTTTCTCTTTAAGGGATAAGGCTAGGAACTGGCTAGGCACCCTAACTCAGGGGAGTGTGAACAATTGGGATGAGCTGAGTTAGAGGTTCTTATTCAAATACTTCCCACCAAGCAAGACACTCTGACTTAAGAGCGAGATCACTCAATTCGGGCGGTTTGATTACGAGCCTTTGTACGAGGCCTGGGGAGAGATTCCGGGATTTGTTGAGGAGATGCCCGCAAAGACGGATTTCTGAGAGCCTTTGTACGAGGCCTGGGAGAGATTCCGGGGATTTGTTGAGAGATGCCCGCAAAGACGGATTTCTGAGGATCAACAACTCGTTTCTTTTACAATGGGTTGATGGGGCAGACTAGATCGTTCGTGGATGCTGCAGTGGGGGGCGCGCTTCTCGCAAGGTTTCCAGAAGATGCATTCAACTTATTGGAAGAGATGGCCATGAATAGCTATCGGTGGCCCTCCGAAAGAACTAATGTGAAAAAGGTGGCGAAGTGTCGATTCTCGACCCAATCAAGGAGTTGGCGACCCGGATGGCGTCTTGACAAATCAACTAAGTGCCTTGACAAAGGCCAACGAGGGAAACGCTGGTACAAGTAATAGTGGAGTTCCTCTAGATCGATAGACGAAGCAAATTACGTGAATAATCGGAATTTCAACAATTTCGAACAATCAAAACCCCACTCATTATCATCCGGGCTGCGGAACCACGAGAACTTCTCCTACGCGAACACAAAGAACGTGATGCAACCACCACCAGGGTTTAATGTGACTAATGGAGTTATTCTGCTGCAGATCCTAAACCAACCATGGAAGACATGTTCACCTCGTTTATGAATGAGACGAGGAACAGTTCAACAAGGATGAGGCAAAGATGGATAAAATCGAAAACCATGTCACCCAATTGGGGTCCCAGATGAAGAATCTTGAGACCCAAATTGGTCAAATAGCTACGATTATTGGTGGGCAGCATCAAAAAGGCCAGTTTCCAAGCAACACTGAGGTAAATCCAAAGGAACAGTGTAAAGCCATTCGTCTGAGGAGTGGAACGGAATACGAGGGGCCGAAAATACCAGAAAATTTCGAAGAATCGCAGGACGGCACGGCCCGTGCGCCACCGCACGGCCAGCCCGTGCGCCCTGCTGGAACGACAATCGATGCGCTAGGTGATGCAGAAACTGAGGCAAATGGCGAGGTTGAGGCCGAGGAAGGAGCTGAGGAACATCGTGCTGAACGAAAAGGGGCTAAGAAGCTTAAATCCTCCTCTAACCCTAATATTTCTAAACTTAATATTCCCCTTCCTTTTCCCCAACGTTTTCAAAAGAAAAAGTTAGACGCGCAATTTGCTAAATTTTTAGATATTTTTAAGAAACTGCATATTAACATTCCTTTTGCAGACGCATTGGAGCAGATGCCCAATTACGCTAAGTTCTTGAAGGATGTTATGTTAAAGGAGAGGAAGATGACTAGTTTCGAGACATCAATTTGTGAGAGGAGTGCGAAAGCCATAATCCAAAGGAAACTACCACGAGTTGAAAGATCCGGGGAGTTTCACTATCCCTTGTGCTATTGGTGATGTTTTCTTTAAGAAAGCACTTTGTGACTTAGGAGCGAGTATTAACTTAATGCCCTTGTCCATTTTTAGGCAACTTGATTGGGAGAGGTGAAGCCATCTACGGTCACCTTACAACTCGCGGACCGATCACTCACGTATCCAAAGGGAATCATCGAGGATATCTTTTGGTCAAAGTTGATAAATTCATATTCCGGTGGATTTTTAGTCTTTGGACATGGAGGAAGATAAAGACGTTCCTTTGATACTTGGGCGTCTATTCCTAACGACGCGGGAAGGCCTTAATAGATGTGCAAAGGATAGCTCACATTACGGGTTAATGATGAGCATGTTCTATTTACTATATATAAGGCACTTCAATTTCATGATGGTGTGGAGACTTGTAATTTCATAGACGTAGTTGAATCCTGTATTGATGAGTATGCGGATCATACATTGTTTAGGGATACTTTGGAGTTTGGTTTGACACATTCGTGTTCAACATCGAACTTGACTATTGATATTGATAACCAAGACTTGTATGATTGTGTTTGTGCTTTGGATAATATCACAGGGAACTACCTAGGAGCGCAAGAGGCATACACGCTGAAAAACGTCACGGAGTCGATTCTACAGGGACGCACGGCCCGTGCCCTTGAGCACGCCCAGGTCGTGCGTATGGCCGAAGGAAAAATTGAAGAAAACGACGACGGCACGGCCCGTGCCAAATGGCACGGGCAGCCCGTGCCTAAGGTCGAAGAGAAAGCTGAAGGAGCTGAAGACGGCACGGCCCGTGCTCATCAGCACGGGCAGCCCGTGCTCCCATCCGAAGAGGCCAAATCGAACCCAGAACTCAAGCCCTTGCCCGAGCATCTCAAATATGCATTCCTTGGAGCGAATAATACGAGTCCGTGTCGTATCATCTCTTTTAACTTCAGTTCAACTCGATAAATTGCTTAGGGTGTTACGAAAACATAAGTCGGCGATAGGTTGGTCAATTTCTGATTTAAAAGGCATTAGTCCATCGATTGTGATGCATAAGATTAGAATGGAAGATGTCTACAAACCTTCGGTGCAAAATCAAAGAAGATTAAACCTTATAATGCAAGAAGTCGTTAGAAAAGAAGTTTTAAAATGGTTAGATCTTTGGAATTATTTATGCTATTTCGATAGCTCTTGGGTAAGTCCGGTACAAGTGGTGCCAACAGATGGTGAGAAACGAGTGATGAGCTTATAGCGACTAGAGTAGTAACTGGATGGAGTATTTGTATTGATTATAGGAAGTTAAATGATGCTACTCGCAAAGATCACTTTCCCCTCCCCTTTATTGATATGATGCTTGATCGTTTGGCGGGATATGATTATTATTGTTTTCGATGGTTATTCAGTATAATCAAATCATGATTGCCGGAAGACCAAGAGAAGACGACCTTTACATGCCCCTATGGTACATTTGCATTTCGTAGGATGCCATTCGGACTTTGTAACGCACCCGCTACTTTTCAAAGATGCATGATGGCTATATTCCATGATTTCATTGAGAAAATAATGGAGGTTTTCATGGATGATTTTTCGTGTTTGGAGATTCATATGATCATTGTTTGGATAACCTTTCTCTAGTTTTGTAAAGATGCGAGGAGACTAACCTTGTTTTAAATTGGGAAAAGTGCCATTTCATGGTAAGAGATGGCATTGTTTTAGGCCACCGAGTTTCTCTGCCAGGTTTGGAAGTTGATAGAGCGAAGGTTGTGGCAATAGAGAAACTCCCACCTCCAACAAACGAGGAAGCCATTCGAAGTTTCTTGGGGCACGCCGGATTCTGAAAGGTTTATCCGTGACTTTTCTAAAATCACTAAACCTTTAAGTCGGTTATTAGAAAAAGATCTTGCTTTCAATTTTTCCGATGATTGTTTGCGGGCTTTTGAAATTCGAAGAAGGCTTTGGTGACAAAGACGATTCTAGTAGTTCGGATTGGAGTCAACCCTTCGAACTAATGTGTGATGCCAGCGACTTTGCGGTTGGGGCTATTTTGGGTCAGAAAAGAGACAAGATGTTCAGAGCCATCTACTATGCGAGCAGAACTTTCGATAGTGCCCAGCAAAACTACACCACCATTGAGAAGGAAATCTTGGCTATCGTGTTTGCATTCGACAAGTTTCGCTCTTACTTGATTGGCACTAAGACGATAGTCCACACCGACCACGCGGCAATTAAATATCTATTTGACAAGAAGGATGCCAAACCGAGACCGATTCGGTGGATCCTCTTGCTACAAGAATCGATGTGGAGATTCGGGATAGTGATGAACGTTAAAAATGTATAATTATTTTAGGCTTATATTATTATTTTACCTTATTAATATTATTAATAAAATGAATTTATAGTATTATTATTATGTTAGGAATAAAATAGGAAATCAACATAGAATTGTATTTGGAAACAATTTTTAGTGCGGTTTGGATCAACGAGCATAGCTTTCATTTCCGACATGATTTTGGGATGATTCTTGAAGATGTGGATTCACAATCCATTCATTTACAAGTTAAGAGAGATAGAAACCAAAAATCAAAGTTCGAAATTATATTTTCTTGGATAAAAAAATTCATCATAAAATGAAGATTGAAGGGTGCTCATTTAATTTCCAGACTTGACCAAGTTTGGTATTTTGGACATAACTCGAAAAATACAAGGTATTTGTATCTGAAATTTTACTGAGTATGTACAAATCATAGAGCTACAACATTGAAGAAGACCCCAAAGTCAGATTTGTATTGGATGAATTTATAAAAAATCCAAGAGGCTGCTGCACTAGTCAATCCCGTATGCCAACCACATCTCAATTATTCAACCATATCTTGGCCCATGGTTGTTCAAATTCAATGAAATCAGTTGGAAATTCAAGCCAACTCATGTGATAATTGATTTGTGGAAGAAAATTGAGTAATGATGGCTGATATCATGGACAAAATGACCAGTCAAAGAAGGTGGCAAAGTTGGTGTTGATTTCCTTATTTTCTTACTTGTAATAAAAATAAAGAAAAAAATAATTGTAAATTGATTTTTAGTTGGCTATAAATAGAGGTCATTAGCATTAGCCAAGAGCAAGTTTTATGTAGAGATAGTTAGAGTTACAAAGTTCAAAAGAATTTTTCTTTCTTGCTTTTCTTAAATTATAGTAAGATTTCTAGTATTTTATAAAATGTTTGCTTTAGTTTTTCTTCAATCTTTTGTTTTCTCTATTTTTTTCATGTTATTCTAAGTTTATTTTGTTGAGGAAATGGGGTGAAACTCTTGATGAAGGATAAGGAATGATTGTAGATTCATATTAAATTTCATTGTTTGTATCATCAATTTATTTTTAGCTTATACATTTTTGTTTGGTGGTGTTTCTTGATTTATGTATATCTATTGGCACAACAAATACTTGGTTCCATTTAGTTAAATGTCTGGTTTTATTTCAACCGACTACTAATGTGGATACCTTGATTTGTTGTAGACAAAAGAATACATAAATACTTGATCCCATAAACAAGTATTGATGTTATAAGATAAATTCTAATTGATGATATAACATGATTACCTCATTGCATGATTTATATGTATAATATCTTCCCATTGGAACCTTCTTTGTGTATGGATTCCAATAGTGGCAATCTAAGAGGTAAGAAAATATAATCATTCCTTTATCCGAAATCAAGAGTGGATCCCTAATCCTCAACATTTCTATTAATTAAATTTCTTGTAACTAAAAAAAAAATATTCTTACTAGTAAAAAAAAAAAACCCATTTACTCATCCTTTAAATAAGAAATATCCTGTAAACTTCCATCAACTTCCTGCGGATCGACCTCGGACTCCGAGAAATTTATTACTTGAGAAAACCCGCACTTGGGTTTGCAACCTTAAAGTTGTAGCGAGATAGAAAGGCGAGAATGTAGTAGCCGATCACTTATCCGCACTAGAATACAAGAAGGAGGAGAAAGAAATCACGGAGGCAATTAAGAAGGAATTCCCGATGAGCAACTTCGATGCTACAAGCTAAATTCCCATGGTATGCCGATTTTGTTAATTATTTGGTTGCGGGGGTCTTGCCTCCAGATTATCATCATATCAAAAGAAGAAATTCCTCCATGACGTCAAGTTCTACATGTGGGGCGACCCCTTACTCTTTAAGAGATGCGCGGACACCATCATTCGACGATGTGTGCCTCAAGAAGAGTGGGAGGGAGTTCTACAACAGTGTCATTCTTCACCTTCTGGGGGACATTTCGGTCCGACTCGTACGGCGGCTAAGGTATTACAAAGTGGATTATACTGGCTTACATTATCTAACGATTGCTATCTATTCGTACAAAGTTGTGATAGGTGCCAGCGGATGGGAAATATCTCGAGACGACATGAGATGCCAATGACCAATGTAACGGAAGTTGAACTCTTTGATGTGTGGGATCGACTTCATGGGCCCCTTCCCATCTTCGTTGGGTTATCAATACATTCTACTTGCAGTAGAATACGTATCTCGATGGGTTAAAGCTATTCCGGCACAGACCAATGATGCGCGAGTAGTGCTTAAATTCCTAAAGAAAATTATATTCACTCGGTTTGGAACCCCGAGAGCTTTGATTAGCGGCGGGGTCACACTTTGTGAATAAATCAATGAGCACTCTACTTGTGAAGTACGGGGTTAAGCACAAGGTGGCATTAGCGTACCATCCGCAGCAAATGGGCAAGCGGTAGCCAATCGTGAGATTAAGCGATTTTAGAGAAAACGGTAAACATAAATCGCAAAGATTGGGCCATGAAGCTAGATGACGCACTATGGGCATATCGGATCATACAAGACACCGCGGGCACATCACCGTCGCTTAGTATTAAAATCGTGTCACTTGCCCGTCGAATTGGAGCATAAGGCGTTTTGGGGCTGTAAAGAAGTTAAATTTTGACTTCAAGAAGCGGGTGAAAAGAGGCTCTTGCACCTAAATTAGATGGAGGAGTTCTGGGATGAAGCTTATGAAAATTCCCGAATTTACAAGGAGCGAACCAAATGATGGCACGATCGAATGATAAAGAAGAGAGAGTTTTTGCCGGGTGAACAAGTCCTTTTGTTTAACTCGCGTCTTAAACTCTTTTCGGAAAGCTTAAGTCTAGATGGTCGGGGCCGTTTGTGATAAAGAAAGTGTTAAATCCGTTCGTGAATGGCCGGAGAATCAAGCATTACTTGAGTAGGAGCAAAAAGAGGAGGTGACACGCCTCACATTGCTAGAGCCGTGATCGACTAAACAGACGTCAAGCTATAGACGTTAAATTTAGCGCTTGTTGGGAGGCAACCCAATGGTTTTGTTGTTTTATTTCTTCCCATGTTTCTTAATTTGTTTCTTTTCCCTTTTCTAAGTTAGGATTTAATTGCTTTCATAGGTTAGAAGTTTTCCTTATTTTCTTAAAAAAAAAAATATTCGAAAAAAAAAAATGCGAAAAAAAAAATCGAAAACAAGGTCGACATATAGCACGGGCAGCCCGTGCGCCATGCGCACGGCCGTGCTACACCACACCGAAGAGTTTGGCGTTCGGCCCCTAGACGGGCCACCCGTGCCATTTGGCACGACCGTGCTCTTTCGGAATTTGGGGCTCCAACCTTGACCCCAAGACGGGCAGCCCGTGCCAAAAGAGCACGCCCGTGCGCCTACTCGCCGAGAGTTAAAAACAGGATGGGGTGCAAAATTTTAACACAAACTCTTCCTCTCTCTCGCGACAAGCAAGAACTCACCCCCTCCAAATTTTTCCACAATTCTCCTATAATATCACCATTAATCACCTCCCACATTACTCTAAATTTGATTTGCACTTGTTAAAATTGCTTGAAAGCAAGGAATTGGGGTAAAGCACCTAGGGTTACAAAATTTCAACTCTCTTCCTATTTTCGGATTATAAGGTATGAATTGAACTTTTTATGTCCAATTTCTTGTGAGTTAAGGATTAGAGTTGATTTATGATGCTTGTTTGATACTTGTGCCATGATTTTGATTGTACTTTTCTATGGGGCATTATCTCGAACACCTTGTGGGTTGGTGAATTGTGATGATTTTGATTGATTGCTTGATGGATTATACTTGTGCTAGATTGTTTAGGATGTTAGTGGCTAAGATTCTCGGCAATTATATTGGTATGTGAGTTGAAAGCTTAATTATGGATCGAATTGTGGAGATGAGCTACTATACCTCTAGTGTAATTGTTGTATTAATTCACCGTTTGTGTTTACTTGCACGTATGGATTCTCACGATTATTTTGCCAGGTACATCTCACCAATGGCTGAACCACAAAGAGGTCGGGGTGGACGTTTGAGGAGAAACGCGAGACCGATAGACCCCAACAGCCCGCTTGCCTATGGACTCACATTCACCGAGCATGATATCATGGCGCGTTGGAACCGGCTCATCACTCGTGATTACATTCCCACACGCTATGCCGATGATGAGTGTACCCAAACACTAAGGATACGACGGAGAGTGTGGCAAATGTTTGAACGAGTTGGGTGGACCGCGTTCATGCAAGGACGGTGGCCAACATACAAAACACTCGTACTCGAATTTCTAAGCACCGTCCAAGTTACGGAAATGCGACCAAGAAACGAGCCTAGGCAAATCCACTTCAGAATGGGCAATGTATGGCGGGAAATCACGATCGCCGAGCTAAATCGAATTTTTGGGGTCTTGTCCGACGCCCCCTACAATGGCTGAAAATTACAATGCGCGTGAATTTTGGCGGTTGTTGACGAAACTCCCGAAATCGGCCTCATGCAATATATGCCGCACGCTTTTCCAAAGCATTGTCACTCCGCAACCCCATCTTCCTCTATATTCAAAAGTGACGACCCACTCGGTATTCGCCGGTACAACAATGGGGGTATGCAAGCGAGAGAGTTATACTTGCTATGGTGTATGCTCACTCGCACCCCTATAACATGGCGGCTTACTTTGTGGAACACACTTTCTACATACAACAAAGACATGATGTGGGAAGATCTTAATTGGGGAATGATAACCCCATTGCGCGCCATTTTGAGGTTGATATAAGCCATATGGAGCCATTAGAGGGCAGCCGAAGCATCAACTTGAGTGCTCTCCATACCATGAAGATCATTAGCAATGAGGAGAATATCCTCTGTTTTCAACAAAAAGTCGGGTCTTCGTTTCCCCTTCCTAACCCACGCTCACGTGATGATTGATAATCAAATCATCGGCTTATGTACTCACGAGGAGCATATCGAGTCATGTAGGGTTTGACCGCACGAAAAAGGCGCAGGTAGCCGGGTTGCCCGACGAAGAAGACTTGGTCATGGAGGCGCGGAGTATGATAGGCGGGGAGAGGGGTTTGAGCAAGGCTTCCAACAGGGAAGCTTCGAGCGGGCGACCACGGGGACAACTCCGACATTCGAGCTCCCGCCAAGGCGAGGCGTGGGGGGACGATATGATCATGACAGGTTACATGCATTTGAGAAAGCTTGCGGCGACGAAGATAGGAGTGATTTCCGTGCTTACCAAGAAGTACAAGATCAAAGGTACCATACGCGAGCTTGTGGAACCAAGCACACGAGCAGCGGGAGTTGGAGATATTGCGGCGTACTACGGATCGAGAATCGCATATCTCCCGGGGCCACTACCTGTCGCCACCCCCCACGTGATCCGAGTCCTTTCCACACTTTTCACCAAATTCTACCTTCTCTTGCATGAGCTATAATTTCATTCAAGTTGGGGGGAGGTCGTATTTTTTTATGGATGTGGCGTTTGCATTCATTTAGTTGCATGTAGAGCATATAGGTTGCATTGCATTAGATGTTTTAATTTCTTTTATGGTTTTAGCACGTTTATTGCTTTCTAGTTGTTAGGGAGTGAGTTGACCACTTTTGTGTGTTTGTTGTGTTTTGATTGAGATCTTGACCTTGGGAGCATTTGCGAATTGATTGGTGTTGTTTTGAATTGGATGTTGAGTGTGAGTTGATCGGGTTGAAAATGGTTCACGTGGAGCATGTGATTATTGAATCTTGGTGAACATACGTTGAATTATGCACTTACAAGCCTGTGAGCTTTTGAGCCTTTCTTTGCTTTCATAATATGCGATCTTGTTTGTGATTGAGTCGTCATTCACGTTTGATTTGAATTCTAGAACTTGCTATGGTTTCTCCGTCAAAGTCACATGTTGTATGCATTCATGAAAATGATTTTAGGCCATCTTTGTTAAGCCTTTGAAGCCTTTTGCCTACCCTATGAATTGATTTCCCTAGTTAGCCAATTTGAGCCTATTGCACGATTTTTGATAGCCACATGTTAAGCCTTGAATCCTATGTAATATAATGTTACCCTGAGCTTAAGCGTATAGAATTGAGAAAAAGGGGATGAATAAAGGATTGAATGAAGGGTGTCATAAGTCGAAAAATGTGTACATGTTGGGAACTTGGGAATAAAAGTTGAAAAAGGAGAAAAATACTCACAAAAGTCGGAAAAAAGGATCGCAAAGTGAGTCGGCGGAAGTGAAAAATAGGCCGAGAATCGTGATGTAAGGCGAAGGGAATAATGTGTATGAAAAAGAAGGGAGAAATAGAAAAGTGAGAGGATATAAGGCGATTGGAAGCACATAGTCGAGTGGAATTAGAAAAATGGTTAGAGAAGAACAAATGTGTTTTCCAATCTATACGCTAGAGTTGAGTCACTTTATCCATATTTCCCTACCTTAACCAAAGTGCCTTCATTACAACCCTAAATAAAGTCCTTTATGATTTGACTTGAGCGAATACACGTCCCTTATCATTCTAGTGAGCGAGTATACACTTTATTCTTGAGAGCGTGATTTGAAGTGTTTTACCTTGATTTGTATAAGCTTGTGCTCCGTGTTAACTCTTTGAAACCTAGTTGATTTGTACTTGATGACTATGGATAGATGACATGAATTATGATGCGGTGTTCTTGAGTTGCTCTTCTTTTCCCCAATTGTGTTGTCTTGTTTATAAAGTGTTGACCGGGACCACAACGGTTTAAGTTTGTGGGTTTGATTCACTGGTATTTTGCATGTATTTTGGGCTTAATATTGGCTAGAATGTGTGGATATGCATGCGTTATATGAGTAAATTGGGTATTATTCTTGATTTGTGGAATTGGATTACGCTTTGCTCGTTTTGTAGGAATTTATCTATATTTGTAGCATGGTGGCAACAATTCGGGCATTACAACCGCCAATACTTGACATGAGTGACGAAGTTTGAAGTCGAATCGAGAAGAAGTTGGACAAACCGGGCGAAAACGGAAGAAAATAGCCCATGTGCGTATTGTTCCACTAGAGCACGGGCAACCCGTGCCATATGGGCACGCCCGTGCTCCTCTAAAAAAAATTACAAGTTGTTCGGCACCCGGCGGGGTGGGGTGCCAAAAAGGGCACGCGATCGTGCCTCGGCTGCGGGAAAAAAGCAGAGGTTCATCCAAGTCCAACTAGGTTTCGACCCGAACGGAGTACAAATAGACACGGGCGGCCACAAACGGGACACGCTGATTTTTACCCTAGAAACCAGAGAAAAGAGCGATTTTCCACGGAAACTTTGAGAGATCGATCAAGACCGCAACCACACCTTCGAGGATTGAAGATAGATCGATAGATCGTCATCATCCCCCGAGTCACTCATTCCATCGTATCGTGTTTGATTAGTTAGATTTTTTTTATGGACAATTTGTCTATGAATTGTTTATATTCAATGTCTGGCTAAAACACTTGTGATTCCGTGTTGGGAGTAGATTAATAAACACTTTTATGTGATGATTAAGGATAATTGAAGTTAATGTTTTCTTTCTCTATTCAAGTACTTTGCTTTAATTCTTGTTTTATCAAAAGTCCTTTGATCTAAACTTGTTTGATGTATTGATTCATAATTCTAACCGATGAGTTTCAATACTAGATCTTGAGTACTTGACACAAATAGATTGCATGATTGAGAAGTCTGTGAATATTTGTGAGATCTTATAATCTTTTGAACTTTTGGGAGTTGGGTATCTCTTGTTGAGTAGAGATGCTAGCATAGATATTCAATCAACGCTTTTACATACATCTCGAGAGAGGGGTAAATTACTTTGGTGATTGGTCTATAGAAAGAATATGTTTAACCTTGGTTTGCTTAATCTAAGCATAAAAGTGGGATATTAATTGAAACCATAACCTAGGAATCCATCCATCCATACTTGATCTTTTAATCACTCTTTAGTTTGTTATTTTAGGATTAATTTACGCTTTAGTAATAATAAAACCAAACCTTCAAATTTCGATAGTTTAGATAAAAATATGACTATTATAATCCAATACTTGGTACATAATTTATTAATCCTGTGGATTCGACCTTGCAAACCCTATTCTATAAACTGATCCGTCCGTACTTGCGGTGAAGCTAAAAAAATAGGCAAACGGTAGGGATTCAATATGTGGTAAGTTCGGCGTCTTCAACGTACTCTTCATCTAAAGGTTAGAAAACAGGTGGGAGTGAGACAAAATCCCGGTGGATGGGGTGATAGTGTGCAAGTGTGGCGATATATATAGTTAACGCGAGAAAACGGTTGTATGAAAACGCGTGAGGTATGATGCATGATTTCACACATAGCCCACAAACATCATGATGAATATATATTAAGTAATATATTTATACGATTTAAGAAATAGTTCGTGGTCACACAGCACGATGATTCAAGCAAGACAGGAGGATTGTGTGATGTGTAGCGCCAATCCCATACAAGACAATTAATGGTTGCGTCTTGATATGTAGCGCCAACCCATGCATTACAAGTAAGCGGTTTGCGTCGATGTGTGTCACCGCCAACCAAGCGTTAGATTAACTCCGGAATCGTGTGGATCGAACAACGATTCCTTCGTTCTTCCTTGTAACTCCCCATTCATGATGGTCCAAGACCTTTACCTTATCGCTCCATAGGCAAAGACAAAATCCACGTTGGAGCTAGCAAGGTTTGGATTCGTCATAATCATGATTATACCTCAAGTACTACGACCCGCTTCCTTGGACAAACTCCGTCCCTCGGTTGCGGGATTAGGGCGATGGGGCGAGAGTGGAATAGCGATCAGCTGCCCCGGCTCCATCCCCCGCGTATCCATTCAAGCGTGAGCTCGACACACCAAGTTGACTCATACGAAAGTAAGTACACATTCGGGTAGTCAACCAGGCGATCAGTATTATTGATTCGGGAAGCATTTTAGGAAAGTTTTCGAAAATTTGCGCAAGGCAATTATGGCGTTGGTTGAGTTATTTGGATGAAGATAATTATCGGGAGGATAAGCAATCTTCGATATCTTGAAAGATTAGGTAAAATATAAGTCCGTTATAGATTCGAAATCGCAAGGCGAGGAAGTCGCCCCACGATCGCGTATTAATCGGTCAAGGCGATCCGATAATTCGGGATTTTTGAGAAAATAAAATATTTTAATCAATAATTAAAGTCAGAGGGTCCAGGGCTGTTTCTTTAAAATAAAAATTATTCGAGTTAGGTCCTTGTAAAAAGAAAATTTACAATTAGCCCCTTTTTGTAAAAATCACTTCTTTTGGAGTTAAAATTAAATAAATAAATGTCCCGACCTTGAAAAATTATGAGGCCAGTTCCTAAATTCTCTAAATTGTTCAGACATTCAGGTTTTAGAGTTTTGAGGTCGAGTTTTTTATAAAATTCTCACATTGGCCCCAAATTAGTTAAAATTGTCATTTCGGGCCCTAAGTTTAAAATAACTGGAACTCACAAACCGGAAGGGCTTTTAATGTGATTCCAGTTGGAAAATGTCACTAAGGTCAGTGGAATATTGGGACAAAAACAGTTTTTAAAATAAATAAGTATAGGTCCCTTAACATTTGAAAATCTCATTTTTGTCCCATTTTGAAATAATAGCCTTTATGGCTTTTAGGGGTCCAATTGTTATGAAATTTGAAACTTGGGTCCAAAATATAATTATGTTATAGTTAAATTAGTATTTCCAGGTACATGGGCTGTATAATTCCTGGAAATTTCATTTGGCTCCTCAAGTTTAATCTTTTACAATTTGATCCCTCAATTTTTATAAAATTACTTTCCAAGCTCTAAACTCTTGGATTTTTGGAATACATTTAAAATATGTTATTTCCAATCCCTTAAGAGTTAAAATTTCAAATTTTAAAATTAGGGTCTGGTACAGTTTCGAAAATTACAAAATAGCCCTTAAACTTCTAAAATTTTACAATCTAGTCCTTGCGCTTTTAAGGGTAAATTTTATTTATCTAAAAACTCTTAAAACTTTATTAAAATGTAAAAACATAATTTTTGAACCTGAGTTCAGTCCCAAAAATCGAAAATTACAGAGGGGTCCCTTAAGTTTTATTTTCTTGCAATTAAGTCCACCAACTTTCCATTTTTTCATTTTAAGTCTAAAAGTTGAAATTTAATCAATTATGTTCGACTTGTCCAGGTTATAAATCATTCAAAACACAGATTTCAAGAGTCATAAACATACTTGTCCAACTCATACAAGCATTCATCAAATACAATCGTAAAGTGTACATGTATGCCCTATTTTTCGATAAATAGCATTTTTGAGCAACACTTGAGAATTTTCAACTTGATACAAGAAAATAGCATGCAATACATAATATATATCTCAAGTGCTCAATAACACAATACTACATGCATTTTTATAATTAAAACACCTAGAAGTTGAAAGGATTTTTCCACCCACCTTGATTGTTTGGTTGATTGGTGTAAAGTGATATGTCACTAGACCTTGAGGATTTTAATCTTCACTTAAAGCAGCCCCTAAGTCAAATAATACAAGGATTTTTGAGTTAGAAAATGAAGAATTAAACTAAGGAGGGAAATAGAGGAGGAATAGGCCAAAGGTACCACACTTACCTTGTGTAGTTGAAAGTTGTAGTCAAAAATTGATAGTCTCTTAAGAACCTGATCACCTCTTAACCAAAGTTCCAAGGTCAGCCCCTAATCACCTCAAAATTATAATTTTGATGTTACAATTCGAAATTAATAGGGAAGGAGAATAAGGTACTAAAAATTCCATTTCTTACCTTATAGTCCAACTTCTTCACAATTTTTCTTCAAGATGACAAGTCTCTTAATATCTTCAAAGGTCTTCTAGGTATACCTCAAAATCAAAAATCAAACTTAAATTAGAAGGTGAAAGAGATGAGTTAGGTGATATCAAAAATAGATTGAAAAAGAAATTTTCCTTACCTTGGTATGGTGATGGTTCGAATTTGTTGAAGGAGTAGGGAGATGAATTCTTGAAGTTTTGGTTAAGTGTTTGTGAAGAAGAAGAAGAAGAAGAAATGTGTAGAGAGATGTAGGAAGATTTTTAGAGAGAGAGAAGAGGAAATACAAGACTTAGAAAATTTTTGTGTTGGTGAATGAAGTGATGAATGAACTTGAACAATTTCTTGCCCAATTAGGCCTCTTGGCTGTCCACTTTGAGGGAAGAGGGGACAAAATTTTTGTTTTGTTTTGATTAATGATTTGTGAGGTTAATAATTGGGAAATTAAGACATAAAATAGTAATAGGCAACTTTACTAGGGACAATTAGCCAAAATGCTAAGTTTAGGGAGGAATCACCTTTGTTTGGTAATTATTGAGGTGGGGAATTGATAGATTAATCTAAGATGTAGTTTGAATTAATGGTGTAAAAATACACAAGATGAATACATAAGTTTGTACATGTACAAGAGTTGGGAGATATTTCTACAACAAAATATACATCATGGCCGTCCAACATGAGGTAATTGTGGTATTTCCATATATATTTTTTTGTCCCAAAATTGATGATAATAGATGAATAATATCAATCTCCAAAATAATTAGTGATTTCCTTGATCACTTATAAGTCTCATGATCACTCATTCTAAATCGAATGCTTAATTCTATAAGGTATAAATCTCTAAAATAAATAGTCTCTTAAAATTCTAAGGTGACTAATAGATACACAAATAATAATAATAATGATGATCGATCGGTGATCATTAATGCGAAATAAATTAATAATGAATTATGACCACAAGTAATAAATAAAATAAAGTAAATGAAAAATATATTTATCATTAATATATACCCGTAAAACGACGCGGTAAAATAGTCAAATTAATATAAGGACAATACGTGAAACAAGTACATGTCCGAATAAAAATCGAGTACTTCACGTAACCATAATTTCATTATGTCATTCTCATACATAGGGTCGATTCAAATTCTCATATTAACCTTCATCATTCAAATTCAAGAAACGGGTTCCGAACACCCTTTAATATAGGAAAGTACAATAGTACTAAAAAATACTACTAATTGAAAAGAAAATAAAGGAGCAATAACCCCTCTTGATAGAACAAGAAAGCCCGCTTTGCTCATAACTTCTTCAATTCACATCCAAGTGCCCCAAATTTTAGGGATATCTTTTCCTAGTATATTTAAGTTATGATAAAATATTATATTTCCATTTTGGGCTCCTAAGATATATTATGCTATTTTTATGTAGGAGTTGAGATCGAGCGACAATTAGGATATGCATCATGCACTATCATTCTCCGCACGCGTCATTAAGGTGGGGTTACCTTTACACTTAACCGTGTACTATTGTTATTCAATGCAAGTTGACTGTTTAATTAATCATGATTAGTATGTTTTGCATGAATCCCATGTTGCGGTTGTACCGTACATGTTACATATTTATGTGTTGTGGTGACGTCACTTCACATTATGAGCTCGTACATATTACAAAGTTACGGCTTGTTTGTACAAATGCCACGTATGATGCATCTCTGCTATTTGTAATTAATTACGCAGTCGCTTAAGTGTACCCCACGAGTGTAGTGCCAAACACTCACCCCACTATTTAATATTTTCAGATACAGGGCAAAGTATATGTGATGACCTGGGCTCCACCATTTATTAATAATTCCAAGATCCCCATTTTCTTTTATTTATGATGTAAGAAGTTACTTTTTATGTTTAAATTAAATGTGGGCTTATTTACATTTTGTAAAAGTAATGTGTCGAGTTGTGAGTCAAAACTTGTGTTGAAACTACTTCCGCCGCTTGTATATGATAAACTTGCGTCATGTGAGCATGGAGTTTATGTGAATTACTTGTTGTTGGTGTTAAGATCTTAAATGAATTTTAAATACCGGTTTGGAGAAACTTGATTACTATATTATTAGTTTGGATTTCAACTCGTAAAATTTTCTAAAATAGTAATGCCTAAAAGAAAAATAACTTTCATAAATATTTGCAAATCGGGCGTTCAGGTGGTGTCGAGCAAGGTCTCGGGCCTTGTTGTTTACTATCGGTTTAAAACACGAAGTTTGGTCATTTATTCCAAAATCATAGAGTCGATTTTCTTATTTTTTCAGATAGTCTTTTGAGTCAAAATTTTTCCGTAAGAATAATTTTAGGTGTGATTCGACTTTTATTATTTAGAGACTTTTAGTATCAAAATTATTTAGCAAAATGTGTACCAAAATAAAATTCCATTTTTTGGAGTTTTGTGCGTTTAAACTTGTTTCGTAATATTTCTGAACATGATAGGAGGTTTTGTTTCCTAAGTGTCTTGCGAGTCTAATATTTTGTACAAAATGGGATTTCGAGTATCGAGACTTCTTCAGATAATAATTTTTTTAAAAAAAATAGGGTGATTTTGGAGCAAACATAGCCCAAAGTCGACATGTTATACTAAGCCCGAAAGACATGCATTGCATGACTATGATTTCATATGCAAATTCACATGTTCCACAATCTCAAGCCATGTTACATATACAACTTATGATGTAGACTATGTCTCCCATGTTATGCCATGATATGCAATACTTCACAATGAACATGTGATATGTAAAGCTATGTTTCAAATGAGGATTTAATCCTACATTCTTATGATAATCTCAAAATTGCTATATATTTTACATATTCAAAATGTGATGAACGGACATGGTCGGGTCTTTGCGACTCTCGGACTCTAATGCAGCTTGTTTGACATAATTTTGCCCGCGTCGGCCAACGTGTAAGACATAATTTCGTCGGCAAGTGTGTCGCTCACACCATGATATATTCAAATATGCTCATGATTGTACAATTATTATTTCATGAATATTTCACACCAAGTACATGGTTTACCTTTCATAAAAGGTTTTCACATGACATATGCATCATAATTGTTTTTACAAACTTCACTACATGCCATGCCATATTAGCCCTGAGAACTAGTGCTCTAAGATGTGATCACGATGAACTTTAGTCTAGTCTTTGGATTTTGTCTTTATTATTTTGAGGATGTTATTATGTATGTACCATATGAAGTATATACTTTTCACCCCAAATGATACCTTAGAAGAGTTATCTTGATAGTGTAACAATACTAGCTATCGTGTGAATATTATGTTATAATATATTATGATAAGATCGAGATATTTGATTTACGTACTCTTGTGTAACTTGACTTTTGGAGATATTATAATTAAAATTGATCAGTGTGTTGAATGTAGATGACTTAGATGTTATTTTCGAGATCTTGTTGGAACAGAATTGGATTTATATATTATTGGTATTACTAACGATTAGGTTAGTGACTTGTCTGTACGAGGTTATATGTATTTGAGATATACATGGGTTATTATTTTAACATGATAATTGATGGATGTTTGTACTTGAGTAGAGTAAGATTGGACGCCTGTATTTCTGTTTTGGGTATTGATCACGATATATGTGAGACACGTGTTAATTTATATTGATGAGATTTATAAAAAAATTTGTATTGATCTTATTTGGATTATGCGGATTTTCGGCGTTACTCGGACTTGAGTAGTCTAAGATATCGATCAATGTACATACGACATGCATGTAAGTCCAAGCGCCTACGATAATATAGAGGGGGTGAATAGATTATCTCCATCTTTTCGATTTCGCCCTCTTTTTATAACCGAATGCTCAAACACAATAATAAAGGTGCGGAATGTAAACAACACACGTCGATTTAAAAGGTTCAACCCACCTAGGGTCTAATCCTCTACCACCGCAAAGATATCCCGGATGGATTTCAAAAAGAAAAAGAATTTTATTAATTACCAAAATTAATACAAATTCAACTTACAACACCTTGAAGAGCACCACACTCTTCTTCAACACCACCTTTGAGATTACCACAATCTCTTCTTAAAGATTACCACAATCTTCTTACGGCACCTTGTGAAGATCACCACAATCTTCAACCTTGAAGAATACCAAATTCTTCAACACCTCAATAAGAAGATCACCACAATCTTCTTGCACCTATCACCTAGATCATCCAAGTATGTTCTTACCACAAGAACACTCACAAGGATATCTTGTGTTTGAATGATAACCAAAAATCAAGATTACAACTCAATAATGAATATTACAATTTGAGTGCAAAGTGTAATCAAGAATAGCCTAGACCTCAAGGATGTGAAAGTGATAAGCTAGGCAAATTTACAACAAGAATAATAACAATTAAAGACCAAGTATTTGCTTGAAGTGTATCTTGTTGTGTTGTATCTCAATTGTAGTATTGGTTGCTCCAAAACTTCCTCTATTTATAGGAGATGCTTGATCAAGCATAGGCTCCTCTTGGGGATTGAAAATCTACAGAAAAATACAATTAAAATCAAGAATATAGCTGTTAGAAATCAATCCCACAATTTAAGGAAATGTGTCTCTGTTGTCAAACGGTCATATTTTTCTTGTCAATACCTGCAGGCGACGCCGGTGCGCACGAAAAATAAGAGAATTGAAGAACACTTTGGAAATTACAACAGGCGACCGATCGACATAGGCTTCGACCGGTCGACCCTGTCTCAACCGGTCCCCTCATTCAAAAATGCAAGGTTTTAGTTACTGTTTCAACACGAACTTGCGGTGTCGGTCGACCCCGGCGAGGCGGCCGTCGAAAATCATCTTCGTGTACGGGTTGCCCTATATAGAGGGCGACCGGTCGACACGAGACAGAAATGTTGTCCAATTTTTGTCAAAAATAAAACTCAAGAAATACTCCGAAAATTTAGTAAAAACATTTTAAACCAATCGGGAGTATTTAGACAACATTTAGAAATCTTGTTTAGGAGTAAAAGCCCATTGACATAAAATCATTAAAAGTGTTGTCCATTATTATCAAAAATAAACTTGAGGAAATACTCCTAAAATATTAAAACCATTTTAAATCATTTAGGTGTATTTGGACAACCTTTAAAAACATTGTTTTGGTGACAAAATAAAATCATCAAAATTAAGATAAAAACATGTATCAAACAATCTCCCCTTTTTGATGATTACAAACCAAAACAATTTTTACACAAATTGGAGAACACTTTTAGAAATGATTTTCCGGTAAAAACATTTGACCGTTTAGAAGCAACCAAAATTTCCAAAAATATTAAAGCAACCAAGTAGGAGTTTCAATAAAAAGCACAAGCTCCCCTATCAACAAGCATATCAAGAATAATGTAAAAGCAATTTTCCATAAGCTAAAAGCTTTAGCTTTTACAATTTGTTCAAGAGCTTATAAGCTCCCCTGTCACAAAACTTCATTAAACACTTGTATAAGTCCATCAAGCAATAATTGGACTAAAAATGAATCATAACTTATGGCTTTTATGAGCCATAGCTTATAGCTTTTATAACAAGCTTTTATTAGCTTCTTTGAGCTAATGCTCCAATTTCCTGTTTCTCCCCTTTGGAATCATCAAAAGAGTGTTAGGATGATAGAACCATCATATAATGTCATCAAAGTGCACCAAAGGGACGGTTTATCAACCGTTGAGCAATTTAAGCATAAAAATTCCAAAAAATGGAGAAATATATCATAAGAAATCCATAAGCTCATTTGTTAGCCAAAAACATGATCTCAAAATGATTTTAAGACATTTGGAAGCAAGAGAATCATGTAAAAGTTGAAAGTATCATTGCGACATTTCATCGAACACCTTGTGTGCGTGAAAGATAAAAGAGGTTGTATATAGACCTTGTAAATGTTTCAAGCGAAGAATCATCAATCATCCTCATTTCAAAGCTCAATAAGATTATATGCAAAATTTGTTCATCAAATAAGAGGCTCAACAAGGTAGATTCTCAAGGGTTCAACCCAATTGAGATAATATAAGCTAAGAAGGATCAAGGCATTACAAATGCCAAAAGTTAGAAACACCCATCAAGTAATACAAGTCATGCCTTAAACAATACATGAATGATATATCAAATGTCCCAACATATCCAACTAAGCATAATGATCAAAGCATTAAGAGAAACACTTTTATCAAGTACTTCATACCAATTATCAAACCATGCCATATAAGAGTATTTTTACCATCAAATACTCCATCAAAATCATGATCATCCACAAGTCATTATCAACTTGCAATTTTAACCCTTTTAAGAAAACAAGCAAATATCATTAGTACAAAGAAGTTTTACAAAGGTTCATAAAAATACAAAGCAACATTAATGAAAATGCTAGAAAGTAAAGGAAGTGAGGGACATCAATCTTCGTCCGAAGAGAAGCAAGTTCCGGAATGAGATCTTTGATAAATTTCTTCAATTTGCCGATTGACTTTTTCAAACTAGAATTTTCCTTTTTCACAACCCTGGAGCTCTTTTCTAAGAGAGCCACATCTCTAAATGTTTCTCTTTCCACTTTGGCCATTCTCTTGAGATTTAGATCTTCAACATCCAACTCGTCTTCATCTCCTTCCTCATTTTCTTCCTCCTAATTTCTTGTTCATTTCCCACATTTTCTTCTTCATTTTCCTCTTCATTCCCCACATCATCTCTTTGTTCGTCAAACTCACCTCTTCCAATATTTTCAACCTCATTGTCATTAAAGAAATCATCCCAGGTTGTTGTTGATGTCGGGCACGCCCTAGCGGCTTTGGTAGGAACCCGTGGTAAATGTCGTTGCATTCTTACCATTTGTAGAATGTTGGCATTATCAAAATCATTGTGACGAATTTGGTATTCATTTCATTTTTCAGGTATCCCGATAAATATAAGAGTCGGCAAATCAAATTACCCAAGGTATATTTTTTCTTGGTAAGCTTTCTAGATTCCAACAAGCAATACACAAAGATTGCCCGTAATTTACTCTTTCTCCTCGAACAATCTTATAGGTGAGAAAGAGTTCGAGATTACTTGGAAGTTTTACTTCCTTTCCACAAACACAATAGGAGCAAATGATAGATATAATCCGATAATTTGGCGGCATTGCCGAGTATGTCACTTCGGGATATACTCCTAAAAAGGTTTTCACATCATCTAGTGAAACACCTAAAATGTTATCATCGCAATGAGCGCAATCCACATTGACCACTCCATCATTTGGCACGTTAAAGAGATTACAAATATCGGCCAATGTCCATGAAAAATGCCTACCATTAACAAAGGTGTGAAGTTCCAATGGATTATCTACCGTAGCATCAATAATCCACATATTTGCATAAAAAAGTTTTATAAGCTCGTCATCATATGCAAACATGGATTATCCCAAAATGAAACCCATCCTTGAATTTCAAAATAAGCTCTAATATCCGGAAATTCATCATGAAATGCTTGAAAACGAACCATACGAGTGCACGCAATTTTCTTATCATTCAATCCAATATTCTCATAATGTTCCTTCGCAAGTTTATTTAAAAATCGAAATCTATTAGCTCTAGAGGGAGGCTCGTAGAGGAGTGATAACTTACTAGAGTCCCAATGAATGCTCGATTTTGAAACCCCTGACTCTTAATTCGACAATCTCCTCTTCCGTAAGCCGATTTTAATAGTCTCCTTGTAGAATATCATCTTGTTGGGGATTGGAAGAAGATTCTTCCCTTTGCCTCCTTCTCCTCTTTTGAGGATTTCGTTCGTATAATTTCTTGGAGGTGCCATATATGTGAAGTTCTTGTAAAAAGAAGTGAATTAGCAAGAAAAATGACAAGAATTGATGAAGAATTGAAGATAGTAGAAGCGAAGGGGTGATTTTCGCACAACAAGGGTTTTGGGGGTTTTGGGGTTTTGAGAGTCTGTTTCAAAATGAAGAACAGAACATTTTAATCGATAAAAATAGCCTGCACGACGGCCGAGGTAGGGTGCGATCGGTCGAAGTGCGGGCGGCCGTCGCCCTGCTTATGATCGTCCCCATGCTTTTTTCATTCTTCGAGTTTTCTAAAAATTCGATTTTCCACCCCAAAAGTTATAAAAATTTGCAAAAGATAATTTTGGATCAAGTCCAACAAATACGGGTTTCGGGAAAACATATATTCGAGAAAATCGAGACTTAACAAGTAGTGCCCTTTTAAGAGAATATTTGCAAAATCATTTAAGGGTACTTAAGGGGTTAAAGTGAAATATCTTGAAAGATATGTTCATAAGTATAATATCGAGTTCTAAGAAAAATACGAGTAAACGTACCTCGATAGTTTAAGAAACTTGACGACGAAATAGCCAATGAAAATGAGATATATATCCTACACAATTCTTAAACAAAATTTGCACAAAAGCACGACTGTAGGCAAGTAATAGGAGACATCAAAAAATGCTTATGCTTATGACAATATATAGAAGATAATAAACCACATAGGACTAATAAAATGCACAAGAGTTTTAGAAAATCATGCAAGGTCTTCTTTTAAAAGTTTTGAAACTCACAAATATATAAAAGACCTACATTAAAAATAAATACTTGAAGACTCATTTTGCAATTAAGACACAATTAAAAACATGCATAGAATTAAAATAAAATGCATATATAAATGGGGAGATACGGTTTACCAATTACGCCGTTTCCATGGGTTGTGTCTTTCCCATTGTTGATGATATCTTCCTTTTGAGAAGTCACTTTGTTGATGATGACTTCTTTGATTACTCCATTTCGAGGTTTGTTACCTTCCCTTTGTTGATAGTCTCTTCTTCTTTGAAAATCATCTTGTTGATGATGTCTTTGCCATTTCAAGGATTGTGTTCTTCCCATTTTTGATTATATCTTCTTCTTGAAATTGGCTTTGTCGAAAATAGTTTCTCCTTCTTTGATCAAATGAAACGGTCATTTGATGTCTTCTTAGCGGTATGAATTTTCTTCGATCATTATTTCACGGGTACCTAATATGACATTATTTTGTGGTACCCTCATGTGTTTGAGTCCTTTGGGATTAGTCTTGAGACTTTTAGGTCTCCAACAATAATTACAGACTATTTCTAGCTCGACAAAAATTAGCCGTATGACCCTTTTTACCACAATAGAAGCATGTAATAATTCTAGGAGCATAATGACCAACATGCTTAGAGACTTGATTCTTATTTATATGATTGACACCATTAAGCTTATGATCAAGTTCTAGTTTCGAATTATCACAACAATCAACAATTTCATCGGTACTTTCAAGTCGAATTTGGATAAATCCTTTTTCATGCAATTAATATCCTCAACGAGTACTATTTTCTTTTTCAAGGTTTCTAACCTTGTCAAGTGGTGGTGGTATGAGCACATGATAGTGATTCATAGGAAGTAAATAAACTATCCTTATCATTTTTCAAAACATTGAATTCCTTTTTCAAATTTTTGTATTTAACAAGTAAGCTTTGGAATTCATTTTGAAGTTCATCATAGTCATTTTGCATATCACTATAATCATTTTGAATAACAATATCATAAGAAGTAGGGTTTAAGACATACCTTGTTTTCTTTTTCGATGCCCATAAAACAATATTCAACTTCTTCATAGTTGGAAGTTGTAGGAGGCTTGTTCCTTAAATTTGAATGTGTATCCCTTTGAGAAGTAGATGCTTTTGTTTGATTCCTTTCATTTGCAAATACTCCATAGATGGCCTCTAATTCTTGCCATACTTCATGTGCCGACTTTATTCCTACAATATGTTCATATTCTAAATTAGTAAATGAACAATACAAAATATTGAGAGCTTTACCGTTTAAGGAGATGATTTTCTTCTCTTCATCATTGAGCTTTTTGAAGCCTTTTGAGGTGTGTGGTGTATCTTTCATCGGAATGGATTCTCCGTTTATGACGGTGTTCCAAATGTCGAACCCGCAACCTTGTAAGTAGCATTCCATTCTTTCTTTCCAAAAAATAAAATTTTTGGGATCAAATAGTGGTGGCTTAGTGGTGGAGGTGCGGAAAGATGAACTTCGTTAGAGCCGACGATCGTTTCTCTTCACTCGCGATGTGAAACGAGCTTGCCAAAGAGTTTGGCTCGATACCACTTGTAAGTCCAAGCGCTCACGATAATCTAGAGGGGTGAATAGATTATCTCCATCTTTTCGATTTCGCCCTCTTTTTATAACCGAATGCTCAAACACAATAATAAAGGTGCGGAATGTAAACAACACACGTCGATTTAAAGAGGTTCAACCCACCTAGGGCCTAATCCTCTACCACCCCAAAGATATCCGGGATGGATTTCAAAAGAAAAAGAATTTTATTAATTACCAAAATTAATACAAATTCAACTTACAACACCTTGAAGAGCACCACACTCTTCTTCAACACCACCTTTAGAGATTACCACAATCTCCCTTTGAAGTTTACCACAATCTTCCTTCAACGGCACCTTGTGAAGATTACCACAATCTTCAACCTTGAAGAATACCAAATTCTTCAACACCTCAATAAGAAGATCACCACAATCTTCTTGCACCTATCACCTAGATCATCCAAGTGTGTTCTTACCACAAGAACACTCACAAGGATATCTTGTGTTTGAATGATAACCAAAATCAAGATTACAACTCAATAATGAATATTACAATTTGAGCGAAGTGTAATCAAGAATAGCCTAGACCTCAAAGATGTGAAAGTGATAAGCTAGCAAATTTACAACAAGAATAATAACAATGAAAGACCAAGTATATGCTTGAAGTGTATCTTGTTGTGTTGTATATCAATTGTTGTGTTTGTTGCTCCAAAACTTCCTCTATTTATAGGAGATGATTGATCAAGCATAGGCTCCTCTTGGGGATTGAAAATCTACAGAAAATACAATTAAAATCAAGAATATAGTGTTAGAAATCAATCCCACAATTTAAGGAAATGTGTCTGTTGTCAAAACGGTCATATTTTTCTTTGTCGAATGCACGCAGGCGATCGGTCGCACGAAAATAAGAGAATTGAAGAACACTTTGGAAATTACAACAGGGCGACCGGTCGACATAGGCTTCGACCGGTCGACCCCTGTTTCAACCGGTCCCCCTCATTCAAAAATGCAAGGTTTTAGTTCTGTTTCAACACGAACTTGCAGTGCCGGTCGACCACGGCGGCGACGGTTGACTACTGATTTTCCTTCCGTCTCATTTTCTTTCAAAAATCATCTTCAGTGTGCGGGTTGCCCTATGGGGCGGCCGGTCGACCACGAGACAAAATGTTGTCCAATTTTTGTCGAAAATAAAACTCAAGAAATACTCCTAAAATTTAGTAAAAACATTTTAAACCAATCGGGAGTATTTAGACAACATTTAGAAATCTTGTTTAGGAGTAAAAGCCCATTGACATAAAATCATTAAAAGTGTTGTCCATTATTATCAAAAATAAACTTGAGGAAATACTCCGGAAAATATTAAAACCATTTTAAATCATTTAGGAGTATTTGGACAACCTTTAAAAACATTGTTTTGGTGACAAAATAAAATCATCAAAATTAAGATAAAAACATGTATCAAACAATGCATAGTTTGAGAAGTTTATCATTTGTAGAATTTTGAGATAAACATTTGGTTGATATATGATTATAATGATGGTGTGGAGTCGGGATAGTGACTACTAATTACGATCAAAATATTGAGATGATACATTATTTGATGTTTGATCTTATTTGTGATCCGAATATTGGATTGTCAATGGAATGTTACGTGATGGGATTTTAGCGTAAGGATGAGTCTATAAGATTGGACATATACCATGAAAGTGAATGTACTTTTTGGGGCTTATGGAGAAAAAAAAAATCGATGACAAGTGTATTGGTTATTAGTATATTTTAAATGTGATGAAATAGTAGTAGTATTTCAAATACTTGATGGGAAAGAGTTTTTCTCCATAAGACGAAATCTAGGCGATACCACAAGAAGTATGGTATTTCTTGTGAAAGTTATGAGTGATGAGCAATGAGGATTTCGACTTATTTGAATAAGAAGATGAAAGATAAGTCAATGAATATTACCATTGACGACGTATCAATATTATGATATATAAAAATATTTTACACGGATATGACCAAAGATACCACAAAATAGACAAGTTGAATTTATAATAGGTCTCATATTGGAAAATAAGTTATTATTAGTGTATCACCATGAACTACAAGGACTAGTTTGATTAGTGGAAAGACGCATGTGTATGTCGAAAGGTTGATCACATGGTGACGATTAAGTACATTGATCCTATAAAAATAAAATTTATTAAGCTAGTATATGTTTGATACATGTTTTTATCTTAATTTTGATGATTTTATTTTGTCACGAAAAACAATATTTTTTAAAGGTTGTCCAAATACTCCTAAATGATTTAAAATGGTTTTAATATTTTACGGAGTATTTCCTCAAGTTTATTTTTGTTAATAATGGACAACACTCTTAATGATTTTATGTCAATGGTTTTTTACTTCTAAACAAGATTTCTAAATGTTGTCTAAATACTCCCGATTGGTTTAAAATGTTTTTACTAAATTTTTGGAGTATTTCTTGAGTTTTATTTTCGACAAAAATTGGACAACATTTACCTCATGGTCGACCACGCTATCCGCCCTATAGGGCAACCCGTACACGAAGATGTTTTTAGAAACAGAAAATGAGATGGAAGTAAAAACAGGCAGGTCGACGGTCGCCCAGGCATCGACCGTCCGGTCGACGATGCCCGCCTGTGGTCGACCGGTACACTGCAAGTTTGCAATTGAAAGCGAGAACTTGTTTTCTTTGGTTTTACACTTAGGGGGACCGGTTGAAGTCGGGTCGACCGGTCAAGGTACACGTCGACCGGTCGCCCGCCTGTAAAATTACTTGTGATTCATTTCAAACTTCTATTTACGTGCGGCCGATCGCCGCCTGTATTGATGAAAAAATATGACCGTTTGACGACGACACATTTCCTTAAAATGTGGGATTGATTTCTAACAGCTATATTCTTGATTTTAATTGTATTTTTCTTAAGTAGATTTTCAATCCCCAAGAGGAGCCTATGCTTGATCAATCATCTCCTATAAATAGAGGAAGTTTTGGAGCAACAAAGACAACAATTGATATACAACACAACAAGATACACTTCAAGCATATACTTGGTCTTTCATTGTTATTATTCTTGTTGTAAATTTGCCTAGCTTATCACTTTCACATCTTTGAGGTCTAGGCTATTCTTGATTACACTTCGCTCAAATTGTAATATTCATTATTGAGTTGTAATCTTGATTTTTGGTTATCATTCAAACACAAGATATCCTTGTGAGTGTTCTTGTGGTAAGAACACACTTGGATGATCTAGGTGATAGGTGCAAGAAGATTGTGGTGATCTTCTTATTGAGGTGTTGAAGAATTTGGTATTCTTCAAGGTTGAAGATTGTGGTAATCTTCACAAGGTGCCGTTGAAGGAAGATTGTGGTAAACTTCAAAGGAGATTATGGTAATCTCTAAAGGTGGTGTTGAAGAAGAGTGTGGTGCTCTTCAAGGTGTTGTAAGTTGAATTTGTATTAATTTTGGTAATTAATAAAATTCTTTTTCTTTTTGAAATCCATCCCTGGATATCTTTGGGGTGGTAGAGGATTAGGCCCTAGGTGAGTTGAACCTCTTTAAATCGGCGTGTGTTGTTTACATTCCGCACCTTTATTATTGTGTTTGAGCATTCGATTATAAAAAGAGGGCGAAATCGAAAAGATGGAGATAATCTATTCACCCCCCCCTCTAGATTATCGTAGCCGCTTGGACTTACAGTATATGCATCATATGTTTGTCGTGATGCTATTTAATTTTTGAGCAAGCACCAATATTATCTATTAACCTAGTGAATTGTGTATGTCATTCTTACTTGGGTAAATTATGATGATATGTACATGGGATGTTTTATTTTATTTAATGACTGAGAATGACATGAGGAAATATCTGATGATTTTATTAGAGGCACTCGATGGAGAGAAGTTCAGGGATATATTTAAGAAGTTTAAATCTTGACTCGGCAAGTGGCATTTCGGATATTTTATTTCATCACGAAAAATCGAAGTTAGTCCCGTTAAGAGCATAGTCCTAAGTGAATAGAAAAGCCAACTAATAAGTTTCAATTGATGCACAAGAGCTTGGAGTTTTTGTGGCCAAGTAAGTAATGTAAGGAGAATTATCCGATTCATGATTTAAAAATGATAATGATAATACATGCCATTAAGTTTTAGTGACACTATTCATATGGAGAAAAGCATGAGATATACACTGATCATAAGAACTTGTCTTGGAGTCAGCGAGGAATTATGATTGTTCGATTATGTGTCATACGAAAAGAATTAATGTTATAACTGTTGTTTTATACATCAACGGTTATAGAGAGCTAACTTACATGACGTTTGGTGTTGAGAAAATTTTCATTAAGGCCTTACTAAGTTAAAGATTAAAGACAATAGTCACAACAATGCTTGTGTAATCCACTCAACGAATCAGAATCGTTTAAGACTTAAGATAATGATACATTTTTGGTAAAACTAAATTGAGAAAGACAACACCCAAGGGATTTGATATGATCAATGATGATGCACATATTAAAGACAATATAGGTATTGAAATTTTGCTAAGACTTTGACAATTTTGAATTTCGAGGACGAAATTTCTCTTAGTGGGGAGAGAGTGTAATACCCGACATTGAATTTTGAATCTCGGAATTTTAGAGTAATTTTTTCGTAAATTTAAGGATCTAGATTGTTAATTTTATTATTTGGCATTTTATAGTTAGTTAAGAATTTATTATCTTGAGAATATAAATCCGGACAGAACACCTAAAACTAAGCTACGGGGCTCTCTATTTATTCAAGCAAAATTAAAATATAATTGATCCTCATTTAGTGTATTTTCGGCCCTAATTGTAAACCCATTTAAAAAGCCCATCAACCCATATTTACTATATATAGTTCATTTCTAAATTTAAAAATTTTCAAAAATAGAAACTTACCTAAGAAGGAAGCCTCTCATCTCTCTCCTTCTCACAACTTTTGGAATCAACCGCCGGTCGCGCTTTCCCCACATCTTTGCTTGCACACCGACCTCCGGTGGTGGAAACCAACAAACTATATACCATCCTATCCATTTTGTCGCCCTCGTTACAAATCTATTGTCGGATTTTCGATACGATACCCCGATCGCTGGCAAATCGTGGTAAAAAGTTCAAATTTCAAAATCTTTGATTCAGATCTACGGAGATCCAACTGTTGGATTTTCACAAACCTTAAACTGTTAGAAAGCCATTTCATAACGTTTCTAACGCAACCTCCCACGCTAAGATTGGATATCTGGATCACCGGAAATTGGCGGCGAAGGTTACTCCGCAAATTCCATCTAACCCGCGACCACATCAACTTTGACCGCCGATTCCCGGAGATCCACTGGTTCAAAATTGGTGAGGCTTATACCATTTTGTTCATCTTTTCATGTACTTCAAAACCCCTCAATCAATTTTATGATCGGAGTTATATTCCTTTGTGAATTGAAGATTAAAATTGACGAATTTTCTTCTAATTTTCTCCCTCAAAATGGTCTCTCTTCTTTTGTTCTCCATTTCTTAGCTGCTCTTCTATGCCGATGTTGTATGTTGTAAGTATTTGTGTGTGTACAGGTGTGCGTATGTGTGTGTGCAGGTGGGTGTGTGTGTGCGTGCGTGCGTGCGTGGGTGACTGTGTGTTCGCGTGTGTCTGTGTTGGTTGATGAGGATGGACAGGGTGAGGCTGAGAAAGGTTGCCGGTGAATTATCGCCGCTGGTCGAGGGCAGAGATGATGGCAGATGGTGACGGGAGAGGTGCAGGGGTCAGATGGATGTGGGTTGGAAAGTATTGGGGATGCCACTCAGAATTTGAAATAGTCTTGGACCTATTTGAAAATATTTCTAACTTTCAATTCAGTCCCAGATATTTCCAATTAAATCCCCCCAAATCAGCTTTCAACAAATTTCAAATCTACCCCAATATTTTCAGGTTGACTTTTAGATTTTACAAATTGACCCCCAACTGTTTTTATTAAAAATCCTCTAAGTCCTTAATTTTTCGTTTTCATCCCGAATGAGGTCAAATGAACTCCGATAGAGCCCAAATTTGAACCATAATTTCATTATGTCATTCTCATACATAGGGTTGATTCGAAATTCTCTTATTAACTGTCAATCATTCAAATTCATTATGTCACTCTTTAATAACCCGCTTTGCTCACAACTTCTTCAATTCACATCCAAATGCCCCCAAATTTTAGGGATATCTTTTCGTAGTATATTTCAGTTATGATAAAATATTATATTTCTATTTTGGGCTCCTAAGATATATTATGCTATTTTTATGTAGGAGTCGAGATCGAGCCTGACAATTAGGATCTGCATCATGCACTATCATTCTGCACGTCATTAAGGTGGGGTTACCTTTACACTTGACCGTGTATTATTGCTATTCAATGTAAGTTGACTGTTTAATTAATCATGATTAGTATGTTTTGCATGAATCCCATGTTGCGGTTGTACGATACATATTACATATTTATGTGTTGTAGTGACGATCACTTCACATTATGAGCTCGTACATATTATAAATTTACGGCTTGTCTGTACAAATGCCACGTATGATGCATCTCTGTTATTTGTAATTAATTACGCAGTCGCTTAAGTGTACCCCATTGAGTGTAGTGCAAAACACTCACCCCACTATTTAATATTTTCAGATACAGGGCAACGTATATGTGACGACCTGGGCTCCACCATTTCTTAATAATTCCAAGATCCCCATTTTCTTTTATTTATGATGTAAGAAGTTAATTTTTATGTTTAAATTAAATGTGGGCTTATTTATATTTTGTAAAAGTAATGTGTCAAGTTGTGAGTCAAAACTTGTGTTGAAACTACTTCCGCTGCTTATATATGATAAACTTGCGTCTGTGTGCGTGGAGTTTATGTGAATTACTGGTTGTTGTTGTTAAGATCTTAAATGAATTTTAAATATCGGTTTGGAGAAACTTGATTCCTATATTATTAGTTTGGATTTCAACTCGTAAAATTTTCTAAAATAGTAACGCCTAAAAGAAAAATAACTTTCATAAATATTTGCAAATCGGGACGTTACAAATTGGGAGGATATAATTACGTGATATACGCCTAGGTAGATGAGTTTACTTAATTGGTGACTTGGTTACTCGATATATTGCTATTTGAAATGGTTTACTAGGAACTTTTGACTTAACATCAGTCCCAGAGAGAAACTAGAAAGTGTGGAATGAGTTTTTAAATTCTTGATTAAATAGGAATTAGAAAATTTGTGGGTAGAATCGGATAGACATTTTTGCAAATAGTACAAATACTTGTATACCATATTTTAGATTTGTATGTCACTAACTATGGAAATGCTGCATATGTATAAAAGTGAGATTGTTTATACCTAGACGACCAAAAAAAAAAGAATCGTTTTTGCTATTCCAATTCTAGCATTTTCATAGACTAAGTCACGATTTCTCAACTTGAGATTTTAAAAAAAAAGTTTAGTGGAATAGATCAAAAGGACTGATAGTGAATTATTTCTTAATATGGTGAAGAGATATTGACATGAATAAGTTGCTCGATTACCCATTGACTTCCCATCAATAACTAGTTTATTTTCAGTACAGTAATAAACTAGGACATTACCATACGATTAGGATTGTAACTGATTATACAAGAGATTATGACCATAAATGATTAAGAAAGGTATTTGACCTTAGGGAAATCTTAGATATAATAAGCAATGAGAAACAACTCTAGGAGAACATCAAACCATGATATGGAGTTTGTGACTGTGATGCAAAAATTGAGTATAATTGTTTTCTATTAATTTAATTATGTCTTGAGCACTGGAATATGATTATTGGATTGTTATGCTATGACTGAAGTAGTCACTCTAGAGTTTGACTTGGAAATTGATTGAAAATAGAGTGATATTCGAAGTATATAAGTTATAATGAATTTCTTTGTAATTACATTATCTCGATGTTTCATTCAGTCGTTAAATGATGTACATTATAAGGTCAAATAGTGTTACGGTTGAATTTAGTTTAAGTGTATCTTGTTGGTTTGAGTATTTTACTATAAAGAACATATTTGGCAGACATCATTTGGTATTGATTCTTTGATGCGATGATTTTGTGAGAAATATCATGGCTCATTAAAAT
The DNA here is from genome assembly GCA_016081115.2 of Rehmannia glutinosa. Taxonomy (NCBI): domain Eukaryota; kingdom Viridiplantae; phylum Streptophyta; class Magnoliopsida; order Lamiales; family Orobanchaceae; genus Rehmannia; species Rehmannia glutinosa. The sequence continues at coordinate 73,248,587 of CM071928.1, forward strand.
GGACATAAGAGGATCTTATAGAGAATTCAATCTAAAAGTGGCTTAGAATATAGTTGAATGAACAAGTGCTTGACAAATATTAGGTTTAATATTTTGACCTCTTGGTAAGATATTTGATCTCAGACAAACCGTATAATATATTTTATAAGACTAAGTTAGATGTTTGAGAGTTCTTGTATTGGTTGCTTCTAAGGTATATTAACATTTAAGTTACTAATAGGGTGAAATAATTTGAGTTGGGGATTTGTCAAATGAAATTTGGATTTAGGAATTGCTTAGTGCGGCGTATTATTTGGGGAAAAAATAAGACACAAGAATTATTTTTGGATTTTGGTAACAATTAAAGACAAAGCTAAATCTAGCATACATTTGATTTATTGGATTCTTAAAAGGATTTGGAAAGTTGGCTTATCTCTTAGAACTTCCACTAGCGTTATGAAAAATGCATGATGTGTTTCACTTCTTTCAATTGAAGAAATGTAATCCAAACTCATAACTTTGTGATCACGTAAAACAATCCGGATATAATAGAAGATCGACATATATAGAGTGACCGTTTTGAATTTTTGATAGTCGGTTTCAAGAATTGAGAAATAAAAGGATTTCACGATCAAAGTAGTGTGGTAAAAGCTTATTACCAGAATAAGACACTTGGAAGACTAGAGAATAAATAATAAAGAGTTATCCGGAGTTATATTAGAAAGAACTTGGGGACCAAATTCTTATAAGGAGGGGTGAATGTGAGACACTAAAAATGTATTATAATTTATTAGTTTAACTAATAAATATTTTATATATTTGAGTTCATTTTGTGAATTTATTTTCTATTATTCTTTTTATTTTGTTATATATTCTATAATTTGATTCATTTGATTTATTACCCTAGTTAGACTCGCATTTATTAGAATTTTCTGGCATTAGTATGATTTAAATTAGAGTCATATTCATTAAGAAATGATTTTTGGGATTTTAGGACTTGACAAACCACTAATATTCACCAACTAATTTTTTTTTGTATTTGATCCATTAACCTAAAATGGATCATATACATTATTTACACTATTTTTATTAAATCCAAATATCCTACCAACTTAGTGACCAAATCTCATTTTAACCACACAATTCAACTGACCATTTTGCTTGGCCTATAATTGAACAACATAAGCGCAACTTACAATTGACTTTTCTTTTCTACACACTAGACCAAAACAACAAACAATTTGATGAAAACCCATTTATGTCGTGAGTTGATGAAAGTGAGGTAGTGCTCTTTTCTTCATTTTGTTTCAAGTCACTTACTTTTGAACCTCATCAAAACCATAGGAAAGTTAGCAAAAGAAATTAGAAGGAAAAACTCATGTTGACCGAGAGCCAGAGGTGAAGTTGGAGGCCACACAATCACATTTTCGGGATATATATAGCTTGAATCTTTAATTGGAGATCTGGAATCTTTAATTGGAGAACAAAATTTGGAGCTCTTTAGAGGTGGGTAAAATTCTTAATTTTCACTTAAATAGGTTTGCTTGATTTGTTTGATTTGGGTTGATTTATTCAGTTTTTTTACTTATAAAATGATTTTAAAGAACGCGAATGCATTTTACATGTTTATAAATGTATTGGATGTGGTTAGTTGTGATTTAATAGAATTATAATGCTTTGGTGAATTTAGTCGGCAAAGTCGGGTTATTTTGTAAAAAACGAAAACTTGAGAGACTCTAACTGAATTTTGATCTTTACGGCTGTGAAATATTGAAATAACACTATGGGACTGATATGGACTGATTTATTAGCTTTGGGTTGATTTTGATTAAACTTTGAACTTACGAACGAGAAATACGAATATTTGGACAAACTAGGGACTAGAAGGAAATTTCTGAAACTTCAGGTTGAGAATGATGAAACTATTTTAGGACCTGTTTTATGATTATAGAATATGTCTTTCATTAAAATTTGAGAATTTTTCGAGTTTGTTAGACTCTAATAAGATAATTAGCAAAGTTTAGAAGTTTAAATTCGACTTATCGACGAAATGAGGACCAAAAAGAAAACTTTATAAGATAGGGACTAGGAATCGGAATTCTGTGCTAAGGAATATTTGTAATGATACTCATCGCCTTGGGTTAAATTTTGAGATTTTTCTGAGTTCATTTGGACCTCACAATTAATATCGTCTGCAGACAAAACGACAATTTTGTATTGTTTGGGACTTAATTGCAATATTCATTATCTAGGCGCCATAAATTGAACTTGTCAAGAATCTTAGACTTCAAGAATCGGTTTTGCTTTGCAAATTAGATCAAGTCCAATAATTTCTTCATTCTAACTTAAAACACGAATTTCTTTTAGATTGATTAGACTCTTAGGTGGTTTTGAGGAATAAAATCCGGAACCGAGCATTTTCACTTTAGGAGCTGAAGTACAATTTTATTCAGTGTATAAGGTTTTAAACATTTTATTTTGAGATTTTTGGGTGGGTAAAATGTCATTTTTCTAAAGAAAATATAAATTCTATAATTCCTTGTTTGAATTTAAAATTTTGCTTGCATTATAACTCTTGTAACTGCTTGACTTGGCCTTTATGCAATATATATATAATTTTGACAAAATATTGACTGTTTGAGTCTATTGCGGTGGGGATAAGTTAGACAACGGATCGAACATGTTGTATGTGGTCCCTGTTTAAATACCCATGTACCTATTCTCATTTTCTGGTCAGGCCGGAGACGGCGGCGGAATTTGGGTGGTATATTCATGAATGTGGCGATCTCTAGACAGACAAGTCCTAGCTAAAGAGACGTCGAGCCATGTAGGGTAGTTATAAGGTAGCCTGTGACTTCGGTCAACTCTTGCTTGGGGAGACATAAGGTAGAACGACATAATTATGGCCCGATCAGCTCAATTATGACTGTTAACAGTTCGTTGTTCCTGCTTGCTTGCTCGTTCTTGTTTGCTCTTTAATGCTTCTACTCGCTTGTCCAGAAAATATGTAAAGTTTACAATAATTGCTCGTTATTATTACTACTTATCATTTCTTGTCATCGCTTGATTTTATTAAACTTTATTATTGTCAAACTATCTCTAGAAAACTGCGGTTTAACAAAATGTTATTTTTTTATAACGATGCTTGCTTGTATGTCATTACATGTACACTTATAAAAATTGGTAAATTTTTAAAAATGTAAACTCAATTTCTTCGCTCAAGTCTTGGAAAAATAATTCAATTTTCTTTAAAATATCATTATCACCATCCCCAACCACTGAGCTCGTTTAGCTCACCCCACCAATTTTCAAATTTTTAGAGACAGGTGGATTTCACAATGAGGGGTCCGATGAAGGGTTTCTGAATCAAGGTTGAAGTTAGTAGAAGAACTTGTAGGAATTGTTTTGATATATGGTTTTGTATCAATGTTTTGGATATTCTAACTTATTATAGAGCTTGTACTTAAGTCTTTTATTTGGAATATTACTACATGTTAGACTTCCATTGTGTCTTTGTAATGTGGTGTATAACATTTTGGATATGGCCTGGCCAAATTTAAGTTTTTATAATTTTCGAAACCCTTATAGCATTCGGCATAAAAGTCTTGAGAGTTCAAAACATTAAAAAGTTCAAATTATTTACTTTTTAGAGATTAGAAGCACATAAACATGATACATAATTAATATAATAGGAACCGAAAGGCACATTATAATATAGATGTGTGATGGACAAAGCCTATAGCACACTTATAATTAAATCAGCCAATATCCAAATATGCCTCTCTTAGCTAGTTTGTCACACCCATCAGACCGATAATATATATATATATATATATATATATATATATATATATATATAATATTAAGCACCAACTGCAAATACCAGTTGTAAATTGGTGCTACAATGATAACAATAAAATTGGTGAATAACCAAACTAAAAGTCCAATTATATATAATTAATGCGATTGACTTGTTAATTGACTTGTTTTTAAGTAATTATGGCTAATTCAGCTAATTTCCATGAAAGTTGTTGTTTTTCTTTTTTTTTAAGTCAAAGAATTATATTACATCTAAGAATCATATAATAAGTAAAAGTAAAGCAGAGATATTTTGACCTGAATCTAAGAACCCAATTATGGTATCTGCTCCATCATCATCAGGTGAACTCGGAGTGGGAATAGACTTAACGTTCATCATCTGCTCCTCCAAGAAGTCCCAAGAGCGAGTGGTTTGAAGCTGGAAGACCCTGTCGGGAAAACGACACAACTCGGGTCTTCCAGCTAAAGATTTTGCTGCTTCTGCCTCGGTTAGGCGAAACCAAAACCTAAAAACCCATTGATGTATGTATGCAACACATCATTCTTCCTGTAAGTAAATTTTTTAAGTGAAGTTATAGCAAAAATGTGAAATTGTATAAAATACATATATATAACAACATTAGTGTCATAAGGTGTTTAATCAAATTCATATAACAAACCTCTCTGTGAAGGAGCTCACAAGGTCCGCATGGTCATTTCTCTGGTCACCATTTGACCTACCTCCCATGTATACAACATACACTTTATTGTTTTGGATTTGTGGTGTAATAGTTTCTACAAAATAAATAAGATGAACAAAAGATCAATATATATATATATATATATATATATATATATATATATATATATAAAAAAACACCCGTGTTACACTGATTGTCAAAAAAAAAAAAAGAAATTTAAAATTTGGAAGAGTTCCATACAATCGTTCACTTCAAATTCTAAAAACTTCTTTGTAAACTATATTATTTGTTCTATTTGAAAGTGTAACATCCTCACAACACAATTTTCAAGCCATATTAGTTTTAAATGGTGAAAGAGTGCAATTTCAATCTTTAAATGTTTTCTACGAAAAGGAAAAAATCTCTATAAAATTGTTTATTTGTGCTAATTTCAAATACTTGGCTGTAGTTTGCTTTTGCACAAAAGCTAATAAATTAATTATGGTAAAAATAATGAATCTTTGACATGCTTAAAAAAGATATTTAATATAATTGTTATACCCCGTAAATGAATTAAATTACAATTAAAAGTATAATAAGTATTAGAGATAATAATTGAAATTATATCATTGATTTTTGTATCATAATAATATTTAAATCGAATTAATTTGCAAACGCAAAAATAACTTTCTAATTTTATATCCTTGATTTTTGGGATTATTTAATTTGCTGATTAAATAGTGATTGGATTTTAATAGTTATATGCGGAAATAGGAAATTTAATTATTAAGTTGATGATAAATTGATAGTAAATTGATATAGTAAATCAATTTATAATTGGAAGAATAAGGTGGTGGCATGGTGTGCCACATGGCTAAATATGAAGGCGACACAAGGATTTGGAAGAATAAGGTGTTGACACATGTACCAAATTGCTCAGGTGAAGACATGTGGCAGTTTGTTTTTTCTTTTAGTATATAGTGTTGATATGAATGAAAAGCTGAAACTTAAATCCCCTCTCCAATCAAAATATTGGCTTGTGGTCAGAAAAAAATCATCAGTTGCCAAACACTTTAAAGATGATATATATGTTGGAAACTATTTACATATCAAATTTTTTAAAAGCATATCATTTATATATTTGTTACATATATGGTAGGAGAAAATTACAAACTCAGTCTCATAGGATTTTGCCTATTGCAATCGTAGTCTCGTACTTTGCAAAATTCATTTCACTATTTACACATTTTGCAATTTCGGTCTCCGGTTTTAGAAATATACAAGAAATAGTCCCGTAGTTTATAAATATTGCAATGATAGTCCCAAATTACCATGTTCTTTTAAATTATGCAACGGATCACATTGTGCGAAATCCTTCATTTTTTTCAGTTTAGATGAATCCTCAAGCCAGGAATTTTTGTCCATGTTTTGTTCGTGGCATTGTTACACCTACTTAGATTCAGTCTCCATTCGGAGATTTTAAGTGGATCATGTCAGGTTTCCAGCCGATAAACTTAACAGGACATACTTCTTCAACAATCTAAGGCAAATTGTATCGATTGTAGAAATATAAAATATGGGATCAAAAGTGCAAGAGTTGAGGATTATGGGACCAAATATGCAAAATTTTAGATTTTGGGATTGTTTTTGCAACAAAATGAATCTTATGAGACTATTGCGCAACATAGGGACTGAAATTGTAATGCGAAAAATTCTGTCATATCAAGGATGCAATTAACTCAATAAGGACAGACTTCTGGAAATAATTTAATTACTTAATTTTACGAAAAATATATTTAGTAGTGCAATAATTTCTAAATATTTATTCATGACGATTAAATAATTAAAATATAATACATACTTATGTTTCATATATAGTATCTTATAATATTTTCCGGTCAATATTTGGAAATTGATTCGATCTTTTGCATTTTAAGATTAAAATATTTAAAAAAATTAATAGCATGTATAGTAACCTGGACCTGAAGAACCCGAGACCAACATGGATAAAGTATCAAATCACAATTCAGAACACAGTTAAGCACAGTTTGTAATAAACAATTTACATGAATTTATACATGAGTTTAACTAATATACTTTAATTTGTTACTGATAAAATAATGAATACATTTAATTAATATAATCAACTAAATATAAATTTTATTAGTCAACTAATTAATTTTTTATTTTTTTGAAAAGATTAATTAATTTTTGTTACTCCTATAGCTAATCAATAGTTAAAACAAAATGCAATTCAACTATAGATTAAATGTAATTAATTCATAATTAACTAATTTTGACACATAATGAATCCTTTAATTCAGTACAGTTTTAAATTAATTTGTAATTAAATAACAAACTAATCATCATCTTTTGAACATTTAATGAGAAATTAGTTTGTATAATTATTTTACCATCGTTCACTAGAAGAGATCAAGGGTTCCAATTTCATCCTAATAGTTTGAATTTGCACTTGAAAAAAATTTATATAATTATTTTAAATTACATAGATAATTAACTATTCTTGAACACTTAATAATATAATTGGTACATGTAAAGAAAATTTATCAACTTGTAAATAAATGATTATCTTCACACTAAACGAAAGCTATAGCTTTAACTAATAAAAAAAATTGCAAATTATTTATTAATTACATAAATATGAATTAATCACCAGTTAAAAAGTAAAAATAACATTAGTTATTTAAGAATATAAATGAAATTATAATGGCAAATTTTAATTATGCACGTATAGTAGAATATTCCTAAATCCTAGCTACTGTACTTACGGACTGGCAGCAGAAGCAGTAGGAGGCATACGATTACAAGCCTCAAACCTGTAATGACAAAACAAACACCAGCATAAGGAGAAGAGAGCGAAAATGAGCCGGATAAATATCATATCAACAAGCAAAAGGAAAATGAAGATTTTTTAATGTAATAAACAAATTTGAAAGATAAGTGTAAGAACCGAAAAATGGAAAAATAGAAACAACTACTGCATGCATGCATGCATATTGGCTACTCATGAAAATGACTTAATTAGTTTGATAGTATATTAATTACTTAGCTTTTAGGCACATGATGATACGAAAAGTTTATATAGCGTTATCTAAAAAAAAATTGCTATATATGTATTTCATCATTTCGTGTATCCACAACCTACTCCATGGATTTGCACAGTGTAATATATATGCTTTTCATTTCTCAGAGTACTTCTTTATCGACAGATTCATATATATTTTTTTTCATTTCTCAGAGTACTTCTTCATATATTAGTTACATATGTTTAATTTTCCAAATTAAATAAATACTTATAGGAGGAACCCGATTTTAATTCAAAATCCTGTTGATTAGTTCCACAATAATCACACAAGAAATATATACGGCGTGCATAATTAACTCATATAAATCATTAAGCTCATTTATAAGCTGGTTTAATTGGGGAAAATCTTGAAAAATCAGATACTAATAATAATCACATCAACTTCCATTAGGCTTTGTTTCTTGTATTTATTCTAAATACCTATAAATATGAAGAACTACTAGTAATCATACCTAAGTGAGAACGTACGACATCCATGTAAGTATAGTTTCTGGTACCATGGAGTGGGCCCGGGCAGCGGTACGAGTCGGCGAGGAGGGTGGAAGTGAAGTAACTGATGAAGGAAAAGGCGATGAGCACAACTGGGCTGGCCACCCAACCCAGCTTATTAGCTATTCCCCAAGCCAGAGACAGCAGTACTCCTGCTATCGCCGTCATTAACGTTATTATGTGTGCACTTGCCGTCAACATTGTCCCTTCCATTCATTCATCATCAGTTAGCTAGATTTCATTCTCATAATCATTATTTAGTCCCACAAAGACATGATTAATGTACGTATATAAATAAATAAAGCTATATTTGAAAGAATAATATAAGCAAAATATTATTGTATAAGATGTGAGTCAGATAAAACATCACCTATGGCAGCGAGAGAAGTAGAAAGATAATGAATTTGTTGAAGATAGTCGGAGATGGAAAGAGACCCTTTACGAAGAGATTTGGGAGCGAGATATTTTTGCATGAATGAAGTTTGGAGAAAATCCCACAGATGTTGGGCTGTACATGTGTCATGGCTTGTGGCTTTGATGAACTAGAGAATCAGAGAGTGTAGAGGTGATACAGGCAATAACAAAACGATCGAAGCGGGTCCAGTTAGGAAGAGAAGAGAGATTATTGTCATTGCTTGGTTTGGAAATAGTACCGTCAATATATCCGGTAAGATCGGTAAAGACAAAATAATTCAGAATCTGGGTTTTCCACGTGAGATAATTAGTGTTGTCTAGGAGAACAGTGACAAAGCTTTTGACATGGTGGGTTGGTAATGGAGTTGATGGAGCAACAGAGGAGGGATCCATGGGAACAGAGGAGATATGAAAGAAAGGAAAAAGGAAGGAAAATATATAAGCAGAATGTTTTTGTATTTCTCTCTATATTGTTCAAGTACAATGACGTCCAATATTTATACAAGGTTAGGGTGATTGGTTAATAATATAGGAGTCAGAGTTGAAAGAACAAAATTGAATTTCCTATTTTCAAATTTACTCATTTATTTTATTGGCATACTTACATAATATACTAATATAGTATCAGAAATGATTATCACATCTATGAAAACTATTATATTGAAAGCTCATAATTTATATTTGACTTATATGTTTCAAATTAATATGGTAATATTTATAGACGTGACAATCATTCGTGTGGTAAAATAAGAAATGAAATTCCTTTGGAAACAGAAATCTCATCCTGTCCTCGGTATTTATTACATGCCCCGATTACATATGATACTTTCTTCTTTTTCCCCAAAAAACTGTTGGAATTTTGGTTTGAAGAAATTGAGTGTTGACCCAATTTTGACCAAATATTTAAGTGATTTTTATTGGTGAAAAATAGAATTAAATTATATGTTAAAATTCTACTAAGTGAGTAGATGAGACTGGCATTTTGAATTTCTCAAAATCAATTCCAAGTGAATGAGAAATTAATGCTACAAGTTAGCCACTTAAAACTAGAAATTGATATGAAAATTGGAAAATGTAGAGAAGGAGAAAAACTACATCCCACATAGAAGAAAAAGCCAAAAATTATTCTATTTATAAATCCCAAGTTGGACTAATGGGTTTGGACTCTTGTAGCACCAAAGTTTTTAAAAGGGTGAGGACCTTCATGCTTGTGGGTTTAAAACACATGTGCGTGCGCCTCCCGTCGGCCCGCGTTGTGGGTAGTGGGCTTGGGCTTTAAGGCCTTTATAGTTTTTGACCAAATTTATTTAAAACCTTTTAAATATTTTTAATTAATTAATTATTTTTTCCAATTGGGGTGGTGCGCGGGCGCGCACTATTGCGCTGCGTGTAGCACGGACAGAGGCCATTGTGTGCGTGCGCGCACGTGTGTGCGGAACGCATCGAGCGAACAGAGGCCAAAACTTGTCACGCGCGCGGGTGTAACTTTTGAACTGATGCACCTGTTCGAGTAACCAAGTGCATTTTTTCGCTGTAGACATATATCTTTTCGATGCAAAAGACATCTTTTCCATGAGGATTATAAATACAAAGCCCCTGCAGGTAGAAGCACACGAAAATAAGAAGCCTAAAATCGAGCCATTTTTGCATCAGCATATTGATATCATCACCTTCCAAAAACCTTGAAAGTTCAAATATTTATAGTTCGATGTTAGTTCGATTTTTGCAAGTGTTGCTAAATCGAACTTGTTAAAATCATTGTATCCTAGGGACGGTTGCCGGAACCGTAAGCATTTTGTATACGGGGCAATTTCGTCTTGCGGAAATAGTATCCAATATTAGCCTCGCCTTAATACTTGTTCAGAAAGTTTTTCAAAACACTTAGTCGTTTTCTTATAAAACAAAGTACCACCCAAACAACAAAAATCAGTATTTAGGTGCCCATTCATCGAAATGAAATTATGAAATCTTAGTTACGAAGCAAAACAGTAGAGTTTAGTGAAACCTAAATGAAGGCATATATGCTTAATATCAAAATTAGCAATATTAGCTGACAGAGGAAAAGTCGAAAATTCAAAGTCATTTGCTTTCAGTCATATATACATACATTTATATATATATATATATATAATAAACATATTTGACTAATTGTGATATATATTTCTAATAGTATTTAGGACACCATCTGTGAAGATCGCCTCGTGTAGGAGAATCTGAAGTCCAGCATTGTCAAGAGCAGAGCCAGGACGATTTAGTAGGGTAGGTTGATACATGAAAATGGGGTGGGCCGAATAGAAAATCCAAGAAAAAATATACAAATTATAACTATTTTTTTTTTAAATTCTCCACTAATTTTTTTTTATATAAAAAAAGATTGGGCCAGGATTGTTGATGTGTTTGCAGTAAAAATAAAGGGGTTTTTGGTTCACAAATCATTCATGCTCAAGCACACCATTTGTTAAATATATGATCAATCGATACCATAATATGGCCTAATTTCGATCTATTTCTTGATATGTGGCATGCAGGGACGAGGCCACGTTAGTGCTGGGACCGCCTAGAATTTTGAAATTTTGCAAGGGTATTTTAGTATTTTTAGTCTATAACCTTGCAGAAAAATATGAAAAATAAGAAAAAGGGAACAAAGTTTCCAATTTCTCCATTCTTCATTCGCCCCCATTTATGAATTTTGAAAAAAACATTGAGTCTTGATTATTTTTCACATTTCACAAAATTTTGTACATTTTTTTGCTCCGTTATAAATTGAAATCGAATTTTGGCATTATTTTCTCGTGTCTCTATTTGTCTCTTTTGAGATGATTTATGGTTTATTATCAAATTCCCATTAAAGAATTCAAATTCGAGATGAGTATGAATCGATATACGATAAATGTTATGATATGTTAATGTAATCGTATTATATCATTTATTTCTGAATATTAAGATGTAATTGAATTAACACGACTTTATCATAATATTTATAATTTTATTTTAGAGTTGTTGTATTGTATTTTATTTTTATATTAATGTTAGTTGGGCCTAGGGCTGAAAAACGAAGCAAATTACTTGATATTCGATCCGAGAGCAATCATTAAAAGCTCGTTTGTGTTCAGTTCGTTAACATAAGGAACCAAATTTGAACACGTTTTTTTGTTCGATAAGACGTAAAGCTCGGCTCGAGCTCGAGCTCGACTCGATTAGTAAAAAATAATAAATATGTGTAAAAATATCAAGCTACTCGAACTTGATTTTTGCCCGACTTGATTAAAGCTTATTGGAGCTCGGTTAGATTAATAATCAAACGAAACTCAAACACAATTTTTAAATCTCAATAAAATTTCAAACAAACCTGAACAATTCTATTTTCTACTGACTCAACTCCCTTTACACCTCTAATTGGGCCCCCTACATATAATTTCTGGTTTCTGTCATTGGTGGCATGCAGCATTATTCTGAAAAAGATATCTATAATTCGTTTAGGGAAAAATGAATTGATCTGGGGATGTGAATATAAAGCCAAATTAACAAATATCCATTTTGTGGAACTTTTTTCTCTTTTGGGAAAGGAGAAACCATTTATTAACATGTATAATTAATTCTCGAGTTGTTTGTTGGATGGACGAATCTGGTTTTGAATAAAAAATCCGGGTCAACAATTTTAAATTACTCCATAATTTCCATTATAGGGAATTTTTTAAAGTATATATATTAATTTGCTAAATGAGGAAAATCTATTTTCTTGAATATGTGTTGACTACATCTTTTCTGAGTAGGGTGACAACGGTTCCAATTAATATTCAATTAGGTTTTGTACTTTATTTTTAATAAGGGATTAAGTTTTGTATTTAATATTAATAGTAATATTAAATTAACTATATTTACTATTAGGTTGCACTTGGATGGAAGAATTTGGATTTGAGGAAGAGATTTGGAGGAAAGATTTGAAATGACTTCATCTAAGATGAATTTGAAATCCTCCAAAATGACTCAAAAAATAGCTTCCAAAGATTTAAAATACATTATAGAATTACTCCATTCAAACAGTTTCAATGAATTTGTTGTTATGGATTTGAAATCGTTAGCTCCAAATCAATCAATCCAAATGGAGCCTTAGAGTATAGAAGAATCAATGCACGTAGTTCGTTTACAACATTTAGTTTAAAACGTGTCACATGTGGTTATGAATATAAAATATTATAATAAATATTTAACCTTTCTTCTAGCATATTTTATCGAATAAAAATAAAAATAATTGGTTTTAAAATTAAAACCGCTTGTTAATTCTATAGTTTTTGATACCGAGGAACCGGAACCTTAATCGACCTACACAGTTATAATTCCCATTTTGGGACCGTTGACCATGGTTTCGCTTCCGATTTGAAAGCCGGTTTCGGTATACACATACTAACACGTGATAGAAAATTCTAGATTGGATACGTGGCACCTATTACTGGTTCAGCAAAAGACAAAATTAACCTTAAGAATATAATCCACCTCTCCTTCATGTTGTACGATTTCATTAATTGGCTGTGGTCCTCCTTTCTCTTTTCAAACCGTTAGAATAAATATTTGCAGCTGCTATTCTTTTGTTATTCTTTCAATAGGAGATTAATAACTTGAAATTCATTATATCTATGAGATTATATAAATATTCAAAGAATTTATTACTAAAATATAAAATCTAGGTCTTAATAATTTTTTTGTTGTTGTTTATATTGTAAATAAATTTGTCCCCAACATGTCTTTTTTTTGTCCACAGACCCAAAAAGTAGCTATTTTTTCCAGTTAATAATTAAGTTTGTCCCGTATGCGGGATTTTATTCAGAAGATCAAAGAAGTTATTACCCGACGATACGTGACAAAAAAAGATCATCTTTTGTACATGTTTTGTCTAGCACCTTCGTTGCGAAATTCTAATTTTACGGAACTGTTAGATTTATTTAGGTTCTAACTTTTTGCTTTAGAACTTTATAAGTTATTATTCTGTAGGGCTTGCAACTATTTTTCACTCTTAATCGGTTGTAATTTCATTCTCATGAATAACTGATCATGAATTCAATTCTAAAATAATTAAAATAATTTATTTTGAAAAAGAATCTTGTTGGATAGGATCTAGTTACCACCCCACAATAAGTCTAATGAGAGATTATAGAGACAGCAATTGAAAATTTTAATCTGGCATTATGGGCGGAGTTTTATAACAGGAAAAAGGTTGAAAACAAAGTGTTAGAAATCGAAATTTGGTCCTGTCCTTATATTGGTTTGTTTGATGGATACAAAGGTCGGTTCCATCATGTGGCGGATACAAATTGTTTAAAATTGTGGTGCAATTAATTTAAAAAATAATAATATGTATATGCATATTTCTTAGTATTTAAAGCCTTACAACCCAAAATATGCAGATAAAAAAGAAAATACTTATGTTCCATATTAAAATAAAAATTACAATTTCAACTGGGTTCGTCATGTCTTCATTTTTTTTAAAGCGATCAACATCATCATCTGAATTTTTTTTTAATAAGTTAGGAGTAGTGATTGGAGGGAGGTGATAAATTTGAAAAAACGGAAGGATATAGTGTTGGAACCACGGTTAATACCCTTACAAAGGGTGAACAATACCACTTGGAAATTTCTGTTCCTGGTGGTATCATCATCTGAAACTTGTAGAAACATATTCTTCTCAATAAAATTGACCAAACAACACTCAATTTTCATTAAACGTGATCTACAACATCATCATCTAAAAATTATAGAAACACATCATACTCAATAATGTTACCAAACGCTCATTTAATAATTGATGACTAGGTTATTTTCACTTTTATTAAAGGAATACCTGTTGAGAAGAGTTGAGCCAAAAAAAAAAAGTCCATGCATGATAGCATTTTATATGGACAAAAATTCTAAATGGAATGCACCCAATTTACATTTATATTAATCACATAACGTTAATGACGAGCTATTCAATTAATATAAATAAAACAAAAATCATATGATTACAGGTTGTAATTGTGTATCACATAACATAGAACAATTATTTTTTCCATTGGATACTGCTTTAATAGACCAATGCATGCAGTTGATCTACTAATATCATATATAGTTAAATGATCTTCCATAAAAAAACGCAAGATTCTGAAAAAGGATATGATAATTAGCTCAAAATTAAAGCAAAGGAGGAATCAATAGTGATACTTTAATTTGTCTCTAAAAATGGACACTACACCTAAATATTCTGGAATGGGTATACATGTATCTAAAATGATTCTGGACTCATGAAACACTTCATTTTCATGAAAATTTTTGGGTTGGGGGTTCTCTTTGTGGCCAACCTTCGGTGCTTTCCGGTTTGCAAGACGGTGAAGAGTCCGCTTCACATTTCTGAGCCGAAGGATTCGAGCTCGACTTCCAGCCTCGTGTGGCTGTCCGTTCTGGCCAGATTCAGCGGTGTCGGTAAAACTCAGTTTGCTGTCTATTTTTCGATTCTGCCCGGGATATAAAATCAGATTATATTTCTTGTATTTTATTGCTTTATTAGAATCGGTTTGTAATCCCGTAATCTCTATCCCGTAGGCGGATTATTGTAATAGTTCTATTTGTTAGAATCTGTAATATTCAGTCGGCTATGGTGATCCGGAGCGAGATGACAGCGAGGTCGATACCCAACAGTGGTATCAGAGCCTCCCTCGTTGTGGTGGTACGAAACCCTTACCGTAGAGTTTCGCTCTGGTAAAGCGGCTTGAACTTCTCTTTTACTGCTTTTCGTAGCGTAACCGCTTGCCGCGGATTTATTGCTTTTGTAGTTTAAATACCGCTTGCCGCGAGTTTATTACTTGTGTAGCTTAAATACCGCTTGTAGCGGGTTTATTACTTGTATAGCTTAAATACCGCTTGCCGCGGTTTTATTTGTTGGGATTTGCTTGCTGTAGAATTTTAGGTTGATGTGTGAGCCTTTTATTCTTCTGTAGTGCTTGCTGTCCGTTTGCTTATTTTTCGCATTTTTCGTGGCCTTGAGAATTGCTTCCGCTGTATTCTCTGAATTTGTGTGTTTTGCTGATTTTGTGATATAACCTACTTTGTGTGGTGTTATTTTCTTAAATCACATTGTGTTTTTTTTTTTTTTTTGTAAAATGGCTATGTCTCGGGTATAATCTTGAACCGTTTAATGGCAAAACTGATTTCTCTATTTGGCAACAAAAATTGAAAGGTATTTTAATTCAACAAAAGGTGTATAAAGTTATTACAAACACTTATGTTGACACTCGATACTAAAGAAATTAAAGTCAAACCGATGAGTATGCTTATTCCTCTATTATCTTGAATTTATCGACTCTGTGTTAAGAAAAGTTGGTAAACAAAAGTCTCGCTAAAGAATTGTGGGATAAACTGCAAAGAGTTATATACTTTGAAACTTCCCCCCTAGTAAGTTGTTTTTACTTGAAAAATTCTTTAGGTTTTAAATTGGATTTAAACAAAGATGTTGATGAAAATCTTGATGTGTTTACCAAGTTAATTCAAGATATAAAGTTGATCGGTGATAAAAATATTGATGATTACACTCTATTGTACTTTTAAATGCAATTCTGAATCGCATGATGATGTTAAATCTATTATTAAGTATGGTAGAAATTCTATTACTCTTGACATCATGTTAATGGCTTAAAAAACAAGGAACTTGATTTAAAAGTTAATAAGGGTGGTCGGCAAAATTCGGGTGAGGTTATGCATGTTCGGGGTAGGTCCCAACATAGGTGCGTAACCAACAAAAACCGGATAATCATCAAAATCGAATTTTATCAAGAAAAAGGGAAAAAGCAAGACTAGGTCTAAGTCAGGCCTAAGGGAAGAAAATGTTATAATGTGGTGAGGTAGGTCATTATATTAGGGATTGCCCTAGTAAGAAAGGAAACCAGAATCGCCTAATGATCAAGCAAATTTGGCTTCTAGTAGTGAAAATGCGGGTAATATTTTTATGGTGACTGGAATATGTGACGTGCCTATTGTGAATTCTCTGTGTATTCAAGCTCTGTGTGTGAAAATGAATGGTTAATTGATTCTCGCTTGCACCTTTCACATGTCCCCATTAAAAATCTATTTTCGAACTATAAAGAAGTGAAAAATAGTTTTGTTTCTATGGCCAATGAGAAAAATGTAATGTTTTTGGAATTGGTGATATTTGCTTGAAATTTGATTCTCGTTATGCATACACTTTGAAAAATGTTAGACATGTGCCTGATTTATGCAATAATTTGATATCATGTGCTGCATTAGAAGATGATGGATTAGAAGGTAGGTTTGGAAATGGATTAATGAAAATTTTGAAAGGTTCTTTAGTGATTTTCAAAGCTGCCAAAAGGAATATATTGTATGTTTGCATTGGTAAACCTGTGTCTTTTGCTAGAAATTCTGTGAATATTGTACAAGAGGATAAAACTAATTTGTGGCACAAAAGACTTGGTCACATGAGTAGTAAAGGTCTTGAGATATTGCACAAAGCTGGGTGTTTTGGTAGTGATGTTCTATCTTGTATGCCTTTTTGTGACTCATGTGTGTTGGGCAAACATTATAAAGTGAAATTTCCCGTATCTCCATTTCCTAATCAATCTGTTTGCACTGATATACTTGAATATTTGCATGCTAATGTGTGGGGTCCGTCTAGTGAACCTACTCAAGGTGGTAATAGGTATTTTTTGTCTATCATTGATGATTTTTCAAGAAAAGTGTAGGTTTTCCTAATGAAATGAAGAACAAATCGATGTGTTTGAAAAATTCAAAATTGGAAAATTTTGATTGAGAATCAAACTGGAAAAAGGATTAAAACTCTTAGGACAGATAATGGTCTTGAATTTTGCAATAACTTGTTTGACAACTTATGTGCTTGAATTTGGTATTCAAGGCATAAAACGTGCCTTATACGCCTCAACAGAATGGTGTTGCTGAGTGTATGAATAGAACCTTACTTGAAAGGGTCCTGGAGCATGCTTGCTTCCTGGGACTTTTAAAAAGGTTCTGGGGTGAAGCTATTCATACGATCGCTTATTTGATAAATAGATCTCCGTCTGTACCTTTGAAAGGAAAATGTCCTGAACTGCTTTTTTTCTGTAAAGAAATTGATTTTTCGAACTTGAAGGTTTTTGGTTGTGCTGCATTTGTTCATCAAAGAGGTGATAAACTTGAACCAAGATCTAAAAATGTGTTTTTTTTAGGATATCCTGAAGGTGTGAAAGGATATAGATTATGGCTTAGGGTGAACCTAGATTTAAAGCTATAACTAGTAGAGATGTCATTTTCAAAGAATCGATTTTCCTTGTTTATTTGCTACTATGCCTTTGCCTGAATCAACCGCCCAAATAAGGTGGAGCAATTGCTTGGTTTGAGCCATATTGATGAAACGAAAATCTGCATGTTGAGAATGAAAATCAAAAAATATTCTTGAAAATCAACCCGAAATTGCGAACATGCCTAAAAATGTTGATAATGTTGAAATACATGATGATTTGGTTGATTTGAATGATAATGAACCTGAAGAACTTGGTAATTATCAACTTGCTAGAGATAGAACTAGAAAGAATATTAGACAAACTACCCGATTTGATGATTTTCAAATGATTTCATATGTGTTTTTGTGTTTGAGTCTATTGATAATTGTGAACCTAAAACTTATCAAAATGCTTTAAAATCAACATTCTCAAGAGTGGTTGAATGCTATGCATGAAGAAATGAACTTTTTACATGTTAACAACACTTGGATACTTGTTCCTAAACTTGAAAATTGTTCGTTGGTTGATTGTAAGTGGTTGTTTAAAGTGAAGAATGAGAATGATTCTGTGAGATATAAAGCTAGGTTAGTTGCGAAAGGTTTTACACAAAAAGAAGGAATAGACTACACTTTGAAATATTTGCGCTGTTTGAAATTTACAAATCGTTAGAATCATGCTTGCTTTGATCGCTCGAGTTTAATTGGGAATTGAAACAGTTAGATGTGAAAACTGCTTTCTTGCATGGTGATTTGACCGAGAAAATCTATATGAGACAACTGAAGGTTTTGTCGATAATAATAAATCGATTTTGTTTGTTTCTTTGAAAAAATCCTTATATGGTTTGAAACATCTCTAGATGTTGGAACAAGAAATTTGATGATTGCATGATGTCTTTGAATTTTAAAAGAAGTAATTACGATCATCATCTTTATTTCAAAGAAAATGCTAAAGTGCCGATTTTCTTGTTGATTTATGTTGATGACATGTTGTTAATTAGTCCATGTGTTAAAACTATTGAGCATGTTAAAAATTGTCTAAGTGCTAAGTTTGACATGAAGTATCTAGGAGATGCTAAAAGGATTTTAGGAATGAACATTGTGAGGGACAGAAAAAAATTCTATTATTTTTCTAAACCAGATTTCTTATGTTGAGAAAATTCTTAGCAAATTTTCTATGTCCGATTCAAAACCCGTCAAATGTTTCTTTGGTGCTCATTTTTGCTTAGTAAAGAACAATCCCCTAAAACTGAGCATGATGTGAATTCTATGAAGAATGTGCCATATTCCAATGCTATAGGTTACGTGATGTATCTAATGGTTAGCACTAGACCGATATTGCTTATGTTAGGAATTTTATTGTTTAGATTTTGATGAATGCCATGTAAAACTTAGAATAGAAAGTTGGCTCCCAATTTTTGTTGTAAAATGCATTGTAATGAATAGAGTGCAAAAGAGTTAAGTCGCCACGCCCTAACATGCAAGAAGACAATCAAGATCGGAAGGAAGACTCTGAGAGATAGCCGTAGTATGGCAAAGAAGAGTAGACGGGAACTCTATCAAGAAGCGGTGAGATGCGGTGAGTGGAGCATCGATCAAGTCAACTCAAGAAAAGCCAAGTCTCAAGTTGAAGTGACGTAAGAGTCATCCAATGATTGGAAGGCGACTCTAAGTCACCTGGGAAAGCGAGGAAATGCGGTCAAGTCGAGATAATCGTAAAAGAACCATTGCATTTAAATCAAGAGATTTACTTAAACAAGTAATATCTCCATACCACCTTTCTCGAGTGCTCATCCCCGCGCGTGCAAATGGAATGAACCAATGAGAAGCACTACACCGTGTCGAGAACTCGAAAAGGTGAAAGAACAATTCATACGAGGAAATGGCAATTCCAAGAACTCGCAAGCCAACGATCGCAAAGTGACTTTCAAAAATAAGCCTATCTCTTCAACGGGCAAATTTTTGAAAGTTCACTATAAAAGGTCAAGAGTTTGTTTGAAAAAAAAAGGATGCATGAATGACACATACGTGAGATACACAAGCACATTAGAAAAACAAACAATCTCAATCCTCAAGCCTACATTTCAAGTACATCAATCCAACACTCACCGTGAAGGAAAGAGAACTTCAACCAGTTGAAGAGGAAACCTTTGAAAACAAGGGGTCTACATTCCGGAAGGATTGTAGAAAGGTTCAAGGTTGAACTAAGTCTTAAGCATTTGGAGGGCTTCGTGATCAAATCCAAAGAGCTTGAGCAAGTGAGTCGTAGTAGTAGCAAGCAAATGCCTGTGAAGAAGGCCGAGTCGTGCGATAAGCCACCGAGTGATCAAGGCGTCTCGGTGATCGAGTCCCAAAGGATCAAGTCGGCCGTTGTGATCAAGACTTGTATCCGGACTGTTACCACTTTGTAAACCGATCATTACTTAGTGGATTCCTCCGGAGTTGGAGAAGAGAGGAGTAGAAGAATTACCCCATCTTCGAACCTCTATAAAAACTTTATCGTGTCATTTACATTTCAAAGATTTAAATTCCTGCACTTTTAATTGCTTATATCTGTGATAAATTTGCTATCCATTTGATAATTTATAAGTACTAAATCAAGCTCTAAAATCTTGCTTAATCAAACTTAAGGGTGTTAAGTCTTCCACGAAAATAAAACCACAATTGAGTTAAATTGTAGCCAACAAATGAGTTACTCCATCAATAACTCAATTGAGTCATTGAGAGATTAACTCTCTTGAGTGACTAATTCGATCCATCAAGGACACAACCAGGTGTAGAATTAACTCTGTAGATTTAAAAGGACTAAATCGAAAATTTGGTAAGGTTTATTCAACCCCCCCTTCTAAACCTTACACTTACACCCCTTGGGACTACAAGTGGTATCGGAGCGGTTGGTTCATTGAACCCTCCGCATCAGTTCTTGAACTAGATCTCCAAACTTTTCAAAGTCCGCTTTAGTACTTAAACTTTCAAAACTCTCTTTATTAAAAGTCATTATCATGGAAGCAAATTTGACACGCATCCCTATGTTCACTATTGAAGAATTTGATGATTGGAAAATTCGTATGCGAGCTCATCTATCAAAGATTACATGATGAGATGTGGATAGTAATAGAAGATGGGCCTCTACAAATATTAAAGGTGAACACAATCGCATTTTAAGAGTTGCAAAACTGAAGGAGAAGAAGATGTCGCTCTAGACTAGTCATGGTTGAAAACCAAGAACGAGTGGACAAATGATGACGAAAAAGATACAACCTGGATAATGTAGCCAAGGACATCCTCTACAAAACCTTGACAAAGCCATGTTCAACAAAGTCAAATCATGCAAAACGGCTAAAGAAATGGGGACAAGTTTGACATTGATTTGTGAAGGCTCGGAGCAAATCAAAGAAAACAAATTATCGGTGGGTCATATTAAGTTTGAAAATTTCAAAATGATCTCGGGAGAGAATCGGATCAACTAGACGCTCGGTTTACGTAAATCACAAATGAGCTGTCTACACTTGGAAAGGAATATACACGAAGAAATGTGTATGAAGATCCTAAAAAGTCTTCCAAATTAACGGAATGGGAAATGAAGGTCATGGCACCGAGACACTCCATGGACCTATCAAAGACATCCAATCATGAGTTATTCTCGGA
Organism: Rehmannia glutinosa; assembly: GCA_016081115.2. Taxonomy (NCBI): domain Eukaryota; kingdom Viridiplantae; phylum Streptophyta; class Magnoliopsida; order Lamiales; family Orobanchaceae; genus Rehmannia; species Rehmannia glutinosa. Next base: position 73,269,957 of record CM071928.1, read on the forward strand.
CCTCAAAGCCTACGAGTTTGAGCCGAGAAGGAAAGACCAGAAGAGACAATTTGTACCCAAAACAAATGCTCTAATTGTCAAAGATGGAAAGAGAGTCGAGGTCAAAGAGGCAATTGACCCGGAAGAAATAGCCCGATGGTTAAAAGATTTAACAAGTTCTTTAACAAGAACTACAAGAAAGGAAAGGGTGAATCTTCCGTAAGACACTCCTCCCTCCAAATCAAGGGATGATTGGCCAACCAAGAGAATGATCATCAACAAGTTGAGTATCAAAGGGTCGACAACTCAAGAGTAGAAAGAGTGATCAAAAGGCCGAATATCTATGTTGGAATTGTAGACAACCAGGTCACTATGCCATTGATCGCTCATATCCTGTAGTCAACAAGACAGAATGAAGAAGAAAGAAAGGTCTTCGAGAGAAAGAAGACAAGAAAAGAAAAAGGCAATGATGGTCGCAGAGATCACGAGAGACAAAAGTCAAGAGAGACAATGATTCGAGAGCAAAGGAAGTCGACTACTCAAGTGACTCGAAGAAGAAGCCTGATCCGCTTAATGGCCAAAGAACAAGATCAAGAAGATGAGGTACAATCTAATTCAACAAGCTCGGACACTAGTGATAGTGATCGTGACACACACACTTCATCACCTACCGATCTTTATGATTCATTAGGCAAAATGATGAAAGATTTTGAGCACATTAAATCCTCACACACACTATTGAATGAGGAAAACAAATTACTTAAAAGTCAAAACTCAAAGCCGACTAAGGAGCCGAGTACTCTAAGTCAAATAGTCATGAAAATGAAAGTTTAAAGGTTTGAAAATGCCAAATTAGTAGCGAAATTGCTGCTATAGAAAAGAGGGAGAATGACCTCAAAATGTTATTGCATCATTCACTAAGGCATCTAAATCATTGGATGATCTTATTATGAGCCAAAAGAATGTGGAGACAAGACAGCTTGGGATTTAATTCCTTTATGCCATGCCAAACCTCAAGAGTAATTTTGGAAAAAGGATCTTCAAGTCATGAAGAGTCCGAAAAATCCAAAACTCTAAATATTGCACACACTTTCACTCCAAAGCACAATACTAAGCAAACCGGCCTTGGTTACAAAGGAAAGGAAAAACAACCAATTGAGTGTCTTTGAAAGGACAAATGAGAAGAGATTCACCGAGTCCTCAAAGAAACTCCTAACGAAAAATACTCAGAAAAAGGAAGCAGAGCTACCAAAAATCCCAAAAATCCATAAAAGAAATACATATGATGGGAATGGTAGAAAATATCCAAGCCAAGTCGATTGGAATAATGTGAACTATCAAAGATAGACTTATGGAATATAAGCCCGGATGGCAAAGGCCTAGAACTCGCCAAGGCCATTCCAAAAGCACAAGAGCTTTCATCAAAGACACATATGCACCTAAGCACTACACTCAAAAACACCACAATTACCCAAGGAAGGCAATTGCTAAAACACATATGCAGCATACGACAAAAGAGACAAAATTGTATGAACCTAGAATCCCCAAGCAATTTACCAGGATTAATTATGATTATGGCACTGATAGATGGCAACCCCCCTTAGAGTCAAATCATTTGGCTATAGGTTGGTTGGATCATCTTACAATTCTAACCCCTCGGGACCCGCAAGTATGGGTACCTAAAACTTAATTTCCTTGATTGCGGGTTCAAGGAACAGTGAGTGCCAAGGAACCTGGTACATGGATAGTGGTCATTCCGGATATATGACAGAAATAAGAGAAATCTGTCAAAATTCAAGGAAGTCAAAGGAGCCAAAGTCATATTTGGAGGAAATGAAGCTCCTGGTGAAATAAGAGGCATTGGATCCATCAAGAGGAATGGATTAGAAATCACAGATGTTGCATATGTTGAAGGACTCAACTTCAACTTATCGAGTATCGATCACTCGTGACAAGGGCTGAATGTTGGATTCAACATGGGTGTATGCCAAATCAAGGATATTGAATCAAATGAAGTTGTCTTTGCAAGGAAGTAGAGAAGAATATGTATGTAGTGGATTGGTCAATCCGCAACACCCAAAGACTGTCTCTTCATCGGCAAAAGAGCACACTGAATCAAGTTGGCCAGGTGTGGCACAAAAAGCCGAGTCACCTGAATTTCAAAACAATTAACAAGCTAGCAAGAAGTCATCTTGTAGAAGGACTTCCCGGACTCGATGATACAAGAAGGAGAGTATATGTGATGCATGTCGGAAGGAAAACAAATCAAGTCGCGTTCAAGGAAAAGACATGCCCATCCTCAACAAGAATATTGCATCCGCTTCATATGGATCTATTTGGCCCATGGGAACCAAATAGCATAAGTGGAAAGAAATACACCTTGGTGGTAGTAGATGACTACTCAAGATATACATGGACAATATTCATGTGCAAGAAGAAAGAAACTCTACAAAAACTACCACAAATGATGAAGAGGATTCAAAATGAGAAGAATCAAACCATTATCAAAATAAGATCGGATAGAGGAACCGAGTTTGTCAATGGATTAATAACTCGATCTTGTATTGAGAATGGTATTGGTCATGAACTATCAGCAAAGAACTCCACAGAATGGAGTTGCGAGAAGAAGAAAATGGAACCCTCAAAGAAGCGGCAAGGACCATGTTAGGTGAAGCAGGGTTACCAAAAAGATTTTGGGGTCAAGCAATCAACACAAATTACTTGCTACACTCAAAACAGGATGTATGATAAATAGACAAATGACAAAGACTCCCTATGAGATATGGATCGAAGAAAACCAAGTGTTGCATATTTCGAATATTTGGATGTAAATGCTTCATTCACAACAATGGCAAAGACAATCTAAAGGCTTTTGATGCTAAAGGCGATGAGGGTATCTTCTTAGATACTCACCGAAAGCAAAGCCTGAGAATACTCAACAAAAGAACTATGGTTACGAAAGAATCCATTCATGTAGTATTCGATGAGCCAAATGTAAATGGAGAAGACATTGAAGAGTCACCGATAAGTCAATCATCCAACCATACTGAAAGAGTCCCTATCTTTGAAGGAAAGTCGGAACTATCAATTCGGAAAGAAGATGAGATAGCTGAATCTCAAAAGCGGTGGAAAATTTGCGCCTAAGTGATTACGAGAGAGTGACCACAAAGAACACAAACGGTGCAGCCGATCAATCCAAATAACCTATTCCAACTTTGACGTAAGATGGCTGAGAGACCATCCACGAGAACTTGTCATTGGAGATATAAGAGAAGGTGTCAAGACAAGATCCGAACTCAACAGAAGCAATGTTCACATGCTTCATTTCGCAAATTGAGCCCAAAGATGTGTCACAAGCATTGGACGACACACATTGATTCAAGCTATGCAAGAAGAGTGAATCGGTTTGAGAGAAATAAAGTATGGGAATTAGTGCAAAGACCCATACATCAAACTCATTGGAACCAAATGGGTATTCGAAAATAAGATGAACGAGGAAGGTTACGTGGTAAGAAACAAAGCAAGACTAGTAGCCAAAGGATATTGCCAAGAAGAAGGGATAGATTTTGATGAAACATTTGCCCCGTAGCAAGATTGGAAGCTATAAGGATGTTTCTTGCCTATCTTTGCTCACAAGAATTTCATTGTATATCAAATGGATGTAAAAAGTGCATTCCTAAATGGTTTATTGGAAGAAGAAGTGTATGTTGAACAACCTCCGAGGATTTGAGCGGAAGACTCTTGGAGACAAGGTATATAAACTCAAGAAAGCCTTGTATGGATTGAAACAGGCACCCGAGCATGGTATGATACCCTGTCACAATTCCTGATCAAAAATGGATTCACAAAGGAAAAGTAGATAGAACACTTTTCGAATTCAAGACAAGAAGAAGATATCTTTTGCTTGTTCAAATATATGTGGATGACATCATTTTTGGATCCACTAACAAAGAGTCAGTGTGAAAAATTCTCAAACCTCATGCAAAGTAAATTTGAAATGAGCATGATGGGAGAGCGACATTCTTCCTTGGACTTCAAGTGAAACAATGAAGGATGGAACCTTCATAAGTCAAACAAAATATACCAGAGATTTAATGAAGAAGTTTGGTATGGAAGAGAAGTCTTGATAAAAATACCAATGAACACATCGATTAAAATGGACATGGATGCGGATGGCAAGCACAGTAGATCAAACAAGATCTGAGCACTTATTGGATCAACGCTTCTATCTCACAAAGAAGCGAGCCGACATCACCTTTGCTTTGTAGGTGTATGTGCAAGATTTCAATCGCTCCAAAAGAGAGCCATATGACAAAGAGCTAAAAGAATACCGAGATACTTGAAAGGAAGCCAAGAAGTAGGCCTATGGTATCCAAAGGAAGGTGGATTGACTAATTGGCTATTCGGACTCGACTATCTTGGATGCAGAGTGGACAGGAAGAGCACTTCGCACTCAAATGCTAGGAAACAGACTAATTTCCTGGTTTAGCAAGAAGCAAAACTCAATAGCCACCTCTACAAAGGCGAGAATACATAGGCTGACAAACAAGCAGTGCCCAAGTCCTATGGATGAGACAAAGAATGAGAGACTATGAAGTTGAAGAAAAAGAAATTCCAATCATGTGTGATAACACAAGTGCCATTGCAATCACTCAAAATCTGTGTTGCACTCAAGAACAAAACATATAGATGTCGAGATATCATTTCATAAGAGATCATGTTGAAAAGAAGGACATTATCTTGGAATATATCTCAACCGATAAACAACTAGCCGACATCTTCACAAAACCATTATGTGAGTCAAGATTTGAAGAACTCAAGCATGAGTTGGGGTTAATTGAAATGGTGACACTCGCATTTAATCAAAGAAGAGAATTAGAATGAAAAGAAGTGAAAAGAGTCAAAACAAAAGTCACCAAGAAATCACCAGATCGGAAAAGACAATACACCAAGTCGGTGATAGCCGAGTCACTAAGAGAATCTGCGAGGAGTAGAGTTAAATCGGCTAAGAGATAAGTTTGAATAACTTATGAGCAAAGTGACAAAAACGCAATCGTTTTGACTTAGCGGGAATGTTTTAAGGAACACGCCAAAGATAATGATGATGTGTATGCAGGACATAAAGCCGCACACTAAGCTTATGATTGGATATAAATGCTTTGCCGCGTTAAATACGAGACGTGAAATGCTCAATAGGCGTCGAAATCTAAGCCGTTGATTTCGATCACAATTCAAAACCGTCTGCACGCCCTTTCATAAACCATATTTAAACCATTTTCGTCCGTTTCTCTCTCACACTTCTAAAACTTTCATCTCTTTCTCTCAAAAAGCAAAGGCAAATACTCTCAAAACCCTATCAACCTTCAAATCAATTTCTCGAGATTTTTCCTTAAAATACTTCCGAGAAATGGCACCAACTTATGACTTTACCAAGCTAGGAAAGCAAATCCACACCGTTCGACGGTGGATTTCGACGGAATGGTGAAGCAGGGGTCCGACGACACTCACGGTGAAGAAAATTGGTGAGAAGTTGGAAACGCCCCACTAAAACCGTTTCTAACGCTGGAATATCCTATGACCTATGTGGAGGAGGTCGCACAATTCTACGTGAATGCCGAGATTCACGATGAAGGAATCAAGTCATCCTGCTCACGGAAGCGGTGACTATCACGCCAAGGATTTGGTCAATATTGCTCTCTACCCGATGAGAAGGAGCAACCGAGATTAAGGAAGCGATGTCAACTTGGCCGACGCATGGAAAGAGATAGCCAAGTCCGACCTTGCCGATAAAATTATATACACAAAGAAACAAGAGATCTGGCAAGGAGGATTATCACAAATTGTTGGACATAGTTGCCAAATGTATCGACATCAAATTTGGCGACTTTGACCAACTATCAAAGGCAAAGCCGATTGTGATGGTTTGCAATCATGGAAGAAAAGAAGATAAACTGGCTGAGTTTATCTACAAGAACTCTGCCAAAACGTGGGGAACAAGTCCTTCAAAGAAGATGGCACATTTGGAGGATCCTATGATATGGCCTAATGATTGGCCACTATATTGGAGGTGAAAGGAGTACCTCTTAGACATGGGAAGGCTTTCCATGTCAAGAAGAGAATGTTCGAGCTAACCTCTCGGTGCTCGGGCGAGCTTGCGCCAAGAGAGTCGACACCAAATGAGGGGAATCACCGACCAAGATACGATGCTTCCTCTCCACTAAGAAGAAAAGCCCTGCGGTTGCCAAAGATCATGCTGCCCTGCAAAGAAAGAAAACCAAACATGCTCCGCCCCCCGCAGCAGTCACCGCCCTGCAGCAAGAGTCACGCCCAGCCCGCCGTGTCACTCGCTCTCCGGCGAGCGGCGGTCGAGAAGGACTCACAAATACCTTCTCCGATCGTCAAAAGGAGGAGAACCCGACAAGCCAAGACGGCCGGCTCCTCGAAAACAAACACCAAAGACTGCCCCGGCCGCCAAGACTCGAGAGGACACCGCCTCAACTGTAAATTCCCTGTACAAACCAGAGACGAAGAAGACTCGTCAAGCGGTCCGAAAGAGAAACCAAATGGTGAGTCGATTACTCGGCTAGACAAATACAGGAGACTACCGGGAGAAGTAGAGTCTCGGATATAGTTGATGAAACACGCCAAGTCTGCTTGAAGGCGATCACAGAGGCAACTCAAGACACAACTGTAGCTCACACACCAAGCACAAAAGAACCAGCCCAAGCGGACAAAACGTGATGTAATGATCCTATCTCCACCTTACCCAGGACATCCAAAATCGTCTGCGTGATTGGAGACAATGGAAGCCGAGCAAGTCAAGGGAATAGTTCCAACGGCCGAGTTCATAGAAGAAGAAGAGGAATCGCTAAATTTCCTTGACTAACCATCGTGCTCCCAAAGACTTGATGAGGACAATCGCTTAGACATCCTGCAAATCTACAAGGACAGGGAGAGAGCAAAGCAAGTCAAGAAGCCAAGCACGTGAGAAGGCAAGCATCGCCCTATCTCCGGCACCCACGAACACACACATCCTCTCCTTGATGTCTTCTCTCCAAAGTGACGAGGAACTGAGAGAATGCTCGCCGCTACGTAAGAGTTGCAAATGCAGCAAGCACTGCATGAATCAAGAATCCTTCACGAGCAAAGACCGATGGAGGACCAGGAGAGTCCTCGAACACACTGAAATCGATCCAATGGGAGTGGTTCAGCAAATAGCCACCGATGTTGTTGCTACCACTTCCCACTCACTCGGAAGAAGGCAATAAGGAAATGGCGATGAAACTGGGCTGTGGGGACCCCAAATGAGCCAACCCCGTTGAAGGTGTGTTACCACTGTCCCCAACTACTGAACCATCAATTGAAACAGTGAGTCCGGGAGATGAGTGACCCCACTCCAAGTCACTCACTGGTGCGCCCCGGGGGGAACTCCTCCACCGGCTGCAGCAAGGTCGGAGGATCTTTGATGACTCCACAAAAAAAAGCAAGGAGGCGAAGAAGAGAAATTACAATCACAAGAAGAACAAAGAAGTTGCCATCAACGAAGCTCGATGATTGAGACTGCTCACCGAGGTGCCAACTACTCGAAGGCTAATGACGCCGATGCGATCAATGAGGCACGGAAGGAATGTACCGGGAGTTAACACTGCAGGCGATGAAAGTGCAATCCATGGGGTTGAGACTCCAATGGATGCCATCGTAGAAGACCCCGAGACAACCGACACGTCGAAAGGAGGACCAAGGCCTCACGAGAGTAGAGACTGGCCGGAGGAAATGAAGGCCCACGGGAGGTTGAGACTTCCCGGGGTAAAGAGGGGCAAGTAGAGAACATCCCTCCCGCAATCATCGACCCATCCGAGAAGGAGATCGGCGCACTTCATGATTCCCAGACAACCCCGATGTCACTTTTCTCGGGATCGGGAAGGCGATGAAGAAGCTGAGTCAACCCCCATGACAAATCCAAAAGACTCACCAAGCGGATGTTCCAGGCACGAGCAAGTCGATCCCAAGACTACTCGTCAAACTTTTAATTTTGATGATGAGCCACCACTAGAAATCTCATCATCGTCCGATGACGCTTGATAAGGCCGAGGACAAGTCTCTCTTGAAATGGAAAAAAAATCACCGAGACCAACGGTTAATTAAGACAAGGCTCAAGAAGCGGGTATACTTCACAACCAAACCAACCAACTAGAAACCACTCGCTCCGGCTCCTCAAGCTACAAACAGATCGATTCCCAAAAGAACTTCACGCGCACCGCTCATCATCGAACAGATCCCGGTCGGCGGTGATGAATGTTTTGTAGAATCTTTCCCCTTCTCACCGGAGATACGAAACTCCACGAAGAGTCGAAAAATGAACAAGCACGCTATCACAAACCACCTCTCTTTCTTCCAATGTACACCATTGTTCCAAATGATTATGACTTCGATCTTTGTCGATGGCCATCACCGCAAATGTAGAATCACAAGTTCGAGAAGTGTTCAAGGCACTCTTTCTTTGAAGTTGAACGGATGGAGAGGCATCAAGCCTCTTTAGACATGCGCCCGACAACAGAGATGCCACCCTTACAGGTGACTTAAGAGGCATAACAGTTCGAATAAGGGAATGGTGGCAACAAAGAAGAAACAATGCGTGTGGAACAGGTGAGATACTTGGACAATTGTTCAACAAGTCACGGTGTGGAGAGCTGAAAATGCCGATGCGAAAACAAAGTGAGGAACACATTGAGCATATGCATGAAGCTCACACGCCGAGATCAAGCTGCTGCGTGAGCAAAATGCAAATGATATACAGCGTTTGGAAGAACACATGACAAGAAAATTCAGCCTTCTCATGGTGAGATGAAGCCGATCTCAGTGAGAATCCAATGCTACTCGTTACGAATTCCGTCCGCATACAACGCAGGCACTTGAAGCAAAATTCAACCATCGAAGACTTCGACTTCATGCTTGCCAAAGATGTTCCACAGGGTTCCTCTATCCTTTGATGATGCCAAAAAGGGGAAGAGGAATACCTTAAAGCAAAAATCAAGGTGAAAAAAAGAGCAAACAGAAGGGAAAATCAGTGAAGAAGTCTTGAAACAGAAGAAAGGAAAACTTGTTGAGGGGGAAGGATCGTGGATGTAACATTGATGATTGCACAAACCCCCAACAAGGTCCTCACACAAATGACATTATAAGCGAAAAACTCCCCGTGACTCGCCACTCCAACACTCTGTTGTATCTATGGCCGAGAAGAGAAAAGCAATTGAAGCGGGGATGAAGGAAGTGGAAGGAAGAATGGATGCCAGGGTGATGAACATCTTGAAAGAACATGGAGGCATTCCGGTTGACGAGACACGTATGCCATTTCGATGTCGGGACAGAGCAGAAGATTAGACGAATTCAAAACGCTCGAATCCAAGGATATTTTGCAAATATGTCCATGGCTCAAGCTTGGGACTTGTCTTGGGAAAAGGGTCTCACATTATGTGAAGAAGGCCGACAGACAGACTTAAGCGATCACTCTGCTTGGTCACTCGCTAGTCAATCACCGGGAAGAAGACCCGATGCTGATACGCCCGGAAGGAAGAGGAAGAAGCGGCGAGTGGAGGAAGAAGCTTGGACCTGGCCTCCGCCCAAGAATATTGAATACGTAGATCCGAAAGAAAGGAGGGGATCTCTTGGTCGGGCTTGACCAAGTGGCGAATTTTGCGAGTGGCTAAAACTAACGCCGAGTATGTAAAGAGAATAGAAGAAAAAACAAAAGACAAACTCAGCTATGGTAGGAGAGACAGGAAAGAACAAGGAAAGATGAAGCCGCCAGGAAGGCATATGAGAAGAAAAAGAAGGCAAATGACGACGAGAAAAAAGAGGAGAAGAGAAGAAGATCTTTGATCAAGATGAAAGAAGGAGACAATGAAGGAGATGAAGTGTTCTTTGTCAACCCTTCGTGTATTTTATCATGTAAATACATACAATGTAAGTCTTCCGTAATAAAGCTATAAATTCTTTATTTTCGGTATAGACAAAATGTGCTCGATACACCTTGTAAACAACATTGTGTAAAAGAACAGAATGATATGATCAATAAACAGATCTATTCTATGCATACATTCTATGTCACTACACTATCTCAGTATGTATCTCTCGTTGTTTGCATTTTTGAATGAATTAAGTTTTGGCATCATCAAAAAGGGGGAAATTGTTAGGAATTTTATTGTTTAGATTTTGGTGAATGCCATGTAAAACTTAGAATAGAAAGTTGGCTCCCCAATTTTTGTTGTAAAATGCATTGTAATGAATAGAGTGGCCAAGGTGAGTTAAATCGCCTACGTCCTAACATGCAAGAAGACAATCAAGATCGGAAGGAAGACTCTGAGAGATAGCCGAGTATGGCAAAGAAGAGTAGACGGAACTCTATCAAGAAGCGGTGAGATGCAATCTGAGTGGAGCATCGACAAGTCAACTCAAGAAAAGCCAAGTCTCAAGTTGAAGTGAAAGAGTCATCCAATGATTGGAAGTGACTCTAAGTCACCTGGGGAAAGCGAGAAATGCGGTCAAGTCGAGATAATCAGAAAAGAACCGTTGCAGAAAATCAAGAGATTTACTTAAACAAGTAATATCTCCATACCACCTTTCTCGAGTGCTCACCCGAAACGTGCAAATGGAATGAACCAATGAGAAGCACTACACCGTGTCGAACTCGAAAAGGTGAAAGAACAATTCATACGAGGAAATGGCAATTCCAAGAACTCGCAAGCCAACGATTTTGCAAAGTGACTTTCAAAAATAAGCCTATCTCTTCAACGGGCAAATTTTTGAAAGTTCACTATAAAAGGCCGAGGAGTTTGTTTGAAAAAAAAAGGATGCATGAATGACACATACGTGAGATACACAAGCACATTAGAAACATTAAAAAGCAAACAATCTCAATCCTCAAGCCTACATTTCAAGTACATCAATCCAACACTCACCCCGTGAAGGAAAGAGAACTTCAACCAGTTGAAGAGGAAACCTTGAAAACAAGGGGTCTACATTCCGGAAGGATTGTAGAAAGGTTCAAGGTTGAACTAAGTCTTAAGCATTTGGAGGGCTTCGTGATCAAATCCAAAGAGCTTGAGCAAGTGAGTCAGTAGTAGCAAGGCAACGCCTGTGAAGAAGAAGAGTCGAGTCGAGAAGCCACCGAGTGATCAAGGCGTCTCTGGGATCGAGTCCCAAAGGATCAAGTCATTTGTTGTGATCAAGACTTGTATCTGGACTGCTACCACTTTGTAAACCGATCATTACTTAGTGGATTCCTCCGGGAGTTGGAGAAGAGAGGAGTAGAAGAATTACCCCATCTTCGAACCTCTATAAAAACTTTATTGTGTCATTTACATTTCAAAGATTTAAATTCCTGCACTTTTAATTGCTTATATCTCACGATAAATTTGCTATCCATTTGATAATTTATAAGTCTAAATCAAGCTCTAAAATCTTGCTTAATCAAACTTAAGGGTGTTAAGTCTTCCAATAAAATAAAACCACAACAGTTAAATTGTAGCCAACAAATGAGTTACTCCATCAATGGTCAGTTTGAGTCTGAGAGATTAACTCTACTTTGAGTGACTAATTCGACCGTCCATCAAGGACACAACTCGTGTAGAATTAACTCTGTAGATTTAAAAGGACTAAATCGAAAATTTGGTAAGGTTTATTCAACCCCCCTTCTAAACCTTACACTTACACCCCTTGGGACCTACAAACTTATTCTATTAGTTGCTTGAGTAGATACATGTCTAATCCTCGAATTACACATTGGAGTGTTGTTAAATGGCTTTTGCGATATTTGAAACATTCTCGTGAATTATGGACCAAATTTTCTAAGTGCAAAGATGGAGTTAAATTAAAAGTTTATGTGGATTCTAACTATGCCAATGATAGGGATAATAGAAAATCAACAACATCTTATGTGTTCACTTTGTGTGGTTCATGTATAAGTTGGAAATCACAAGCTTACAACACATTGTTGCATTGTTACAAATCAATCAATATATTGATGTAATCAAGCGTTAAAAGAAGCGATTTGGCTTAAAGGCTTGATTTAAATTGGTTTTCTTGACGATAATGTTGTTGTGTTTTTCGATAGTCAACTGCATACGCTTGTGTAAGAATCCTGCTTTTTCATGATAGAACTAAGCACATAGACGTAAGATTTCATTATATACGTGATATTGTTGCAAAAGGCTTAGTTAGTCTTGAAAAGATACCTTCCGAATTTAATCCTGGCGATATGGGTACCAAATGCTTGTGCATTAGTAAATTTCTATCATGTTTGAAAATTAAATTTTGATACCCGTGATTGAACAGATATGTTGCACTTGATCCGTTATAACTTGTTGTGTGCTTGTTATAACTTGTCTTAATGTACTATGTGTACAATAAGATTGTTTTACCCTCGTCTCCGTGTTGCTATAGCTTGCTGCGTGCTTGCTATGATGTCCCTTTGTGTTATAGTTTGCTTTGTGCTTACTATAATCGTATTCTCAATGTACTATGTGTATAGTGAGAAAGATCGGCGATGATGAATGTGTGTATGACTCGAGTCTTGTAAACCGGAATTGTGCGAGTGGAGAATGTGGATATTTGGCCCATTTCCAAGGCCAATAAACAAAACCCAAAAGCAACCAAAACCATTTAACTAATCCTCCTTAAAACCTAATTACATCTATATATACCTAATCTCTTACCTTCAAGACGGAGCCGAAAGCAATTTTTCCACATTTCATAGAAGGCGCAAAAACACTCCCCTCTATGCCCGATCTTCTTCTTTGTGAAATTGACCGATTCTTTGTGAATCATTGAGATACGGGTGAGTGTTCGCTGTTCGTTCATACCTCCGTGAGTGTGTCCGATTTGGTGAAGGTGAGAGGTTTTGGGTTTGTCACTTCCAAATGGGTTCTCCTACGATTCCTTTGTGGTTTCTCCGATCCGTTCGATTTTCGGTTGTGGGTTTGGACGGCTTTTGGGTTGGGGTTCTCTTTGTGGCCAACCTTCTGCTTTCGTTTGCAAGACGGTGAAGAGTCCGCTTCACATTTCTCGAGCCGAAGGATTCGAGCTCGACTTCCACCGTGTGGGCATCCGTTCGCCGGTCGGCGGTGTCGGTAAAACTCGCTTCTTTGTCTATCTTTCGATTCTGCCCGGGATATAAAATCAGATTATATTTCTTGTATTTTATTGCTTTATTAGAATCGGTTTGTAATCCCGTAATCTCTATCTCGTAGGCGGATTATTGTAATAGTTTGGCCCATTTCCAAGGCCCAATATCCACAAAAATAATAGTAAAGTAGGAAACAAGCATATCAACAATTTTTTAATCAACAATACTAACTAGACTTTTGGTAACAACTTAATATATATGGAAAAGATAGTCCGATGCAAACTATTGGAATGTTCCCACTATAAAGAAGAAAATTGCAAAGTTGAATTACATTACATCTATTAATTATATGGTTACAATTCTTTTGGTTTATATGAAAAAGTGCACTATATAAAACAAAGACAAAACCAAAAGTAAGGAATAATGGTCAAGAGAAGTTCCTGCATGAACTTCCCATTCCCAGCACCTATGACAGAGATAGGGGGAGGGACCATATATATACTTGGCTCCGGTCCCCGCTTTTTTGTTTCTTTTACGTAATTTAAATAAGAAATTAAAAAAAAAGTATATGTTATAATTAAAATTAATTTACCAACTTTCATATTATGTTTATATATTGTAGGATTAGTATGTAAAAAGTAGATCAATTGACCCAATTACCCTTTAAAATCGAGACAATTTCAACTTTCATCTTTTTATTTTGGGTAGGGCTGATACATATTATCAACGGTTCAAAGTGACTTGAGTGTTTAATAACATGAGGGAAAAGGTTGTAAGATAGTACTCTAAGAAACTAGAAAATAGAAAAAAATGGAGGCATGGCTAAGTTATGCATGAAATGACTTAGTTTGAATTTATAGTATATTAAATGTAATAGACGCATGATGCGAGAAGTTTATCATTATCTAGAAAACAATCTTTTATGTATAGTGTATATGGATTTGATATCATATCCACAAGTTACTACATGAAAAAATCTGAAAGCATATATAGAGTTGGTATGGCTTTTTCAGGTCAAAATTTCCATAATGGGTCGACAAAAGATAACGTTCTTCAACATTAATTTCCCACAAAGATCACGCATTTGAGCGCCGAAAAGGGTAATTAGAAAATATATATGCAAACCAAAGAAATGTTCACATATTTATATATTTTCATTTGGTGACCGGACTAGATTTCTAAGTTATTCTTTCCTGTTCCACTTAACTAGATGAATAACATATGTTATTCAACTAAATATGTATATCGTTAATTATTTTAATATATCATCGTGATAATTAATGAAACATGAGAATGAATCATGAAATCTCAATCTTTTAATTGGTGACCTCATTTGTAATCCAAAGGCACATCAACTTTTCCGGTGGAGAAAAGCGGATGTGGGATCCACCCTGATGCGATTATACATGCATAGAGGTACCAATATTGGCCCAACATGCATATAGGGTTAGAGGCCTGGCGAGTTTTAGTAGCTCGAAAAGGAACATGGCTACTTTGGCCGAGCTTGAAGTCTAGTGGGCCCAACAGGCGGACCAAATTACACGTAAATGGTGTTGTTAAGCTGACTGACTGAGTAAAAATGGCGGCCCAATGAAATTTTGGACCTACCTGACCCGATCCGATTTTATGGCTTGGCCCTGCTTGCCTGATCAACTCATTGCTAGTTTGTACACGCAGTGAATGGTTTCTTCAATATGGAAAGGTTGCACTTTATTGAAGCTTTTACTTCTGAATGACGTTCCCTCAGGCTTTGAGCCTTTGACTAATAAAGGGAATAATAAATATCCAAGCAAGATCCATACGTACACCAATCTACGTTTCTTAATAAGAATATTCGGCTTGATTTAGTATTTTGAAAGAAAATTCCATCAAGGTGAGATTATGAGGCAATTAGATTGTTCCATTGGAAATTTCCCCAAAAGCTGACTACACCAATCTCTATATGTTTTGGCCAGCAAGGTTCGTTTCTTCTCTAAAGCACATAATATTGTTTGAATGAATGTTGATTTTTTTCTGGATATTGTGTTATTATGACTGTGGAATATATAAATTTGTCGTAAGAGTGTCAAAACACTTTTAAAAGTAAACAAAGAAAAAAGAAAAGTTGTATTATATATAAAAGCCCAAATTAGGATACACCGACTAATTTTGGTTTCGTCAAATCGAATCCAAAGAAAGGGATTTTCAATTTCTCTTTCCTTTTTACTTTTTTCCCTTTTTCTTTACAATTAATTCTATAGTTTACTTTTTACAGTTTACAATGTCTTGATCCTTCATTATTTAGAAGGTATTGTCAACTGCTATGTATAATTTTTTTCAACAGAAATATCAACGAATAAAGTGCGGAAAAGAAAAAGTTGAGGAATCGATTTTTTTCTGGAGTTAGTAGGTATCTTGAACGGGAAGAATGGAATTATGTGTCATCAAATTGAAAGACTAACAATGGTGATCATTTGAAGAAAAACAGATATCTTCGACAAAATAAGAGTCTTATGGCAAAGGAAAACGTATTTGTTTTATTTTTTAAGATTGTTGTTTCACTTCTTCAGCTCCTTGCATGGGTATGATTTCTGGATATTATGGTGGGAATGAAATGATTATGATTTGTAAGATATTGAGATATCAATTAACAAAGAATCACCTCAAAGTCCTGGTTCAAAATCTTGATTATCGCGAAGTGAGGATTTGGGGTTTGTCCTTCTTCCTCAAAGATTAGGACCATCCCTAGCCCATTATCCAAAGAAAGTTTGAGGTCTGCGCCTGCACTTGTTGTGGGAATCCATTGGGTTAGTCGCTCAAAAAAATAAAGTTAAAAGAGAATAAAATAAAAATTAAATTAGAACCAACTGGGAATTTGTTTAAAATAAATAGATAATTAAAACACATAAGGGACGGAGCACAATAACATCAATCAAGCTAATTAGTATATACATATTTTGTTTTAGGTAAAATTGCAAAATTAGTCCTACAATTATATCGCATTAGCCAATAAAGATTCTCGTAAAAGTTACGTTTTTGTAAGTTTATATTGGTCTAGTAAATTTCACGGTTTGCAAAATAGGCTTGCAACTATATCAAAATCTCGATTTTAGTCCTAATTTCACTGGAATTTGAGAACTACATTTGTCACTATGTTATTGAAATTCAATGGAATTAGTACCAAAATTGAGATTTTATAGCGTTACAGACTATTTTGCAAATTGTGCATTTTGTAGGACCAAAATCAATAGTTTTCAATAGTTACAATACTTTTTGACAAAACAGATCTTTACAAGATTTTTTTGTTACCACTCTATAGTTACAAGACCAATTTAATTTGCAAAATAAAAAATTCGGTGGTTTCGAGCATGGCAATCACCAAGTGCAACTTTTGCACTTGGACTTTGGTCATTTTTACGCTTTTAACTTAAGTTATTTATTTATACTACTAACAATCTAAAATTTGTGGATTTTTCATTTTACAACCACCGAAGCGAACTAGAAATATTTCAAAAACATTCCTTAAATATTCCAACTCCAGGTTGGTTGGAGTTGCAAAGTGCAAAATACGCAAAGTTTAGGTTGCAAAGTACAAAGATGACCATATTTCATGTTCCATAAAATTATTTTCTCTTAAATTATATATACTTGGTTTTTGACATGTACTTGTAATTTAGGGCATGCACAATGCAAGGTTTTTAGGGAAGTTTTTAAGTGAAAACCTGATGCAAAAAGCTAGCCCAATTGTGGATGGGATCTTTTTCTAAAACCCAAAAAAGCGGTATCATAATTATGGTACTGCATTTTTCAATTTTTTTCTTTAAAAAAAATATTATAATGGTGTATTGGGATGTTTTTAAAAAGATTATGTTTGGGTATAGGGTCCACACAAAGAGTTGTTAGTAGAATTTTGGATTGTGGGAAAAAAATTGGGGTTTTTATTTTTGAGGTTTTTATGAGTTGTAATATGGGTCCACCATAAAGTAGATTTTAAGAGGTTTTTATGTGTATAGCGTTGGAGATGCCCTTAGACCTGAACATTGCATGTATATGTCAAACATTCAATTCATGCATTAATGATATATACGGCATTGTTCTTTGGAGAAAGATATCAACGGTGATTTATAGAATAACAGATGTATTAGCACAAAGTAAGAATCTTATGGCAAAGGATAAAGTATTAATGGTTTTATTTTAATTTTTGATAAATAAAAATAAAGAAACGAATGAAGCAAATCAATCAAGCTAATTAGTATTTTGTTTTATCAAAAAGACTCCAACTCCTATTGTGCCAGTCTTTTTTTCCGAATAGAATGTTTATGAATAGGATAAAATAAGATCGAATATATAGTATTTGAAACCCATCATTAACCCAAATAAATAAGTTTATATAATATCTTATTAATTAGAGGCCCAATCTATGTTTTTACTCGGTCATGACAACGAGAATCAAATTAAGGTATTACTTTTTACACTAAAAGTATCACTTTTGACACTAAAAGTATCGGACTAAAAGTGCATTATGTTGCACCGACGCACCCTACGGCTACGCCTTACGAAAGACCTACTACCTTGTATATGGATGATATTAATATATAATTCTTAATTAGGAAGTATTTAAGGAACTTGTTTGATCACCATAATACTATGCCGATCATCTCTATCAGAATTTTTAGCAAAGAATGACCCGTGCTAGTTTTCTACCTTGTGGTTTATATTTACTTTCGTGTTTAATTTGTATTGCATTATACGATTTATGCAACTTATAAGATACACATGAGTTTCGTCAAAAAAAAAAAATGAAAAAGAAAAGATATAAAAGAGTTTGTTTCTTCCAATAAATAGTAAATACTTAGTACATGTTCGGAAACACTTTTTCAAAAATACATTTTGAAATAAACTTCTTAATAAGTGACTTTTTAAAAATCTCTAATTCTTACTTATTTAGAATGAACTTTTTAGATGAGTGATTTATTCAAATGTACATTGTATATTAATTACCACCAAGCATCTATTATTATCAAGAAGAACTTTTAGATCTAAACATCCATTAGAAAGATGTTCACAAACAAGTACTTACTAATCTTCTTTCTTTTACAACCAAGTGAACAAATAATGCATGAATAATAAACCCAAAAAGATAAAGGGAGAAAGTAGTTGAAGTTGAATAAAAAGCAAAAAGAAAAAAGCACTTGCTTATAATTAGGGGTGTCAATTTGGGTTTTTGGGCGTAGGGTTTGTATTTGGTTTCAAATTTATTTTTGGATTATGCTCATATATATGTAAAAGAGAGAACAATAATGTTTTAGACAAATTGGTAACTTCGTGTCGATTCGTGTTAGTTGTGTTCATGTTCGGGTTAGGTTCACATTTTTACAACAACTTCAGTCGGATTCGTGTTGGGTCAAGGATTGACACCCCTTCTCATATTGAGTATCATCCCAATTCCCAAACAATTAGGAATATATGCAGTTTGAAGGCAAATGTTGTGATTTGATATTTGTTAATAATTTTCGAATAATATTTGTATGTATTTACTGTAATAGTAGCGAGAAATGGAGGAAAGGATTAGAGAGAAAACTGTAAGGAAGAAACTAAATTGATTAATAACAAACTCTGGTGATTTTCCAGTACGCAATTTCATTTAGCATGTTCCATTTGGGACCACTTCACAGAATATTCTTCACAAACATAACAAACAGAATTTTAAATTAATTAACTAAAATGCTGAAAATTGTATGGCTAGATCTATTTGCATTGAACGCTCCAGATTAAAACACGTGTCCCAGTTAGTCCACCAATTAAGTTGTTTCTTCCTCTCTGGGTGTCCCTGTTAATCTACCAAACTCAACTGCTTCTTCTTTCCTTCTTTCAACCTTCAGACTTTCCAAATCTCCTTTCTTTCCGACAAAATTAATTTCTCCACCAAAATCACTCCTGCTCATAACAGTACCCCCTTGCGAACTAGATCCTTGTCCCCAAGGATCAAACATAGGAAACTTCTTGTGAATGAAAAGAAGATCCTCCCAAGTAGCCTTTGCTCGCGATCTGTGTTGGACCAGTGCACCAAAACCTGGGTAACCTGCTCTTTCTTGTGAGAAATGGTGCGGCGATCCTAGATTTCAAGAGGTGCAACCTTGAAGTGCCCATCCGAGTCGAGTAGAAGGTAGATCCAATGAAGGTACACATTTAGGGCTAATCATCTTTTTGAGTAACGAAACATGAAAGACTAGGTGTATCTTAGATCCCTCTAGTAGATCCAATCGATATGCAACCTCACCAATTTTTTCTGTAATTATGTAGGGGTGATAGTATTTTGAAGAAAGTTTCAAACTTTTCCGCATTGCACGAGTTACATTGGAAAGATTGAAGTTTCAGGTATACTTGTTCCCCTACGTCAAAGCTCCTTTCATTTCTCTGATTGTCTGCATAAGACTTCATCCTATCCTGAGCATTCTTCAGATTTTCCTTAAGGGCTTTTAACATCCTTGCCTCTGACAAACCAAATCTTTAGCTTCCAAATTTTGAGATTCTAAGTAAGGTCCCGTAGACATTAAGGGGGGTGGATAACCATATAAACCTTGAAAAGGTGTAAGCTTGACTAGTATGATAGTTGATATTGTCACGAATACTCTGCTAGGGTAAGCCACTTATACTAACGTTTGGGATTGTTATGAACCATGCAATGCAAGTAATTTTCCATACATTGATTAAGCCTTTTCGGTTTGACCATCCGATCGAGGATGGTAAGATGAAGTCGTCTAAACTAACTCCCATCGCTTTAAACAACTCTTTCCAAAAAGAACTAGTAATTTTTTTATCTTTTTCTATCACAATGCTCACTCAAGGTTGGCCATGGAGCTTGTAGATAGAATACAAGAAAATCTGGGCAACCGATTGATTGAGTGTGAATGGGTGTGATAATGCCAAAAAGTGAGCATACTTAATAAACCTCATCAACAACCACCAAATTACATTCTTTCCCCTTGATTTAGGTAAGACTTCCACAAAATCCATTGTAATATGTGTCCAAGCCTGCGATAGATAGGCAAAGGTCGCAAAAACCTGGTAGAGGCCATTGTCCGGTTTATTCATCATGCACACTTCACAATTACCAACTAAACTAATTACATTACCCTTCATATTTGGCTAATAGAAAACCCCTTTAACCTCATATATGTACCATTCACCCCGAGTGCCCTCCATAAGCCGAGTGATGCATTGATTTTAGGATCCAACTTCGAGTTGTTTATCATCTCCAATACCCACCCTTCCTTTATACCACACAACACCTACCTTGATATCAAAGTCATGGTATGCTAAGGAATCTCGCCAATATCTTGGTGAAAAAGGGATCTCTTTCATAACTCAATATGACCTTTTGTACCGAAGTTAGGTGAAACAATAATAATAGCATCATAGGTTGCCTGGTTATTCCCCTTCTGACGGGCATCAACTCGCCCTAGTTTTAGTCCCCTTCCCCTGTATTGTATTTCATAGTTAAGCCCCAAAAGCTTAGTGATCAATTTCATTTGCATATGAGTCATCACCTTTGATCCAATAAGTATTTAAGTGCTTGTTGATGCCCGTCTTAATAATGAACTTATACCCCCGTAAATAGTGTCTCCATCTCTCGAATTGCAATAAGAACAAATGAAATTCCCTTTCATAAATGGATAAAGCTTGATTCTTTGGACATAACACTTTGTTCATGTAAGCTATTGGCCTCCCCTTTTGCATCAAAACGCCCAACACCAGTACCACTAGCATCCTGTTTCAAGTGTGAAAGGTTGAGTGAATCAGTAATGCCAACACCTGGGTCAGTTGCAATATCTTTCTTTAAAGCCGCAAATGCCCTTTTAGCTTCTTTATTCCAGTGGAAGTTATCCTTCTTCAAAAGGGTAGTAAGTGGTTTGCTAAGCAACCATATCCCTTAATGAATTTCCTATAATAACCAAGAAGCCCTAGAAGCCTCTCAACCGCTTCAATGTTGTTAGAGTTGGCCATCCGGTCATACTAGCAACCTTCTCGGGATCGGTAGAAACCCCTCATAAGAGATGATATGCCCCAAATACTCAATCTTCTCTTGCCCAAACCGACATTTACGTGTCTTGGCATATAATCAAGTTTCTATCTCAACAGAAATCAAAACGCCTCCGGATGTAGTAAATGCTTTTCCCACTTTGTCTATAAATCAAAATGTCATAAAAAACCAAAGCACAAATTTTCTCAAGCATTCCCTGAATACTTGATTCATTAATATTTGAAAAGTAGCGGTGCATTGCACTGTAAAAGGCATCACCAAGGATTTGTAATGCCCATTATGAGTCCTGAAGGCAAAAATGAGATGCCTATGTTCAAGTTTCATCGAATCAAAGTAACTGACCTTAAGTCTATTTTAGAGAAAAACTTAGCCCCAAACAACTCATCCAACAACTCATCAATGACCGGTATAGGGTAGTCATGCTTAATAGTGAGATCATTGAGATACCTATAATCCACACATAGCCTCCATACGTAGTCTTTTTCTTCACAAGATCGCTAGAGAAGCAAAAGGGCTTTTATTGTCTGTATGATACTGGACTCAATCATTTCATTCACAATCCTCTCAATCTCATCTTTGTGATCATGAGAAGTTCTCAATGGGTAGTGGTGTTTTGGAACACTCCCGACTTAAGCAAGATTTGGTGTTCTACCCCTCTGTTGGGGGTAAGCTAACTCGCTCTTCAAATACATTTGCATTTTGCAATAAGAGCCGCCGCAATCCCGGAGGCTCCCCACACTTCTTCTTCCCACCAAAGTGATCAAGTACATTTCCTCCACTTGTGTAGGATATTCCATGTGTACCATCTTGTATAAGGAAGGCCCATAAATGAATCTAGATTCACTTTGTGGAAGTCACACCAATTTTGACCCTCTTCCCTAACAAGGTAACTATAAAAGTCATCTTATCATAGTCTAGCTCAATGGGAGTGCAAGACTTTAACTAATCCCCCTCCTAATATCATATCACATCATTCATTCTTCAAAAACCTAGAAGAATAAGTAATGGTATGTCCCTATAATCCACTTAAAACCAACAATCCTTCGTGAATTGATCATCTTCTAACCATTAACAACCTTCACCATCAAGGAGAAATTGTCTCAACATGACACCCTAACATCTTTGTTGTAGCTTCTTGAATAAAGCTTAATGTGCTTCTAGAGTCAATCAAAATGTGTAACTTATGTGTTCCACTCTCTCCATAAAGCCTCATAGTAGTTATTACATCTTCCCCTACTATAGCATTTACTGACATCTGTATTTCTTCCATGTCCCCAGGGACAGATTCAGGACTGAGACTGCCCTCAGTACAATTTTACAAGTAAGCTAGCTCCTCCTCCTCACTCATAATCGTGTAAGTAATTATGTTTTTACACCTGTGACCAAAAATAAAAGGTTCATCACAATTATAGCAAAGCCCCTTTTCTCTCCTAGAAGCCATCTCAATAACAGTCAAACGTTTGAGTTGTGGTTTAGCTGAATTAAAACTCTGGGTATTTTGGCTTTTGTAGGGTATGCATTACTAGGTTCAGCCCTCCTAGTGCTTGCATATGTGGGAGTGTTAGGTTTAAAAAGATTCCTCATCTTCTTGGTAATATCTTCCAGGGTAGTTATTTGCTTCTTGCCCAACTCAATAGTTTGCTAAAGAGTAGTTGGTTCAAACATGGTAATGAAAGATTGCAATTCTTCACTCAACCCACTTATAAAACTCGGCTATTAATAATCTTCTGAGAAATTTCCCTTGTTAATCAACAACATACATGCTTTCGGCTCCTCAAATCGATCTACATAATCCGAGTATGAAGTTATCTGTTTCAACTTGTTAAACTCAAAGAATAATTTTTGTTTCCTTCAAATCTTCAAACCTAGCTGAAACAATCTCAAGGAATTGTTGCCAACTAACATTCTCGTTTTCTAAATAAAATTTTGAAACCATTGGGAAGCCTTTCCCTCAAAGTGCATAAAAAGCAGAGTAATTTTCTCGATCATCCGGTATGTTAGTATTAGCTTGAAGTACCCATTGTATTTTTAAATCCATGACATAGGATTACTCATCGAACCTTGGAAAATCAACTTTAGGTAGTGGGCTAATGACTTGCATACCTTGATTCTCCATAACTACCCGAGGCCTTTAGATTTGTTGGTTTCTCGAATGAACTCACCTCCACTAGACCCGGATGAGGTTCCCCCAATATGGATTCTCCTTCCATGTGACTTTTTCCATTGTTAATATTTAAAAATTGTAACAGAACAGCGAGGTATGTGTAAGATGCTCAAACTTTTCATTGATTCCTATCATCTGATCTTGTAACTCCACACTAACCCCATATATTTGTTCCCCGTAATTTAATTCGGTGGCCTCTCTTTTTAATGCTTCTATTTGAAGGATTTAGTCTAACTTTTTCCGTGCTACTTGTAGGTCTTTCAGCGCATTCCTTCACCATGCCAAGACCTTGGCTCGATACCAATTGTTGTGATTTGATATTTGTTAATAATTTTTGAATAATATTTGTATGTATTTTACTTTGTAATAGTAGCGAAAATGGAGGAAAGGATTAGAGAGAAAATTGTAAGGAAGAAGATAAATTGATTGATAACAAACGATGATTTTCCATTACGCAATTGCATTTAGCATGTTCCAGTTGTGACCACTTCACATAATATTCTTCAAAAACATAACAAAACGTAATTTTAGATTAATTAACTAAAATCTTTGAAAAATATAAAAATGCTAGATCTATTTTCCATTGAACGCTCCCGAGATTAAAATACGTGTCCCGGTTAGTCCACCACCTAACTGCGCTTCTTCCTCCCTACGTGTCCCGATCAATCCACCAAACTCAATCGCTTCTTCTTCTTCCCTTCTTTCAACCTTCGGACTTTCCAAATCTCCTTTCTTTCCGACAAAATTAATTTCTCCACCAAAATCACTCCCGCTCATAATAGTAAACATATGGTGCTTTAAGTGGTAGCGTGATGATCAGAAAATGGGTTCATGATGATCATATAAAGAGGAATATTGAACTAAATTTGCTTCACTTTTGGACTCAATTAGGCAAATAGCGCTTAATAAATTTGTCCAGGTCTAGGGTAAAGTCCTGGCAGAAGGAAGTTTCAGGGATACTGAGTAATTTCGGAATCGACCACATACCATTTCATTTTTAGCAATTTACTAGTTCCTCTTTTTTTAGGTTCACTAGTACATTCATGTGAAATATTTGAGTATTCATATAGATGCTATATAAGGCCTAAAAGTGCTACTCAGATTGTTAAAAGAAATAGATTGCTTTTGTTGTGTTAATGCCATCTACCTCATTTATCTGTCATTCTTTGCATTTACTCTATATTTGTATTATTTTTTGCACTTTGATATTTGGGTTTATTTTTCCATGAAAGCGAATAAATTTGGAACTTAGGGGGTGAAATTTGCCGACTTACCTTATTAATGGATTTGGTATCAATTTTTTTACCCTAATTGCTTGCCAATTGTTAAAAGAAATAGATTGCTTTTACTCAAGTGCTAATGCCTCTAATATTACAAATGCCTGTTATTGCCCGTCTTTTTGAGCTTACGGCTTGCGTAAGTTTTAAGCAGTTGGGGAAAAAGTAAAAAAGATTAAAAAGATATTTATAATATATTTTATTCCAAATTTCCAGTAGAACACAACATTTATAAGACCAGCTTTTAATTGTTATATGACAACAGTAGAAAACGATTCATTATTATAGGTTTTGCAGATACTATGAATGGGTTAAAGTTGCAATTAGTCCTGTAGCTATACGCGATTGTAAAACTTACGTGCCCTTTTTTTTGTCGTGATTTTTGAGTTGATCCAAAATGATTGTAGATTTTAATAATCTAAAATACAACTCATATATAACATTGGATGATTTTTTAAAATTCAATCATTATACTAATAACATATTCAATAGATGACAATTATTGCAAAACTCAACACAACAAAAGCACAAATGAGTTAATCGTGTCATTTCATGTTAACTCTAAAATGACATGTTTGTTTTTCGTGTTATTCGGGTTGGATCTAATTCTAACCCTAATCCATCAAAACTCAACCTAATCCATTTTTGACACCGACCCGTCAAACTTCAACCTAATTAACTTGTTTATATTGTGTTAAGTTCATTTCGTGTTAGAATTGTCACTCCTAACTTGTGTAATAGTACCTTTTGTTATTTAGATTGGAAATTGGTCGACACTAGAATATCCGCCGTCCAATAAAACCACGCTCCGCTAGATAATTGACACGAGAATCGCAACACCGCCATTAGAAGGGGGGCGAAGGGTTTTCGGCATACCCACTTCAACGCTCAAGTCAATATTGTTCTAGAGAGAGGAAATATTAAATAGCAAAGTATATTGAAAGTGTATTCGAGTCTAACCAGATTGGTGTACCTTATTTGTGCCCCATTTATAGGTTTGGGAATTAGAGTTGCGTAAGCATCAAGCCATAATAAAACCCTAATTAACACACAAGCCTAGGTTAATCACCCGTATTGGGCCGTAAGCTGTCGTGCCCAAGAGATCGGCAAGCCCTTAAGTTGGTCCATTTGAGGGTCCAACTCATAAGGTCGGTAGGCCCTTAAGTTGGCCCATTCAAGGGTTCATCTTAACAGTCGGTAGGCCTTAAGTTGGCCCAATCGAGGTCCAGTCCAACAGGTCGGTAGGCCTTTAAGTTGGCCCATTCGAGGGTCCAACCCAACAAATCTGTAAGCCCTTAAGTTGACTCAATCAAGGGTCCAGTCCAACAGGTCGGTAGGCCCTTAAGTTGGCCCAATCGAGGGTCTAGCCCAGCAGGTCAGCTTATTAAGCTCAAAGCTCGAGCTTTGCCCACTTGTCAACTTCAGCTTCCTTCTAAGGCTTAGACCCAACCCCTGCTTCCAGAGGTCGACCCAGTTCCGTAGGTCGGCCCAAACTCAGAGGTTGGCTCAGTCCAAGACCACCCTTGGCCCAGGTCTTTCATCAAGCCCATAGAGGCGGATCGGCTAAATAGGCCCCCATCAATCGAGTCCCCGATTACATCCTGAAATAACTTGCCTACTTCGAACATAATTGCTTTGTTATAGACTCGACCGACCTCCGAGCATCTCATATATTTCAACAAATTTCCTCATTTATTTTCTCGCTCTCCAATTAGTGCCTCAAAACCTCCAAATTTTGCCATCCGATCCGAACTAGGGCTTCCCACCTTTCAAAATATGACGACACCGGTCTAATTTAGGGTTTCATACCTTCAAGATTTGATTTAGACCGATCTTAAGTAGTTACGTAAATCCTTCGAGATTTTCCTGGACCGATCTAAATTAGTGTTTCAAAACCCTAGTTAATTTCCCGCCCATTTCGATCACAAGGATGTCTTTTCAAATGACAAGATGTCCTTTCATCTCCTAATGTCACTTCTCGGATTGTAGGATGAGATTTGAATCAAGGGCCCCGATCATCTTCCCCTCCCATCTCTTTTTATAAAAGCATATAGGAAGGGGGGACCATTTCACTTTTTAGCATACACTCTCCCTTCCTTCCAATGGCAATTTTTGACGTCTCAAGGGTGATTTCCGTGAGCTTCCGACACCCTTCCGTTCGTTTCTTCTCACATTTCTTTTCCCTAGGTACATCTTTTGTCCTTTCTTCTCTTCTCTTTTCCATTTTCTTTTATACTCGCTTTTTTCTTAAATAACGGCCTCCTCTTTAACCAATCCTGATCCCCATCTAACCGATCTGGTTAGATGGTTGGGAGAGTTAGACGTTGCTTGTCTTAGGGAAACTCATCCCGAACTAGCTGATCCCAAAGCCACGGAATCATATTCATCATTCATCCTCCTCTCCCCCATAGAGGTTAGGAACCCTAACCCACTAGCCCCTCCCGATGTGGATTGCGAGTTTTCTCACTCGGCGATAAATTTCATCTTTTTACAATATCCGTAGGAATGCTAGTATTCCATCCCTTTTTAAATTAGCTTTCCCGAGCTATACGAGAAAGACCATACCGACCTCCTCGTCAAGGTCTTACCTTTTTGTCGGTCAATTAGATGGAGGACTTAGATTTCCCATTAACTCGTTTTTTTTTTTCGATGTGTCCACTATGTATAAAATTCCCATCAACCAATTTACCCCGAACTCATTTAGAATTATTCTTTGGCTTTCTCATAATCACCAAGTTTTTGTCTCTAACTCCTTCGACCGATCTATTTTTTGCCTTTTTCAAGTCAAATCTTCACCCTTAAGGGCTTGTTTTATATTACGCCCATAATGAAACCAATGTTTTAAGGAAATACCCGACCTCCAAAAATTTTGGAAGGATCGGTATTTTGTTTGTTACCTCGGCTGAGGTTTGGCCCTTTCCCCATGAATGGGTGTGGTCTTTACCTTCACAACAAAAACATGATCCCAAAAAACTCCCTCTCGATCTGCAAGACGTAATCCAAAACTTCGGTCTTTGTGAAATATGATCTTTCAAAAATCATTACCCCTTCCTTGCTCCACTACTCGAGAGTGAGTTTCGAGATTGTTCCTCTAGAGAGAGACATCGGTAATACTCTTCCCTTCCTTTTCGATACAATTTGTGTACTTGTTTTCTAATTTGTTTTATTGCTGCCGATATCGATGTTGTCCGAGTTGTCACCCGGAAGTCAAGCCCGCAAAAATTGAGCTCTCTAGCCGAGCTTTCTCCTCCCAAACAGTGAAGCAATTGTGGGCCTCCTGCGACCGGGTCCCGATCTTCTCACCACTCGGCCTGATTACGTCGAAGACATCCTGGCCGAATTGATGTGATCCCGGCAAGAACCGACTTATTCTCATCCCTTCTCAAATGGGGATCCTCGATCCGAGCTCCTCTTCCAAGAAAGCTCGTGTAGAAACTAGCTCGGCGGCGCGAGCTAATATGGAGCCCCATTGACACTCAATCAAACATGGATGATGGCTCAATATATCCAGGCTAATGCCCTTATCCCGACCGAGCTATCTTAGACAAACTCTTGGGGCCCGAGCCGGTGAACTCTTTCTCGTGAAGATCAAGCTCGGCGATCGGACGGCCGACGCCAGTGAGCGGCCGGTCGGCCGACCGTTTTTCATTTCTCGTCTCATTTTTGTTCCAAACTCATCTTGATGCGGGTTGCCCTATAGGGCGACCCATCGACCTCGAGACAAAAAGTTGTCCAATTTTTGTCGAAAATAAAACCCAAGAAATACTCAGAAATTTTAGTAAAAACATTTTAAACCAATCGGAAGTATTTAGACAACATTTAGGAACCTTGTATTGTAATAAAGACTTATAAACATAAAATCATTAAAAGTGTTGTCCAATTTATATCGAAAATAAACTTGTAGAAATACTCCTAAAATATTAAAAACATTTTAAATCATTTAGGAGTATTTGGACAACCTTTAAAAACATTGTTTTGGTATAAAAACAAAATCATCAAAATCATGATAAAACCATTTATCAAACAATCTCCCTTTTGATGATTACAAACCAAAACAATTTTAACGAGGTCGATTTTGAAAACAAAACAATTTTACCTAAGTTAAAAGGAACTATCCGTTGTGAGCGACAACATTCCATGCAAAATAAATACAAGGATGGGAGTAGAGATATTCAAACATATATAGCAAAAGCTCCCCTATCAACATGCACAACAAGAGTAATGTAAAAACAATCAACCACAAGCTAAAAGCTTAGCTTTTACATATTGATCTTAGGTTGCAAAAGCTTATAAGCTCCCCTATCAACAAAACATCATTAGACAGGTATATAAGTCCATCATACAACAATTGGACTAAGTATAATGCACAACTTATGGCTTTATCAAGCCATAGCTTATAAACTTCTTTTGTTTAGCTTAACTTTAGCTTTTATGAGCTAATGAGCTTATAACCTGTTTCTCCCCCTTTGGAATCATCAAAAAGAGTGTTAGCACGATAAAAACATCATATAATCATATCAAAGTGCGCAACTAAACCGATGTACCGAGCTATTTGAACATTGAAGCTTATAAACCAAATAGGAGGGAAAAGTCGAATTATACGACTTGTAGAAGTTTATGAAAACTCACTTGATAAGCAAAACATGATCTCTATAAATACATAAGACTTTTGAAATCGAGAGAATCATGTAGATGATGAATTTTTCATTGAAACGTTTTATCGAACACTTGGCGGGCCAAAAATTTAAAAAGATATATATAGCCCTTGTAAATGAAATCAAGCCAAGTTTTTCATCACCAAATGCAATTTAATAAATATCATTCATCAACAATCAATAAGCTCATCACAAAAATATATGAATTGCATCAAGAAAAATACATATAAGCCACAAACTCAAGGGTTCAACCAAATTGAGCTAAAGAGAGTGAAATTATTACCATTCGATCGGTAAAGACAAGCAATGATGATGATAATTGAGCTAGGAAGTCCCCAAAATATATAATTCATGCATCAAAACTCATTTAAAGTGAATTGTGTGTGAAAATTGCAAAGGGGACGAAAAATGAACAAAATAGGCCAAAATGACTAAGTGCGGAAACAAAACCATTTTTAACCGTAAAATCGATCGGGCGGCCCAGGGCATGGGCGACGGTCGAGCTAGTGGGCGACGGTCGGCCCGCCCGGCAGCCACATGTTTTGGTTCGTTTGAAAAATCCAAAGTTTGATCCAAAATCCGATTTTTCGCCTAAGTTTTAAAAACGTGCAAAATGCAAACGTAGACCTCATTTAATATACATTATGTCATAATCAAGCTCGAAATGAGGTAAAATACTCGGAGGTAAATGAACAAATATTCGCGAGTTAACTTTGAGACGGGATTTAATCATATCTCAAGTTTTTGTTAAAAATGCAATCCCTTTAGAAAGATATATAATCTCAATATGTTTAGTTCGATTATGACGAACCATATTTTGAATAATTTTCACCGGACTTGTTATCCCGAAAAATGAGAACATTTTAAAGCTTTGGATGCACAAGTCATACGAAGAAGTGCCTTTCAAATATTTGAAAATTTCTTTTAACGGCACTTTAATGAGATTCGTTGGGATAGTTTTTGAAGTCAAGCATATAGACATAAGGTATATGGAATGTCGAGTCTATAGAAATAATACAAGAAAACATACCTCGAATTTGTTTGTCAATCGATATGTCTTTCTCAACCTTTGTTAATCTCTACATTGGTAGCCATAGAGGTTGAGTTGGTTCTTCTTTCTTCAATGCTTAACTCCTTCAAGAGTTCTTTTGAAATATAACCGTCTTCTTGGCATTGAGTAATTTGAATTCCAATGATCAAATTTGAGCTTCCTCATCATGATCATCTTAGGTTCACCTTGCATTGACTTGGAAAAATATCTTGCACAAATATTTATTAGTAGCACCATAAATATTATCAACATAAATTTGCACAAGTAAACAACCTTGCCCTTTTTCAAAACAAGAAGTGTAGTATCAACTTTACCTTTTGTAAAATCATTTTGCAAAAATAGCTAAGTCTATTAACCGTACAGGGCCTTTTATAAAAATCATTTGGCCTAAAATTTTAAACTCCGATAGACTTATATTTGAATAAAACCATTTAGAAAGTTGGATTTAACATCCATTTGGTAAAGCTTGAAATTTTCTTAAAAGCAAGAATGGGCAAGTAAAATGCGAATAGCTACAAAATGTGCTATGAGTGAAAATGTTACATCAAAATCAATTACCTTCTTCTTGACATTACCTTCGAGCTACTAACCTTGCCTTAGTTCGACCAATGTTGCCTTGGTCATCGAGTTTGTTCCGGAATACCCTTTTTGTCTTCTTCAATCGTTTGTGATGGAAGACATGGCATCAATTTCCATATATCATTATCCTTTTAGCTCCTCTTGCAATTCTATTAACCAATCTCTATCTTGGAGCATTATTTGAGAAATTTGTCTTGTTCATCACTATCATCATTGGGCATCCAATTGATCTATGGTGTTTATAATAGAACATTTATATCCACATATTTGGAGTATTTCCTTTTCTACACAACTCATCAAACTCATAATCGGCATCTCTTATATAAAAAAATAGCCCCAAGTGTAAAAACATGCCTCAATCATCAATCACAAAATATCTTGCAAAAGAGCATATTAGAAATAGACACTATATAGACCATGAAGCAAGAAACACATACTATGCATTTAGAAGATCATCAAGGGTCTAATAAATCATGCAAGTCCAAATAAGCTTAAGAAAGCTACAAAAGGTCTCTTCGAAATTTGAAAATCCGATAACATAGTTGAGACCGCATTTAAAAGAAGTATTTGAACAAGAGTTGACAAAGCAAATATGTGTAATCAAATATCGAATAGTGCTTTTCAAAAATCCTCTTAATGGCACTTGTATGAAATACTATGAAAGACAAGCACATAGGCACATGACAATACATATATCGAATCTATAAGAGTAAGAATAACACAAGTAAACGTTCCTCGATAATTAATGCCTTTCTTGACAAATAATGACGTAAATGGCCATTTGTGAAAATATGTAAATCCTACACAATTCTTAAAACAAATCTAGCACAAATCATAATGATAAAAGTGTAGGCTAAGAGATATCACAAGTAAGCTCAAGCCATAAAAATCCATAAGAGATGATAACACACTTTAGTCTACAAAAGTGCACAAGAGTTTTAAAAACATCATATAAGGTCTTCTTTTTCAAACAATTTTTAAAAGCACAAATATGTATTGAAGACCTTAAAAAAATATTTGAAAACTCATTTTGCACTTAATACACAAATAAGAGCATGCATAATAACAAAATAAAATGCATATTTAACTAGGGAAATACGGGTTACCAATTAAGCCATTTCAATGGGTTGTGTCGTTCCCATTGTTGATGATATATTCCCTTTGAGAAGTCACTTTGTTGATGATGACTTCTTTGATTACTCCATTTCCAAGGTTTGTTGCCTTCCCATTGTTGAAAATCTCTTCTTCTTTGAAAATCATCTTGTTGATGATGTCTTTGCCATTTCCAAGGATTGTGTTCTTCCCATTTTTGATTATATCCTCTTCTTGGAAATTGGCTTTGTCGAAAATAGTTTCTCCTTCTTTGATCAAATGAAACGGTCATTTGATGTCTTCTTGGTGGTATAAATTTTCTTCGATCATTATTTCGCCGGGTACCTAATATGACATTGTTTTGTGGTACCCTCATGTGTTTGGGTCCTTTGGGATTAGTCTTGAGACTTTTAGGTCTCCAACAATAATTAGAGCTATTTCTAGCCCGACAAGTATTTACCGTATGACCCTTTTTACCGCAATAAAAGCATGTAATAATTCTAGGAGCATAATGACCAACGTGCTTAGAGACTTGATTCTTTTTCATGTGATTGACACCCTTAGGCTTATGATCA
This sequence comes from Rehmannia glutinosa, assembly GCA_016081115.2. Classification (NCBI taxonomy): domain Eukaryota; kingdom Viridiplantae; phylum Streptophyta; class Magnoliopsida; order Lamiales; family Orobanchaceae; genus Rehmannia; species Rehmannia glutinosa. The sequence goes on from CM071928.1 coordinate 73,302,475, forward strand.
AGTTCTAGTTTCGAATTATCACAACAATCAACAATATTGGTCATTCTATCGGCACTCAAGTTGGATTTAGATAAATCATTTTTCAAGCAATTTATATCCTCAACAAGAGTACTATTTTCTTTCTCAAGGGTTTCTAACCTTGTCAAGAGTGGTGGTGTGAGCACATGATAGTGATTCATAGGAAGTAAATAAACTATCCTTATCATTCTTTAAAACAATGAATTCCTTTTTCAAATATTTGTATTTAACAAGTAAGTTTTGGAATTCATCTTGTAATTCATCAAAGTCATTTTGCAAATCACTATAATCATTATCATAGGAAGTAGAGGTTTTAGAACTTACCTCGTTTTCTTCTTCGATGCCTATGAGGCATTGTTCAACTTCTTCATCATGGGAGGTTGTAGAAGGCTCATCCCATGTTGTTGGATTTGATGTTGTATCTATTTGTGAAGTAGATGCTTTTGAGTTGCTCCTTTCATTTGCATACACTTCATAGATGGCTTCTAATTTTTGTCATACTTCATGTGCCGATCGAATACCTACAACATGATCAAATTCCAAAGTATTAAGTGAACAATACAAAATACTAAGAGCTTTACCATTTAAGGAGATGATTCTCTTCTCTTCATCATTGAGCTCTTTGAAGCCTTTAGAGGTGTGTGGTGTATTCTTCGTCGGAATAGATTCTCCATTTATGATGGTGTTCCAAATATCAAACCCGCAACCTTGTAAATAGCATTTCATTCTTTCTTTCCAAAATATAAAAATTTTGGAATCAAACCGAGGTGGCTTGGTGGTGGAGGTGCCGGAAAGTTGAGCTTCGTTCGTAGCCAACGATCGTTCCTCTTCACTCGCGATGTGAAACGAGCTTGCCAAAGAGTTTGGCTCGATACCACTTGTAAGTCCAAGCGGCTACGATAATCTAGAGGGGGTGAATAGAATTATCTCCATCTTTTCGATTTCGCCCTCTTTTTCGAACCAAAAGCTCAAACACAATAATAAAGGTGCGGAATGTAAACAACACACGTCGATATATAGAGGTTCAACCCACCTAGGGCCTAATCCTCTACCACCCCAAAGATATCCGGGATGGATTTCAAAAAGAAAAAGATTTTATTAATTTACCACAAATTAATACAACACCAATTTACAACAACACCTTGAAGAGCACCACACTCTTCTTCAACACCACCTTTGAGATTACCACAATCTCACTTGAAGATTACCACAATCTCCAACGGCACCTTGTGAAGATTACCACAATCTTCAACCTTGAAGAACACCAAATTCTTCAACACCTCAACAAGAAGATTACCACAATCTTCTCACACCTAACACCTAGATCACCCAAGTGTGTTCTTACCACAAGAACACTCACAAGGATATCTTGTGTTGAATGATAACCAAATTCAAGATTACAACTCGATAATTGATAATACAATAGAGTGCAAGTGTAATCAAGAAAAGCCTAGACCTCAAGAATGTGAAAGTGAATAGCTAGGCAAATTACAACAAGAAATAAGACAATGTAAGAACAAGTATATTCTTGAGTGTATCTTGTTTTGTTGTAGTTTTCTCACTTGTTGTTGTGCTTCAAATCTTCCTCTATTTATAGGAGATGATTGATACTTGATAGGCTCCTCTTGGAATCGATATCTACAAAAAAATTGCAATTAAAATCAAGATTATAGCTGTTAGAAATCAATCCCACAATTTAAGGAAATGTGTCCATGTGTCAAACGGTCATATTTTTGTCTTTCATTACAAAGCGTGCGACGGCCGCACGAAATAAGAGATTTGAAGAACAGTTTGAAAAAATCAACAGGCGACCGGCGACATAGGCTTCGACAGTCCACCCCTGTCTCAACCGGCCCCTAAGTGAAAAACCAAGGAAGTTTGTTCTGTTTCAAAACAAAACGTTCGTGTACCGGACCGACACTGGCGGCCGGTCGACGGACCGGTCAACGCCCGAGCGCCACGCCGCTTTATCATTTTCATTTCTGTCTCATTTTTTGTTCCAAACTCATCTTCAGTGCGGGTTGCCCTATAGGTCGACCTCGAGGCATTTAAAAGTTGTCCAATTTTTGTCGAAAATAAAACCCAAGAAATACTCCGAAATTTTAGTAAAAACATTTTAAACCAATCGGAAGTATTTAGAAAACATTTAGGAACCTTGTTTTGTAATAAAGACTTATAAACATAAAATCATTAAAAGTGTTGTCCAATTTATATCGAAAATAAACTTGTAGAAATACTCCGAAAATATTAAAACCATTTTAAATCATTTAGGAGTATTTGGACAACCTTTAAAAACATTGTTTTGGTATAAAACAAAATCATCAAAATCATGATAAAACCATTTATCAAACAAAGTGTTTCAAGCTCAAGCTTGGCTTGCCTTTGGGCTTATTGTCCCCAAAGTGTTTGGAGGGTTGGCTCGAGCCGAACTCCAAACGCTCGCTCAATTTTTCTCATTTCATTGTTTTTTGGAGGATGTTTTTCAAGCTCGAGCTTGACTTGCCTCCTGGTTGATCGTGCCCGAAGTGTTTGGAGGGTTGGCTCGAGTCGAACTCCATACACTTGCTCAATTTTTCTCATTTTTTTGGAGGACAAGTTTTTCAAGCTCGAGCTTGACTTGCCTCTGGTTGATCGTGCCAAGTGTTTGGAGGGTTGGCTCGAGCCAAACTCCAACACTTGCTCAATTTTTCTTTTTTTTTTTGGAGGACAAGTTTTTGAAGCTCGAGCTTGACTTGCCTTTGGACTGATCGTGCCCGAAGTGTTTGGAGGGTTGGCTCGAGCCGAACTCCAAACACTTGCTCATTCTTTCTTATTTTTTTTGGAGGACAAGTTTTTCAAGCTAGAGCTTGACTTGCCTCTGGGCTGATCGTGCCCGAAGTGTTTGGAGTGTTAGCTTGAGCCGAACTCCATACACTTAGCAGAACAATTTTCAACAGTATTTGTAGACGCGAACGCTTTTCATTGAATTTTGAAAAGAGGAAATTGCATCGTTACATCATTCAAATTTCTACGAATAATATTTTTTCAGGTTGCTAACATTCCACGCCCGAGGTAGTTTCTTCCCATTCAGCTCTTCTAACTCGTAAGCTCCTCCAGCCAAGACCTTGATCACCCGAAGTGGGCCTTCCTAATTTGGGTCTAACTTTCCTTTGTTTTTACTCGCATCGCCCTCCTTAGAACCGATCTCCCATTTGGAAATTTCTCTTCATCACCTTACTTTGTTGTATACTACCCCGATTCATTCTCTTGTCCTCTCCATCCGTAAAAAGGCCATCTCTCTTTTTTTTTGTTGATTAAATCCAGAGCTTCGGCGTGTTAACATCTCATTCTCTTTTCCCTCAAATGTTTGGATTCTATGGGTTTCCATCCCGATCTCCGCAGTATCACTGCATCCATCCCATATACCAAACTAAATGGGCTCTCTCCGTGGCCTCCTTTGGGTTTGTTCGATAAGCCCACGAGATCAACTCGCTTCTTGCACCCAGGCTCCTCCAGCTCTTTCCAATCTAGTCTTGAGTCCTTGTATCAAATTTACATTAGTCACATCCACTTGCCCATTAGCTTGTGGATGTGCTACCGATGTGAAATGCCGATTAATTTTCATCTCCTCGCACCAAACCTTGATGCTAGCCCCACTAAACTAAATCGTGTTCCATTATCCGAAACAAGGACCCTTAGCAGTCCAAATTGTCACACAATATTCTCACAAATGAACTTCATCATCGCGTCCTTAGTAATTTTTGCTAGAGCCTCGGCCTCAACCCACTTATTGAAATAATCTATTGCCACCACCAAGAATTTACGTTGTCCCAATGCCGGAGGGAACGGCCCCACAATATCAATCCCCCACTTAGCAAAGGGACATGCCGAACTCATGGTCATTAGCTCTTCACCGGGCCGATGTATAAACTAGCGCATGTACTTGACACTTTTCACAAGCTTTCACTAATTTCTGAGCCTCGCTCTTGGATATGGCCAAAAATATCCAGCCCTCAACACCTTATTGATCAAAATCTTAGCTCCCATGTGGTTCCCACAACAACCTTCGTGTATTTCTCTCAAAGACGTATTTTCCTTTTGTTTTTCCAATACACCTCAAAGCAATGGCATCCCAAACCCTCTCTTATACAACTTCTCTCCAACTATGCAAAAACGAGTTGCTCAAATTTTCACCCGAGAAGCCTCTTTCTTGTCTCTCGGGAGTGCACCCTCCTTCGGATATGCCACGATAGGGACCTCCAATCATCTTCCTCTTCCAACATCCCTACCTCAAGAATCAAGGCGAAACCTTTGCTGCAAGCAAAGTAATGTGCCTCTCCGGCACACACTCGGCCAAACTAGCTATCTTTTGCCAAGAAGTCACCCCTAGCATTCTCCTCCCGAGGTATTTGATAGATTTGCACCTTTTCTATCATTTTCTCCAAGGCCTTTTATGCATCCACATATTTTTTCATTCGTTCTTCCCCGACCTCAAATTCTCCCATTATTTGTTTATAGACCAATTGCGAGTCCAAATGGACCAAGACATTAAATCGCACCCATTTCTATGGTCATCCCGATCCCTGGATAAAAGCCTCATACTCGCTTTGTTATTGGAATGCTTATAATCTAACCTCACCGCTGGTGACTTTCCACCCCTTCTAGGCTTATCAACAGAATGCCACTCCACATCCCGAACTAGCCATCGAACCATCCACAAACGAAATCGCCAAGGTCTGCGCTTTAATGGTTGTTCTCGCTCTGAACTCTATCTCATACTCACTGAGCTCAATGGCCTACTTCACTAGCTCGCCCGAAACCTCCATCTTACTCAACACCGACTTCAAAGGGAAATTAGTCCTTACCACAATCTTATGCGAGAAAGAAAATAAGGCCTCGACCTCCCCGGCCGTGGTTACAAGTGCTAGTCCGCCTTCTCGATCTCGGAATATCCGAGCTCCGCGTTCCTCGCACCTTGCTAATATAGTATACCGGTTTTTCGCACTAACCCCTCTTCTATCAAAGAACACCATACTAATCCCTTGTTCTCCCACCGAGATGTATAAATACAAGGGCTCCCCTGAATTGGCTTAGTCGATGGGACAACTTAGCCAAATATTCTTTCAACTCTTCAATGGCCGCTGACATTCCTCATCCCAAGCAAATTTCTTGGACTTCCTCAATACTTTGAAAAATGGTAAACTTCGCTTTGTCGATCGAGAGATAAACCTATTCAAAGCCGCCAACTTCCCTATCAAGCTCTGCACATCCTTCACATCCCGAGTGGAGCCATCTCTCTAATTGCTCTCACTTTCTGGGGTTGGCCTCAATCCCTTTCTCTCATTATCATGTAGCCTAGAAATTTACCCGACCTGACCCCAAACGCACACTTCTTTGGGTTCATCTTCATTCGGTATTTCCTCAATGTATCGAAAGTTTCGCTAGATATCTAGTATGACTCTCGGCCCTCACACTCTTCACTAACATGTCATCAACATATACTTCCATGTTCCGCCCTAACTGGTTCGGAACATTTTATCCACCAACTTCGATAGGTTGCACCCGCATTTTTTTAATCCAAAAGGCATGGCACGTAATGAATGTACCAAAAGAAGTAATAAAACTTACCCGCTTTTAGTCCTCCTCACCCAATCTGATCGATGGTATCCTGCGAGGCATCCATCATACTAAGCAACTCACATCCCAAGTAGAGTCCACTTGCTGATCTATCCACAACAAGTAATCTTTTGGGCATGCTTTATTCAAATCTTGAAAGTCTACGCACATTCTCCAATCGTCCCGAGTTTTTGGCACCAGGACCGCATTGATAGCCATTCCAAACTATAACTCACGAACATGCCCACCTCCAAAGAATTTCGCACCTCCGCACGCATAATTGCATCTTTCTTGGGGCCAAAATTTCTCTTCTTCTTTTTCACGGATCGGTATGAAGGATTTATGTTCAACTTTGTGCTCAACTTTGCTAGGATCAATACCAACCAATTCCTTGGTCGACCATGCGAACACATCTACATTCTTCCTAAGAAACTCAATCAACTTCTCCTCGGGTCTTCCCTAAGGTGATTCCCAATCTTGGCGACTTTGCTAGAATCGCCTGGCACCACTCTATGGTTAGCAATTCCTCATTTGGCATCACGTGCTCCATCAGATCCTCATCTAACTTGATGAGTTTCTCTCGCTTTTTACCATCATCATGAGCCACCCCTCTTTCTCGCCATCCGGAGACTCTCCACGTACAATTTCCTTGCCATGTACTCGATTCCCCTCAACTTCTCCAACCTGGTCATCCACTGGGAACTTGATCTTCAAGTGATATACCGATACAACAGACTTGAAAATATTAAGGAAGGCCTCCCAATCATCACATTGTATGACGATGGTGCATCCACCACAAGGAATTGCACCATCCTAGTCTTCATGTATGGCTCTTTGCCCAAAGAGACAGGCAAAGTAACCATCCCCAATGGCCGAATCGAACCTCCAAAAAACCAACCAGAGATGTATCCACGATCTTAAATTCCACCTACAAATCCATTTGTCTATAGCATTCAAACAATAGTATATTAGCAGAGCTACTTGTATCCACAAAAACTCTTTGAACATCGTAATTCGCTATGGTTGTCGTGATAACAAGGACATCGCATGGGGTTACAATGCCCCGGCTATCCTTTGCCCAAATCAATGTTTGGTCCTACGACACTTGCTCTATCCTTATCCACTCTTAGGCACGCTCGACGCAGCAGCTCTCATATAGCTCTTCCTCCTCGCCCATCGCGAGTCTCGGCTAGACGGACCCCTATCACCATCCAATCACCCCCTTCGGTGTGGACTTGGAGGAGATCCTGCTCCTCTTTGGCCCTCTTCTCGGGCTCTTGTCTCTGTTGGTAATTATTATGACCCTTCCAATAATTACCCTTAGACTTCCTCTTATCCACATACACAAACTCCTTCGAGATGACCCGCCTGGATCAACCTTTCTATCTCATCTTTCAAATGGGTACACCGATCCGTAGTGTGCCCATACTGGTTATGGAACCGCAAAATTCTTTGCATTTCTCCTTCCCGGGCGTCTCAAAGATAAGTTTTTGGCCACCTCAAATCTGGATGACATTCAATTGCGATGAAAACATCCTCGGGAGCCACCAGGGTGTGTATTTTTCATACCTAGGCCTCCCTCCCATCAGGTCGACTTGGGGAGGTTAGGTTTCTTACTTGGAGCTTTTTCATCCCTATCCTCATTTATCTCCTTTCTCTTATCTCCTCCTCGCGCATCTTCCGGCCTCCTCCCGATTGATGTATTTGTTAGCTCTTGCCAGAGCTCGTTGAATGTATCTGGATCTATCACCAGTGATTTAAAGAAATCCCCATCCTTCAAACCTTGGGCCGAGCATTAGCCAATATACCCTAAGTTGCCGAGGGCACCTCCAACTTCGCCTCCGTAAACCTCGGATGTAACTCCTCAACCCTTCATTATCCGTTTTGATGTTGAACAAGGTCGGTGGTGTTTTACGTACCTCCTACACCGTAAACTCGTGCAAAAACATAGAGCTAAATTCATCTAAACTCTTGATCGAATTCGGAACAACGACTAAACCATCATTGTGCTTATTTAGTCGCATGGTTGGAAACACCCAAAGACATTACCCCATCGGAGAACTCCGTGGAGCACCGCAGATTCTCAAAGCGCCACGGGTGATCCCACGGGTCAATGGTGCCATCATACTCAAAACTCGAAACGCGATATAAGGAGGGGAGTTCATCGGCCATAATCTCCTCCGAGAAGGGGTACCTCTCCTCGATCGGTCCGAGCTACCTCTAGAAACCTTTTTCTTCAGACTCCCTCATCTCCCTATGCAGATCATCCATCCTCTCACTCCCGATGATCCGTCTTCATGGTCGTTTGAGTTAAGGCCGCGGGCGGCGCTCTCCTCCACCACCACCGGTGCCCGCCGCCGCTCCCCTCTAGCCGAGGGGGAGGCCTCATCTCATGCCCGGTCCGGCTGTGCCGCTACCGCGATCGGACAAATTCTCGCATCTCGACTACTCACGCTTCCTCCATAGCGGCCTTGATGTAGGAAGACATCTGTTGGAAGAAACCAGGTCCTAGACCACCCACACCCATCATGGGATCGGAACTCCAGCCACCGGGAGGAGGGCAACCAACTCCAACACCAGGTGCATGCGGCAGATGCTCACGCTCCCTAGTCACCACTTCCGGCATTTCAATCGGAACCTCATCCAGGTCATCCTCCAAATTCCATCGCACATCCTCCATATCTACCTTAAACTCACGCTTAGAACTCAAATTTCCCACAGACGCGGTGCTAATTGGTCGGCACTAGAATATCCGCCGTCCAATTAAACCATGCTCCGCTAGATGATTGACCGAGAACCTGCAACACCACTGTTAGAAGGGGGCCAAAAGGGTTTTCCCGCGTACCCACTGTAAGTCCAAGCGGCTACGATAATCTAGAGGGGGTGAATAGATTATCTCCATCTTTTCGATTTCGCCTCTTTTAACAATCGAATGCTCAAACACAATAATGAAGGTGCGGAATGTAAACAACACACGCCGATTTAAAGAGGTTCAACCCACCTAGGGCCTAATCCTCTACCACCCCAGTATATCCGGGATGGATTTCGAAAAGAAAAAGAATTTTATTAATTACCAAAATTAATACAAATTCAACTTACAACACCTTGAAGAGCACCACACTCTTCTTCAACACCACCTTTGAGATTACCACAATCTCCTTTGAAGATTACCACAATCTTCCTTCAACGCACCTTGTGAAGATTACCACAATCTTCACCCTTGAAGAGCACCACACTCTTCAACACCTCAACAAGAAGATTACCACAATCTTCTCACACCTAACACCTAGTTCACCCAAGTGTGTTCTTACCACAAGAACACTCACAAGGATATCTTGTGTTTGAATGACGACCACAAATTCAAGATTACAACTCGATAATTGATAATACAATAGAGTGCAAGTGTAATCAAGAATAGCCTAGACCTCAAAGATGTGAAAGTGATAAGCTAGGCAATTTTACAACAAGAATAATGACTATGAAAGACCAAGTGTTTGCTTGAAGTGTATCTTGTTGTGTTGTATCTCAATTGTTGTTATGGTTGCTCCAAAACTTCCTCTATTTATAGGAGATGATTGATCAAGCATAGGCTCCTCTTGGGGATTGAAAATCTCTGAAAAATTACAATTAAAATCAAGAATATAGCTGTTAGAAATCAATCCCACATTTTAAGGAAAGTTTGTCTGTCAAAACGGTCATATTTTTGTTGTCAATACATAGGGCGACCGGTCGCACGAAATAGACGTTGGAAAAATACACAAAAAAATAACACAGGCGGCCGGCCGACGCTCTACCTCGACGGCGACCATTACCCCAACCGTCCCCTTATGGATTTTGCAAGATTAAACGATCTGTTTCAAAACACACTTGCAGTGCACGACCCACTGGCGGCGGCCGACGGACCGGCGACGCCGAGCGGACGGCGACCTGCTCTTTTTTCTTCCGTCTCATTTTCTGCTTCTAAAAACATCTTCGTGTGCAGTTGCCCTATAGGGCGACCGGTCCGACCACGAGAAAATATTGTCCAAATTTTGTCGAAAATAAAACTCAAGAAATACTCCGAAAATTTAGTAAAAACATTTTAAACCGATCGGAAGTATTAGGACAACATTTAGAAACATCGTTTGAGAGTGAAAACCCAATAACGTAAAATCATTAAAAGCGTTGTCCAATTTAGACGAAAATAAACTTTGAGAAAATACTCCTAAAATATTAAAAACATTTTAAATCATTTAGGAGTATTTGGACAACCTTTAAAAACATTGTTTTGGTGATAAAATAAAATCATCAAAATTAAGATAAAAACATGTATCAAACAATCTCCCCCTTTTTGATGATTACAAACCAAAACAATTTTAACCCAAACTAAGAGAGCAATTTTAGAAATGATTTTCCGGTAAAAGCTTTTGACCGTTTGGAAGCAACCAAAATTTCCAAAAATATTAAAGCAACCAAGTAGGGAGTAAATATTTTCAAAAATAAGCTCAAGCTCCCCCTATCAACAAGCATATCAAGAATAATGTAAAAGCAATTATCCATAAGCTAAAAACTTAAGCTTTTACAATTTGCTCAAGAGCTTATAAGCTCCCCCTGTCACAAAACGACTTTAAACAATAATATAAGTCCATCAAGCAACAATTGGACTAGAAATAAATCACAACTTATGGCTTTTATGAGCCATAGCTTATAGCTTTTATGACAAGCTTTTTATTAGCTTCTTTGAGCTAATGAGCCAATATCCTGTTTCTCCCCCTTTGGAATCATCAAAAAGAATGTTAGGATAATAAAAACATCATACAAATATATCAAAGTGCGCCAAAGAGACGATTTATCAACCATTGAGCAATTTTAGGCTTAAAAACCAAGGAAAATGGGAGAAATGTATCATGAGGAGTTCATACGCTCGTTTTATTTCCCAAAACATGATCTCAATGAGTATAGAAGACTTTTGGAAGCGAGAGAATCATGTAGAAGTTGAAATTTTCATAGCGACATTTTAACAAACACCTTGTGTGTGTGAAAAATAGAAGAGGTTGTATATAACCTTTGAAAATGGTTCAAGCCAAAAAAATTTTCATATCATCAATCAACCTCATTTCAAAGCTCAATCATATGCACCATATGCAATAAATTGTTCATCAATTAAGAAGCTCAAAGTAGATTCTCAAGGGTTCAACCCAATTGAGATAAGCTAAGAATGATCAAGGCATTACAAATGCCAAAAATTTGAGCAACCATCAAGTAATAAGTCATGCTTTCAACAATACATATATCAATTGTCCCAACATATTCAACTAAGCATAACAAAGCAATAAAAGAAGCACTTTTACCATCAAGTACTTCATACCAATTATCAAACAATGCTTTAGAGTATTTTTACCATCAAATACTCCATCAAAAATCATGATCATCCACAAGTCATTATCAACTTGCAATATTAACCCTTTTAAAAAAAAAAAGCAAATATCATTAGTACAAATGAGTTTTACAAAAATTCATCAAAATACAAAACATCATTAATGAAAATGCTAGAAAGTAAAGGGGTGGGGTAACATCATTCCTCATCCGAGGAGAAGCAAGTTCCGGTATGAGGTCCTTTATGAATTTCTTCAATTTGCCAATTGACTTCTTCAAACTAGAATTTTCCTTTTCACCGGAGCTCTTTTCTAAGAGAAGCCACATCTCTAAATGTTTCTCTTTCCACTTTGGCCATTCTCTCTTTGATATTTAGATCTTCAACATCCAACTCGTCTTCATCTCCTTCCTCATTTTCTTCTTCCCTAATTTCTTGTTCATTTCCCACATTTTCTTCTTCATTTTCCTCTTCATCCCCCATCATTTCTTTGTACGTCAAACTCACCTCTTCCAATATTTTCAACCTCATTGTCATTAAAGAAATCATCCCGAGGTTGTTGTTGATGTCGGGCACGTCCCCTAGCGGCTTTGGTAGGAACCCGTGGCAAATGTCGTCGCATTCTTACCATTTGTAAAATGTTGGCATTATCAAAATCATTGTGACGAATTTCGGTATTCATTTCATTTTCTGGGTATCCCGATAAGTATAAGAGTCGGCAAATCAAATTTCCCAAGGTATATTTCTTCTTGGTAAGCTTTCTAGATTCTAACAAGCAATGTACAAAAATTGCCCCATAATTTACTCTTTCCTCGAACAATCTTATAGGTGAGAAAGAGTTCGAGATTACTTGGAAGTTTTACTTCCTTTCCACGAACACAATAGAGCAAATGATAGATATAATCCGATAATTTGGCGGCATTGCCGAGTATGTCACTTCGGGATATACTCCTAAAAAGGTTTTCACATCATCTAGTGAGACACCGAAAATGTTATCATCCCAACGGGTGCAATTCACATTGACTACTCCATCATTTGGCACGTTAAAGTGATCACAAATATCGCCAATGTCCATGAAAAATGCCTACCATTAACAAATGTGTGAAGTTCCAAAGGATTATCTATCGTAGCATCAACAATCCACATATTTGCATAGAAAAGTTTTATAAGCTCGTCATCATAGTGCAAACGCGGATTATCCCAAAGTGAAACCCATCCTTGAATTTCAAAGTAAGCTCTAATATCCGGAAATTCATCATGAAATGCTTGAAAACGAACCATACGAGTGCACGCAATTTTCTTATCATTCAATCCAATATTCTCATAATGTTCCTCCGCAAGTTTATTTAAAAATCGAAATCTATTAGCTCTAGAGGGAGGCTCGTAGAGGAGTGATAACTTACTAGAGTCCCAATGAATGCTCGATTTTGAAACCCCTCTTTTAATTCGACAATCTCCTCTTCGTAAGTCGATTTTGATGGTCTCTTTGTAGAATATCATCTTGTTGGGGATTGGAAGAAGATTCACCCCTTTGCCTCCTTCTCCTCTTTTGAGGGTTTCGTTCGGTGGAATTTCTTGGAGGTGCCATATATGAAAGATTCTTGAGAAAATAAGAAGATTAGCAACAAGAATCGTGAAAAATGATGAAGAATTGAAGATTCTAGAGAAAAGGGGGTGATATTATCGCCGGCGGGTTTGAGAGAAATAATCTTTTTCTGTTTGAAACGAAGAACAGAACATATTTAATCGATGATTTTGCCTCAAGCGGCGGCGAGGTATGGTGCGACCGGTCGAGGTGCAGGGCGACCGGTCGCCCCTGCTTTGACCGTCCCAGTGCAATTTTTTTCTTTCACAGGGTTTTCCAAAATTCGATTTTTCACCCCAAAAGTTTTAAAACTTTGCAAAAATATAAGTTTGGACTATATCCAACAAATATGGATTTTGGGAAAACATATAAACGATAAAATCGAGACTAAACACGTAGTGCCTTTTAAAAGAAAATATATGCAAGTACAATTTGGGGCACTTAAGGGGTCAAAATGAAATATCTTGAAAGATATGTGCATAATATCGAGATTAAAGAAAAATACGAGTAGACATACCTCGATGGTTTAAGAGACTAGATGACGTAATAGCCAATGAGTATGAAGTGTGTATCCTACACAATTCTTAGACAACATATGCATAGAAAATACAAGTGTAGGCAAATAATATGTGATAACAAAAAGAGCTTATGCTATAAGATTTCATAAGAGATAATAAGCCACATAAGTCTAATGAAAAGCTCAAGAGTTTTTTAGAAAAACATGCAAGATCTCTTTTTTAAAAATATTGAAACTCATAAACATATAAGAGACCTATTTAAAAAAATTCTTGAAAAATCATTTTGCAATTAAGACACAATTAAAAACATGCATATAATTAAAAGAAATAAAATGCATATACAAATGGGGAGATACGGTTTACCAATTTCGCCGTTTCCATGGGTTGTGTCTTTCCCATTGTTGATGATGATATCTTCCCATTGAGAAGTCACTTTGTTGATGATGACTTCTCCATTTCCAAGTTTGGTTACCTTCCCATTGTTGATGGTTTCTTCTTCTTTGAAAATCACCTTGTTGATGATGTCTTTGCCATTTCCAAGGATTGTGTTCTTCCCATTTTTGATTATACGCTCTTCTTGGAAATTGGCTTTGTTGAGAGTAGTTTCTCCCTTTTTGATCAAATGAAACGTTCATTTGATGTTTTCTTGGTGGCATGAATTTTCTCCGATTTTTGCTTTGTCGGGTACCTAATATAACATTGTTTTGTGGTACCTCATGTGTTTGGGTCCTTTGGGATTAGTCTTGAGACTTTTAGGTCTCCAACAATAATTAGAGCTATTTCTAGCCCGACAAGTATTAGCCGTATGACCCTTTTTGCCACAATAAAAACAAGTAATAATTCTAGGAGCATAATGGCCAATATGCATATTTACTTGATCCTTTTTCATATGATTAACAACATTAGGCTTATGATCAAGTCCTTTATCACAATTATGAATATCAACAATATTGGACATTTTATTGGTACTCAAGTTGGATTTTAATAAATCCTTTTTCATGCAATCAATATTCTCAACAAGAGTACTATTTTCTTTTTCAAGGTTTCTAACCTTGTCAAGTGGTGGTGTGAGCACATGATAGTGATTCATAGGAAGTAAATAAACTATCCTTATCATTTTTCAAAACAATGAATTCCTTTTTCAAATTTTTGTATTTAACAAGTAAGTTTTGGAATTCATCTTGTAGCTCATCAAAATCATTTTGCAAATCACTATAATCATTTTGAATAACAATATCATAAGAAGTAGAGGGCTTAAGACATACCTCATTTTCTTCATTGATGCCCATAAAACAATATTCAACTTCTTCATAATTGGAAGTTGTAGGAGGCTTATTCCTTAAATTTGAGCTTGTATGATCTTGAGAAGTAGATGCTTTTGTTTGACTCCTTTCATTTGCAAATACTCCATAGATGGCTTCTAATTTTTGCCATACTCCATGTGCCGATCGAATACCTACAATATGATCAAATTCCAAAGTGGTAAGTGAACAATGTAAGATATTAAGAGCTTTACCATTTGAGGAGATGATTTTCTTCTCTTCATCATTGAGCTTTTTGAAGCCTTTTGAGGTGTGTGGTGTATCTTTCGTCGGAATGGATTCTCCATTAATGACGGTGTTCCAAATGTCGAACCCGCAACCTTGTAGATAGCATTCCATTCTTTCTTTCCAAAAATTAAAATTCTTGGAATCAAATAGTGGTGGCTTGGTGGTGGAGGTGCTTGGATAGATGAGCTTCGTCGTAGCCGTTGATCGTTTCTCTTCACTCGCGATGTGGAACGAGCTTGCCAAAGAGTTTGGCTTTGATACCACTTGTAAGTCCAAGCGGCTACGATAATCTGTAGGGGGTGAATAGATTATCTCCATCTTTTCGATTTCGCCCTCTTTTAACAATCGAATGCTCAAACACAATAATGAAGGTGCGGAATGTAAACAACACACGACGATTTAAAGAGGTTCAACCCACCTAGGGCCTAATCCTCTACCACCCCAGTATATCCGGGATGGATTTCGAAAAGAAAAAGAATTTTATTAATTACCAAAATTAATACAAATTCAACTTACAACACCTTGAAGAGCACCACACTCTTCTTCAACACCACCTTTGGAGATTACCACAATCTCCCTTTGAAGATTACCACAATCTTCCTTCAACGGCACCTTGTGAAGATTACCACAATCTTCACCCTTGAAGAGCACCACACTCTTCAACACCTCAACAAGAAGATTACCACAATCTTCTCACACCTAACACCTAGTTCACCCAAGTGTGTTCTTACCACAAGAACACTCACAAGGATATCTTGTGTTTGAATGACGACCACAAATTCAAGATTACAACTCGATAATTGATAATACAATAGAGTGCAAGTGTAATCAAGAATAGCCTAGACCTCAAAGATGTGAAAGTGATAAGCTAGGCAATTTTACAACAAGAATAATGACTATGAAAGACCAAGTGTTTGCTTGAAGTGTATCTTGTTGTGTTGTATCTCAATTGTTGTTATGGTTGCTCCAAAACTTCCTCTATTTATAGGAGATGATTGATCAAGCATAGGCTCCTCTTGGGGATTGAAAATCTACGAGAAAATTACAATTAAAATCAAGAATATAGTCAAGTTAGAAATCAATCCCACATTTTAAGGAAAGTTTGTCTGTTGTCAAACGGTCATATTTTTGTCATCAATACATAGGGCGACCGGTCGCATGTAAATAGACGTTGGAAAAATACACAAAGAAAATAACACAGGCGGCCACGGCGACGCTACCTCGGCCGTTACCGACCATTACCCCAACCGTCCCCTTATGGATTTTGCAAGGATTAAACGATCGTTTCAAAACACACTTGCAGTGTACGGCGACCTGGCGGCCGTCGACCGACCGGCCGACGCCTAGTATGCACCGGCCGACCGCTTTTTTTTCTTCCGTCTCATTTTCTGTTTCTAAAAACATCTTCAGTGCACGGTTGCCCTATAGAGCGACCGGTCGACCACGAGACAAAATATTGTCCAAATTTTGTCGAAAATAAAACTCAAGAAATACTCCAAAATTTAGTAAAAACATTTTAAACCGATCGGAAGTATTAGACAACATTTAGAAACATCGTTTGAGAGTGAAAACCCAATAACGTAAAATCATTAAAAGCGTTGTCCAATTTAGACGAAAATAAACTTTGAGAAAATACTCCGGAAAATATTAAAAACATTTTAAATCATTTAGGAGTATTTGGACAACCTTTAAAAACATTGTTTTGGTGATAAAATAAAATCATCAAAATTAAGATAAAAACATGTATCAAACACCCACTCCGACGCTTAAGTCAATATCGTTCGAGAGAGAGGAAATATGAAATAGAAAAGTATATTGAAAGTGTATTTAGATTCTCACCATCGGCGTACCTTATTTGTGCCCCATTTATAGGTTTGGGAATCGATTGCGTAAGCATCAAGCCATACTAAAACCCTAATTAACACATAGGCCTAGGTTAATCACCCGTATTGGGCCGTAAGCCTATCGGGCCAAGAGATCGGCAAGCTCTTAAGTTGGTTCGATTCGGGGTCCAACTCATAAGGTCGGTAGGCCCTTAAGTTGGCCCATTCGAGGTCCATCCCAACAGTCGGTAGGCCTTTAAGTTGGCCCAATCGAGGTCCAACCCAACAAAGCCGGTAGGCCTTAAGTTGGCCCATTCGAGGTCCAACAAGAATGTCGGTAGGCCCTTAAGTTGGCCCAATCGAGGTCCATCCAATAGGTCGGTAGGCCGCCCTAAGTTGGCCCAATCGAGGGTCCACCCAAATAGGTTGGCCTATTAAGCTCAAAGCTTGAGCCTTGCCCACATGTCAACTTCGGCTTCCTTCTAAGGCCCGGACCCAACCTCTGCTTCCCGGAGGTCGCCCCGATCCCCGTAGGGTCAGCCCCAAACTCGGTGGCGGCTCGGTCAAGACCACCCTTGGCCCAGTCTTTCATCAAGCCCATAGAGGCAGATCACCTAAATAGGCCCCCACCACAAATTAAGATTTATTAATATCTAAGATTTAACATGGTTGCTTGTACAACTAAAATTCTTAAAGAACCAAAATAATAGTATTGCCGTTTTGGTAAATTTGACGATAAATAAACGAAAACAAAAAGGATTAAAGAAATGGGTCCCTTGAAAAATATAGTTATGCCAATTGGGCGAGCCAAGTCGGCCAAAATTTTTGGGTACAAATTGTCTCTTCCTGGTCTTTCCTTCTCGGCTCAAACTCGTAGGCTTTGAGGTCCGAGAATAACTCATGATTGGATGTCTTTGATAGGTCCATGGAGTGTCTCAATGCCATGACCTTCATTTCCCATTCAATCGAAGACTTTTTAGGATCTTCATACACATTTCCTTCGTGTATATTCCTTTCCAAGTGTAGACAAACTCATTTGTGATTTCGAAACCGAGCATCCGGTTGATCCAGGTTTTCTCCGAGATCATTTTAAAGTTCTCAAATTTTTGTACAGACCACCGATAGTTTGTTTTCTTTGATTTGCTCGAGCCTTCACAAATCAATGTCGGTTTGTCCTGCATTTCCTTAGCGGTTTTGCAAGATTTCACTTTATTGAACATGGCTTTGTCCAAGGTTTTGTAAAGAATGTCCTTGGCTACATTGTCCGAGGTTGTATCTTTTTCTCATTATCATTTGTCCACTCGGTTCTTGGTTTTTCAACCATGACCGTCCGTAGTGTCTGATCTTCTCTTCTTCTTCTTCACCAGCAACTCTTCGCATGTACCGTGTTCACCTTTAATATTTGCAGAGGCCCATCTTCTATCACTATCCACATCTCATCATGTAATCTTTGATAGATGAGCACTGCATACGAATTTTCCAATCATCAAATTCTTCAATAGTGAACATAGGAATGCGTGTTAGATTTGCTTCCATGATAATAACTTTTAATGATAGAAAAAAGTTTTGAAAGTTTAAGTACTAAAGAAGACTTTTGAAAAGTTTGGAGATCTAGTTCAAGAACTGGTGCGGAGGGTTCAATGAACCAACCGCTCGATACCACTTGTAGGTCCCAAGGGGTGTAAGTGTAAGGTTTAGAAGGGGGGTTGAATAAACCTTACCAAATTTTCGATTTAGGCCTTTTAAATCTCTGAGTTCTACTCAAATTTGTGTCCTTGATGGACAAAAATTAGTCACTCGGTAGAGTTAATCTCTCAACAGCAGATTTCGGTGAAGTGAAATTAATAGAGTAACTCAAATGTTGGCTATAAATTGACTCAACCGTGGTTTTGTTTTCATTGGAAGACTTAACACCCTTAAGTTTGATTAAGCAAGTTTTTTACTGACTTGATTTAGTACTTATAAATTATCAAATGGATAGCAAATTTATCGTGAGATATGAGCAATTAAAAGTGCGAAATTTAAATCTTTGAAATGTAAATGACACAAGAAAAGTTTTTATAGAGGTTCGAAGATGGGGTAATTCTTCTACTCCTCTCTTCTCCAACTCCCGGGAGGAATCCACTAGGTAATGATCGGTTTCTGAGTGGTAATGTCCCGGATACAAGTCTTGATCACAACGGCCGACTTGATCCTTTGGGACTCGATCAGAGACGCCTTGATCACTCACCAAGGCTTCTCGTGCGACTCGGCTTCTTCACGGGGCAGCTTGCCTTGCTACTACAGCTCACTTGCTTAAGCACTTTGGATTTGATCACGAAGCCCTCCAAGAACTTAAGACTTGGTTCAACCTTGAACCTTTCTACAATCCTTCCCGAATGTAGACCCCTTGTTTCGATATTTTCCTCTTCAACTAATTGAAGTTCTCTTTCCTTCACGAGGTAAGTGTTGGATTGATGTACTTGAGATGTAGGCTTGAGGATTGAGAATATTTCGATTTTGATAAGCTTGTATATCTTCACGTGTGTGTCATTCATGCATCATTTTCTCAAACAAACTCCTCGGCCTTTTTATAGTGAACTTTCAAAAATTTGCCCGTTGAAGAGATAGGCTTATTTTTTGAAAGTCACTTTGCGATCGTTGGCTTGCGCTTCTTGGAATTCTTTGTTTCCTCGTATGAATTGTTGTTTCACCTTTTCGGAGTTCGACACGGTGTAGTGCTTCCCATTGGTTCATTCCAATTGCACGCTTACGGGGTGAGCACTCCGAGAAAGGTGGTATGGAGATATTACTTGTTTAAGTAAATCTCTTGATTTAAATACAACGGTTCTTTTACGATTATCTCGACTTGATTTGCATTTCCTTGCTTTCCCCCGGTGACTTAGAGTCGACTTCCAATCATTGGATGACTCTTCCATCACTTGACTTGAGACTTGCTTCTCTTGAGTTGACTTGATGATGTTCCACTCACCAGTATCTCACCGCTTCTTGATCGAGTTCTGTCTGCTTTTCTTCTTTGTACTGTTGTCTCTCAATGATTTTCCTTCAAGCCTTGATTGTCTTCTTGCATGTTAGGGCGTAGGCCGACTTAACTCGGCTTGCCGGCTAATTGTTTACAATACATTTCTGACAAGAATTGGGGTGCCAACTTTCTATTCTAAGTTTTACATGGCATTCATCAAAATCTAAACAATAAAATTCCTAACAATTTCCCCCTTTTTGATGATGCCAAAACTTAAATCATACAAGGATGCAAATAACAAAGATACATACGAGATAGTGTATTGACATAGAATGTATCGCGAGAATCAATCTTTTTTATTGATCATATCATTCTTGTACTTAACACAATGTTTACAAGGTGTATCGAGTATGTAATTGTCTTCACAAAAAATAGGAAATTTATAGCTATATTACGGAAGACTTACATTGTATGTATTTACATATAAAATACACGAAGGGTTGGACAAAGAACACTTCATCTCCTTTCGCCGTCTCATTCTTTCATCTTGATCGGCATCTTCTTCTCTTTTCTCTTCTTCTCGTCATCATCACCGCCTTCTTTTTCTTCTCATATGCTTTTCTTGCAGACTTCATCTTTTCTTATTCTTTCTGTATCTCCCGCCATAGCCGAGTTTGTCTCTTGTTTTCTTCTTCTATTCTTTTTGCATACTCGGCGTTGGTTTTAGCCACTTGCAAGTTCGCCACTTGGTCAAGCCCGGCCCAAAGATCCCTCCTTTCTTTCCCCGGATCTACGTATTCAATATTCTTGGCGAGAGGCCTGGTCCAAGCTTCTTCCTCCATCCCGCTTCTTCTCTCCTCTACCTGGGCGTATCTTGTCTTTGGGGCATTTTTCTTTCGGTGAGTGCCCGGCGGAGTGACCAAAGGCAGTGATCGCCGGTTGTCTGTTGTCTCTGTCGGCTTTCTTCACATAATGTGAGACCCTTTTCCCAAGATAGGTCCCAAGCTTGAGCCATGGACATATTTGCAAAATATCCTTGATTCGAGCGTTTTGAATTCGTCAACTGATCTTGGCTCTGTCCCCGACATCGAAATGGCATACGTGTCTCTGTCAACCGGAATGCCTCCGTGTTCTTTCAAGATGTTCATCACCCTGCATCCATTCTTCCTTCCACCTCCTTCATCCTGCTTCAATTGCTTTTCTCTTCTCGGCCATAGATACAAAGAGTGTTGGAGTGGCGAGTCACGGGAGTTTGTTTGCTTATAATGTCACCGTGAGGACCTTGTTGGGGGTTTGTGCAATCATCAAGGTCATATCTTTTGATCCTTCCCCCTCAACGATTTTCCTTTCTTGATTTCAAAATTTCCTCGGTGATTTTCCCTTCTCAATTTGTTCCTTGTCATTGTTCCTTTCTTTTGACGGCTTGATTTTCTTTGCTTTAAGGTATTCCTCTTCCCCCTTTTTGGCATCATCAAAGGATAGAGGAACCCCGGGAACATCTTTGGCAAGCATGAAGTCGAGTCTTCGATGGTTGAATTTTGCTTCAAGTCTGCTGCGTTGTATCTTTGCCGAAATTCGAGGCCGAGTAGCGTTGGATTCTGCTGAGATCGGCTTCATCTCGGCCATGAGAAGGCTGAATTTTCTTGTCATGTGTTCTTCCAAACGCGTATATCATTTGCATTACGCTCACGCAGCTAGCTTGATCTCGGCGGTGTGGGCTTCATGCATATGTTCAATGTGTTCCCTCGACTTTGTTTTTCGCATCAACATTTTCGACTCTCCACACCAAAGACTTGTTGAATAAGGTTACGAAGTATCTCACTGTTCCACACGCATTGATTCTTCTTTGTTGCCACCATTCCCTTATTAATTGTGATGCCTCTCAAGTCACTGTAAGATTGGCATCTCTGTTGTCGGTAGCATGTCCAAAGAGGCTGATGCCTTTCCATTCGTTCAACTTCAAAAGAGTGCCTTGAACACTTCTCGTGCATTTGGTGATTCTTCATTGCGGTGATGGCCATCTGTTGTCGAAATCAAAGTCAAAGTGGAACAATGGTGCACGAGTGAAAAACGAGGGCTGATGCGTGATAACGTGCTTGCTCGTTTCGACTCTTCGTGGAGTTACGTATCTCCGGTGAGAAAGGGAAAGATTCTACAAAAGATTCATCACCGCCGACGATCTTCGATGATGAGCGGTGCGCGTGAAGTTCTTTTGGGAATCGATCCAGTTTGTAGCTTGAGGAGGCGGAGCGGTGGTTTCTGTTCACTGGGTTTGGTTGTGAAGTAGACCCGACTTCTTTGAGCCTCAACTGTCTTAACGGCCGTTGGTCTCAAATGATTTTTCCTTTTCGATTGACTTATCCTCGGCCTTATCGGCGCGTCATCGGACGATGATGAGATTTCTAGAGGTGGCTCATCATCAAAGTTAAAAGTTTGACGAGTAGTCTTGGGGTCGACTTGCTCGTGCCTGGAACATCCGCACTGAGTCTTTTGGATTTGTCATGGGGGTTGACTCGGCTTCTTCATCGCCTTCGATCCCGGAAAAGTGACATCGGGGTTGTCCTGGGAATCATGAAGTGCGCTGATTTCCTTCTCGGATGGGTCGATGATTGCGGGAGGGATGTTCTCTACTTGACCTCTTTACCCGGGAAGTCTCAACCTCCCGTGGGCCTTCATTTCCTCCGGCGGTCTCTGCTGCTGCGAGGCCTGGTCCTCCCTTTCGACATGTGTCGGTGTCTCGGGGTCTTCTACGGTGGCATCCATTGGAGTCTCAACCCCATGGATTGCACTTTCATCGCCAGTGTTAACTCCCGGGCTTTCGCCTTCCTCGTGCCTCACGCTGCATCGCGTCATTAGCCTTCCGAGCGGTTGGCACCTCACCGAGACATCTCGGTATGCGAGCTTCGTTGATGGCAACTTGCTATTCTTCTAGTGATTGTAATTTCTCTTCTTCGCCTCCTTGCTTCTTTGTCGAGTCATCTGCGACCTCCTCCGACCTGCTGCGGTGGAGGGAGTTTCCCCCTCGGTGCGCACCAGGTGAGTGACTTGGAGTGGGGTCACTCGTCTCCCAGACTCATTTTTTCAATTGATGGTTCAGCCGTTGGGGCGGTGGTAGCACACCTTCAATAGGGGTTGGCTCGACCGGGGTCCCCACTAGCCCGGTTCATCGCCATTCCTTATTGCCTTCTTCCGAGTGAGTGGGGAAGTGGTAGCGGAACATCGGTGGCTATTTGTTTGAACCACTCCCATTGGATCGATTTCAGTTGTGTTTTGGAGGACTCTCCTGGTCCTCCATCGATCTTTGCTCGTGAAGGATTCTTGATTCATGCAATGCTTGCTGCATTTGTAACTCTTACGTAGCGGCATTCTGCGTTCCTCGTCACTTTCGGAGAAAACATCAAGGAGAGGATGGAAGTGTTACGTGGTGCGGGAGATAGGCGGATACTTGCCTTTTCACGTGCTTCGACTTCTTGACTTGCTTTGCTCTCTCCCCTGTCCTTGTAGATTTGCGGGATGTCTAGCGATTGTCCTCATCAAGTCTTTGGGAGCACGATGGTCGATCCAAGGAAATTTAGCGATTCCTCTTCTTCTTCTATGAATTCGGGCCGTTGGAACTGTTCCCTTGACTTGCTCAACTTCCATTTTCTCCACTCACGCAGACGATTTTGGATGTCCTGGATAAGGTGGAGATAGGATCATTACATCACTATCTCGCTTGGGCTGGTTCTTCTTGAGATTCAATTTGTGTGAGCTACAAGTGTGTCTTCGGGTTGCCTCTGGCGATCGCCTTGACGAGACTTGGCTGTTTCATCAATTACATCGGAGACTCTACTTCTCCGGTAGTCTCCGGTATTTGTGTTAGGCGAGTAATCGACTCATTGGTTTCTCTGTTCGGACCGCTGACGAGTCTTCTTCGTCTCTGGTTTTGTACCGGGGAATTTACAGTCCCGGGCGGCGTCCTCGAGTCTTGGCGGCGGGGCGTGCTTGTGTTTGTTTACGAGGAGCCGGCCGTCTAGGCTTGTCGGTTCTCCTCCTTTTGACGATCGGAGAAGGTATTTGGGAGTCCTTCTCGATCGGCTAACTGCTGGGCGGGTGACACGAGCTTTGGAGCGGTGACTCTGCTGCGGGGCGGGAGCATGTTTGGTTTTCTTTCTTTGCAGGGGGCGTGATCTTCTTAGCAACCGCGGGGGCGACTTTCTTCTTGGCCGGAGAGGAAGCAGATATCTTGAGGTCACCGATTCCCCCTCACCGTGTCGGCTCTCTTGGCATAAGCTCGCTTCCCGGCACCCGGAGGGTTAGCTCAAACATCCTCTTGTTGACATGGAAAGCCTTCCCATGTCTAAGAGAGGTACTCCTTTCACCTCCTCCGATGGCCGGCCAATCACTAGGCCATATCCTAGGGATCCTCCAAATGTGCCATCTTCTTTGAAGGACTTGTTCCCCACGTTTTGTGAGTCGGTGTAGATAAACTCGGCCAGTTTATCTTCTTTTCTTCCATGATTGCAGCCATCACAACCACTTTGCCTTTGATAGTTGGTCAAAGGCCAAATTTGATGTCGATACATTTGGCAACTATGTCCAACAATTTATGATAATCCTCCTTGGCTGATCTCTTGTTTCTTTGTGTATATAATTTTATCGGCAAGGTCGGACTTGGCTATCTCTTTCCATGCGTCGGCCAAGTTTACATCGACTTCCTTAATTTCGATTGCTCCTTCGCAGGGTAGTGAGCAATATTGACCAAATCCTTGGCGGTGATAGTCATTGCTTCCCGTGAGCAGGATGACTTGATTCCTTCATCGTGAATCTCGGCATTCACGTAGAATTGTGCAACCTCCTCCACATAGGTCATAGGATATTCCAAATTAGAAAGCGGTTTTGATCCAGGCGTTTCCAACTTCTCCGCGATCTTCTTCACCAGGGTGTCGTCGGACCCCTGCTTCACCATTCCGTCGAAATCCACGGTCGAACCGGTGTGGATTTGTTTTCCCAACTTGGTAAAGTCATACGTTGGTGCCATTTCTCGGAATAATTTCAAGGAAAAGTTCGAAATTTGATTTGAAGGTTGATAGGGTTTTGAGAGTATTTGCCTTTGCCTTTTGAGAGAAAGAGATTGAGCAGTTTTTAGAAGTGTGAGAGAGAAACGGACGAAAATGGTTTAAATATGGTTTATGAAAGGGCGTGCGGACGGTTTTGAATTGTGATCGAAATCAACGGCTTGGATTTCGCACGCCTATTGAGCATTTCACGTCTCGTATTTAATGCGGCGACATTTATATCCAATCATAAGCTTAGTGTGCGGCTTTTATGTCCGTACACATCATCATTATCTTTGACGTGTTCCTTAAAACATTCCCGCTAAGTTAAAACATTGCGTTTTTTGTCACTTTGCTTATAAGTTATTCGACTTATCTCTTAGGCCGATTTAACTCTACTCCTCGCATTCTCTTGTTGACTCGGCTATCACCGACTCGGTGTAGTCTGTCTTTCCGTCTGGTGATTTTGAGTTGATTTTTGTTTTCGGCTCTTTTTCACTTCTCTTACTTTCTAATTTTCTTCTTTGATTAAATGTCAGTGTCACTCAATTAACCCCAACTCATGCTTGAGTTCTTCAAATCTTGACTCACATAATGGTTTTGTGAAGATGCCGGCTAGTTGTTTATCGGTTGAGATGTATTCCAAGATAATGTCCTTCTTTTCAACATGATCTCTTATGAAATGATATCGACATCTATATGTTTTGTTCTTGAGTGCAACACGAGATTTTGAGTGATTGCAATGGCACTTGTGTTATCACACATGATTGGAATTTCTTTTTCTTCAACTTCATAGTCTCTCATTTGTTGTCTCATCCATAGGACTTGGGCTGCAACAGCCCCGCTATATGTATTCCCCTCAATTTGTAGAGGTGGCTATTGAGTTTTGCTTCTTGCTAAACCAGGAAATTAGTCTGTTTCCTAGCATTTGACATGTGCACGAAGTGCTTTTCTGTCCCACTCTGCATCCGGCATAGTCGAGTCCGAATAGCCAATTAGTCTCGAAACCACCTTCCTTTGGATACCATAGGCCTACTTCTTGGCTTCCTTTTAAGTATCTCGGTATTCTTTTAGTTTTCTTTGTCATATGGCTCTCTTTTGGAGCAGATTGAAATCTTGCACATACACCTACAAAGAAAGGTGATGTCGCTCTTCTTTGTGAGATAGAGCGGTGATCCAATAAGTGCTCTGTATCTTGTTTGATCTGAGGCTTGCCATCTGCATCCATGTCCATTTTGACGGATGTGTTCATTGGTATTTTTACTGAGAAGACTTCTCTTCCATACCAAACTTCTTCATTAAATCTCTGGTATATTTTGTTTGACTTATGAAGGTTCCATCCTTGGTTGTTTCACTTGAAGTCCAAGGAAAAATGTCGGCTCTCCCATCATGCTCATTTCAAATTTGCTTTGCATGAGGTTTGAGAATTTTTCACACGACTCTTTGTTAGTGGATCCAAAAATGATGTCATCCACATATATTTGAACAAGCGGTATACTCTTCTTGTCTTGAATTACGAAAAGTGTTCTATCTACTTTTCCTTTGTGAATCCATTTTCGATCGGGAATTGTGACGAGTATCATACCATGCTCAGGGTGCCTGTTTCAATCCGTGCACAGGGGCTTTCTTGAGTTTGTATACCTTGTCTCCAAGAGTCTTCGCTCAAATCCTGGAGGTTGTTCAACATACACTTCTTCTTCCATAACCCATTCAGGAATGCACTTTTTACATCCATTTGATATACGATGAAATTCTTGTGAGCAAAGATAGCCAAGAAACATCCTTATAGCTTCCAATCTTGCTACAGGGGCAAATGTTTCATCAAAATCTATCCCTTCTTCTTGACAATATCCTTTGGCTACTAGTCTTGCTTTGTTTCTTACCACAGAACCTTCCTCGTTCATCTTATTTCTGAATACCCATTTGGTTCCAATAACATTTTGATGTATGGGTCTTTGCACTAGTTCCCATACTTTATTTCTCTCAAACTGATTGACTCTTCTTGCATAGCTTGAATCCAATGTGTGTCATCCAATGCTTGTGACACATCTTTTGGCTCTATTTGCGAGATGAAGCATGTGAACATAGCTTCTTGTTGAGTTCTAGATCTTGTTTTGACACCTTCTCTTATATCTCCAATGACAAGTTACGGTGGATGGTCTCTCGGCCATCTTACATCGGGTTGGAGTGAGTTAGGTGGATTGATCGACTTGCGGTTGTGTTCTTTGTGGTCGGCTTCTCTCATAATCACTTAGTTGTAAATTTTCCAGTTTGCTTTTGAGATTCAGCTATCTCATCTTCTTACGAATTGATAATTCTGCTTTCGGCTTGACATAGGGACTCTTACAGTAAGGTTGGATGATTGAAGATATCGGTGACTCTTCAATGTCTTCCCCATTTACATTTGGCTCATCGAATACTACATGAATGGATTCTTCCGTAACCATAGTTCTTTTGTTGAGTATTACGTAGGCTTTGCTTTGGTGAGTATCTGAAGATACCTTCATCGACTTTAGCATCAAAAGCCTTTAGGTTGTCTTTGTCATTGTTGTGGATGAAGCATTTACATCCAAATATCTGAAATATGCAACATTTGGTTTTCTTCGATCCGGATCTCATAGGGAGTCTTTGTCACTGTCTATTTATCATACATCTGTTTTGGGTGTAGCAAGTTTGTGTTGATTGCTTGACCCAAAATCTTTTTGGTAACCTGCTTGACTAACATGGTCCTTCTTTGCTTCTTTGAGGGTTACTCCTCCTTCTTCTTTCTGCGCAACTCCATTCTCACAAGGAGTCCTTGCGGTGATAGTTCATGACCAATACCATTCTCAATACGATCTTGAGTTATTATTCCATTGACAAACTCGGTTCCTCTATCGATCTTATTTTGATAATGGTTTGACTCTTCTCATTTTGTATCCTCTTCATCAATTTGTGGTAGCTTTTGTAGAGTTTCTTTCTTCTTGCACATGAATATTGTCCATGTATATCTTGAGTAGTCATCTACTACCACCAGGGGTGTATTTCTTTCCACTTATGTTGGTTGGTTCCATTGGGCCAAATAGATCCATATGAAGTAGATGCAATATTCTTGTTGAGGATGGGCATGTCTTTTCTTTGAAAGACGACTTGATTTGTTTTCCCTTCGACATGCATCATATATACTCTCCTTCTTGTATCTCGAGTGCGGAAGTCCTTCTACCGGATGACTTCTTGCTAGCTTGTTAATTGTTTTGAAATTCAGGTGACTCGACTTTTTGTGCCACGGCTGACTTGATTGGTTGTGCTCTTTGCTAGTAGACAGTCTTTGGGTGTTGCGATTGACCAATCCACTACATACATATTCTTGTCTATTTCCTTGCAAGATACAACTTCATTTGATTCAATATCCTTGATTTGGCATATTCCCATGTTGAATCCAACATTGTAGCCCTTGTCACGAGTTGGTGATGCTTAGTAAATTGAAGTTTAGTCCTTCAACATATGCAACATCTGTGATTTCTAAACCATTCCTTTTGATGGATCCAATGCCTCTTATTTCACCAGGAGCTTCATTTCCTCCAAATATGACTTTTGCTCCTTTGACTTCCTTGAATTTTGACAGATTTCTCTTATTTCTGTCATATGTCCGAACATGACCACTATCCATGTACCAGGTTCCTTGGCACTCATTGTTCCTTGAACACGCAAACAAGGAAATTAGGTTTTAGGTACCCATTCTTGTCAGGGTCTGAGGGGTTAAATTATAAGATGATCCAACCAACCTATAGCCACATGATTTGACTCTAAGGGTTGCCATCTATCGATGCCATAATCATAATTAATCCTGGCAAATTGCTTGGGGATTCTGGTTCATACAACTGTCTTTTTGTCGTATGCTGCATATGTGTTTTAGCAATTGCCTTTCTTGGGTAATTGTGGTGTCTTTGAGTGTAGTGCCTAGGTGCATATGTGTCTTTGATGAAAGCTCTTATGCTTTTGGAATGGCCTTTGTTGAGTTCTAGGCCTTTGCCATTTGGGCTTGTATTCCATAAGTCTGGCCGATAGTTCACATTATTCCATCGCTTGGCTTGGATATTTTCTACCATTCCCATCATATGTATTTCTTTTATGAGTTTTAAGGGATTTTTGGTAGCTCTGCTTCTTCTTTACAGAGTATTTTTCGTTGGAGTCTGTTTGAGGACTCATTGAATCTCTTCTCACCGTCCTTTCGGCACTCTCAATCGGGTCGTTTTTTTCTTTTCCTTTGTAACCAAGGCCGTTTGCTTAGTATTGTGCTTTGGATTGAAAGTGTGTGCAACATTTAGAGTTTTGGATTTTTCGGACTCTTCATGACTTGAAGATCCTTTTTCCAAAATTACTCTTGAGGTTTGACATGGCACAAAGGAATTAAATCCTAAGCTGTCTTGTCTCCACATTCTCTTTGACTCATAATAAGATCATCCAATGATTTAGATGCCTTAGTGAATGAGGCAATAACATTTTGAGGTTATTCTCCCTCTTTTCTATAGCGGCAATTTCTGCTTTATTAATTTAGCATTTTCGGCCTTTAAACTTTTATTCTCATCGGCTATTTGACTTAGAGTGCTCGGCTCCTTAGTCGACTTTGAGTTTTGACTTTTGAGTAGGCTTTTCCTCATTCAATAGTGTGTGTGAGGTTTTAATGTGCTCAAAATCTTTCATCATTTTGCCTAATGAATCATAAAGATCGAGTGGGTGATGAAGTGTGTGTGTCACGATCACTTTCACTAGTGTCCGAGCTTGTTGAGTTAGATTGTACCTCATCTTCTTGATCTTGTTCTTTGGCCATTAAGCGGATCAAGGCTTCTTCTTCGAGTCACTTGAGTAGTCGACTTCACTTGCTCTCGAGTCACCGTCTCTCTTGACTTGGCTGTCTCGGCCGATCTCTGCTGACCATCATTGCCTTTTTCTTCTCTTGTCTTCTTTCTCTGAGGACCTTTCTTTCTTCTTCGTTTAAGTACTTGTTGACTACGAGGATATGAGCGATCAATGGCATAGTGACCTGGTTGTCTACAATTCCAACATAGATATTCACCTTTTGATCGACTCTTTCTATTCTTGAGTTGTCGACCCTTTGATACTCAACATGTTGATGATCATTCTCTTGGTTGGCCTATCATCCCTTGATTTGGAGGGAGGTGAGTGTCTTACGGAGGATTCACCCTTTCCTCTCTTGTAGTTCTTGTTGAAGAACTTGTTAAATCTTTTAACCATCGGGGCTATTTCTTCGGGTCAATTGCCTCTTTGACCTCACTCTCTTTCCATCTTTGACGATTAGAAGCAGCTGTTTTGGGTACAACTGTCTCTTCTGGTCTTTCCTTCTCACTCAAACTCGTAGGCTTTGAGGTGCGAGAATAACTCATGATTGGATGTCTTTGATAGGTCCATGGAGTGTCTCAATGCCATGACCTTCATTTCCCATTCAATCTGGAAGACTTTTTAGGATCTTCATACACATTTCATTCTGTGTATATTCCTTTCCAAGTGTAGAAGCTCATTTGTGATTTACGTAAACCGAGCATCCAGTTGATCCAGGTTTTCTCCACGAGATCATTTTAAAGTTCTCAAATTTTTGTCTGACCACTGATAGTTTGTTTTCTTTGATTTGCTCACGAGCCTTCACAAATCAATGTCGGTTTGTCCCAGTTTCCTTAGCGGTTTTGCAAGATTTCACTTTATTGAACATGGCTTTGTCAAGGTTTTGTAAAGAATGTCCTTGGCTACATTGTCCAGGTTGTATCTTTTTCTGTCATCATTTGTCCACTCGGTTCTTGGTTTTCAACCATGACTAGTGCGTCTTTGATCTTCTTCTTCTTCTTGTACCTTTGCAACTCTTGTAAATGCATTTGTGTTCACCTTTAATATTTGCGAGAGGCCCATCTTCTATCACTATCCACATCTCATCATGTAATCTTTGATAGATGAGCACTGCATCACGAATTTTCCAATCATCAAATTCTTCAATAGTGAACATAGGAATGCGTGTTAGATTTGCTTCCATGATAATAACTTTTAATGATAGAAAAAAGTTTTGAAAGTTTAAGTACTAAAGCGGACTTTTGAAAAGTTTGGAGATCTAGTTCAAGAACCGGTGCGGAGGGTTCAATGAACCAACCGCTCTGATACCACTTGTAGGTCCCAAGGGGTGTAAGTGTAAGGTTTAGAAGGGGGTTGAATAAACCTTACCAAATTTTCGATTTAGGCCTTTTAAATCTCTGAGTTCTACTCAATTTGTCCTTGATGGATGATCAAATTAGTCACTCAAGTAGAGTTAATCTCTCAACAGATTTCGGTGAGTAATTAATAGAAATAACTCAATTTGTTGGCTATAAATTGACTCAACTTTGTGGTTTTGTTTTTCAGCGGAAGACTTAACACCCTTAAGTTTGATTAAGCAAGTTTTTCTGACTTGATTTAGTACTTATAAATTATCAAATGGATAGCAAATTTATCGTGAGATATGAGCAATTAAAAGTGCGAGAAATTTAAATCTTTGAAATGTAAATGACACAATAAAGTTTTTATAGAGGTTCGAAGATGGGGTAATTCTTCTACTCCTCTCTTCTCCAACTCCTGGAGGAATCCACTAGGTAATGATCGGTTCTGAGTGGTAACAGTCCGGATACAAGTCTTGATCACAACAGGCCGACTTGATCCTTTGGGACTCGATGCGGAGACGCCTTGATCACTCACCGGCTTCTTCGTGCGACTCGGCTTCTTCACGCAGGCGTTGCCTTGCTACTCTGACTCACTTGCTTAAGCACTTTGGATTTGATCACGAAGCCCTCCAAGAACTTAAGACTTGGTTGACCTTGAACCTTTCTACAATCCTTCTTCCTGGAATGTAGACCCCTTGTTTGATATTTTCCTCTTCAACTAATTGAAGTTCTCTTTCCTTCACGGGTAAGTGTTGGATTGATGTACTTGAGATGTAGGCTTGAGGATTGAGAATATTTCGATTTTTGATAAGCTTGTATATCTTCACGTGTGTGTCATTCATGCATCATTTTCTCAAACAAACTCCTCGGCCTTTTATAGTGAACTTTCAAAAATTTGCCCGTTGAAGAGATAGGCTTATTTTTTGAAAGTCACTTTGCGATCGTTGGTTTGCGCTTCTTGGAATTCTTTGTTTCCTCGTATGAATTGTTGTTTCACCTTTTCGGAGTTCGACACGGTGTAGTGCTTCCCATTGGTTCATTCCAATTGCATGCTTCGGGGTGAGCACTCCGAAAGGTGGTATGGAGATATTACTTGTTTAAGTAAATCTCTTGATTTAAATACAACGGTTCTTTTCGATTATCTCGACTTGATTTGCATTTCCTTGCTTTCCCCAGGTGACTTAGAGTCGACTTCCAATCATGGATGACTCTTCCTCACTTGACTTGAGACTTGGCTTCTCTTGAGTTGACTTGACCGATGTTCCACTCAACAGTATATCTCCGCTTTCTTCATCGAGTTCTGTCTTTTCTTCTTCAGACTCACTTGTCTCTCGTGAGTTTTCCTTCAAGCCTTCGATTGTCTTCTTGCATGTTAGGGCGTAGTGA
Organism: Rehmannia glutinosa; assembly: GCA_016081115.2. Lineage (NCBI taxonomy): Eukaryota > Viridiplantae > Streptophyta > Magnoliopsida > Lamiales > Orobanchaceae > Rehmannia > Rehmannia glutinosa. Next base: position 73,334,480 of record CM071928.1, read on the forward strand.
CTTAACTCGGCTTGGCCGGCTCTAATTGTTTACAATACATTTCTGACAAGAATTGGGGTGCCAACTTTCTATTCTAAGTTTTACATGGCATTCATCAAAATCTAAACAATAAAATTCCTAACAATAACCAACTCGGCCCCAGGCTCGCTGAGCCTAACACCGATTCATGAACCGACCGAGCCGGCCCGGTTCGGATATGTAGGCCTGTCGATTAGGCCCAGCTCGTGAAGCCCAGGACTGGCCCACTAGTGGCGGGCTAGTGGGTTGAGCTGGGCACATCTCGGCCCTTCAAGAAGATGGTGGGGTGCCTTTGGCGAACTGCGTAGGCTAGAACGGGGTTAGCCCAATCCGGCCCATTTGAAAAATCTAGTTGGAAATAGAGTTCTATTTGTTGTGTTTTCTTTATTTGTAAATCAGTTAAAAACTCAAGATTTGATAGTTAGAATTCTTTAGGGCGCCGCAAGTGATGCCGCCACACATGGTTCCCCTCGGGCAACCGCCCGAAGTTTTATATATTAGTTATATATTTATAAAAGGATGAGATAAATAACAAAAAAGTAAGGTGGCAAAGTGTCTTAGGCTTTATTTTAATTCAAGAAAGTCTTGTGTTTGGAGTCTAGACAATTGCAAATTAAAGTTATTTTTCCCCCTTTTTCTATCTATAACTTTTCTTTTTGTTTTTCCAAAATAAAAAACAAAGTAAAAGCGAACTTTGGTTGTCTTTGAATCATGGTATGATTTAAGTTTGCAAAATAATATAAAAAATCACTTTAACTTTGCATCGTCTTTGATTTCAATTGAGAGTGAATTTCTAGAAGAAAAAATTAATTATGAAAGATTGGTTGATGATTTGCGGTAAAAATGCTAGAAGATCAATTTTTTTATAGCTAATTCATTAATAGTTTTTTTTTTGTTTTTCTCTATGGTAAATTTTATTGAACGATCTTTTTTTAACTTTATTTGATGTGACCGAAATAGTAAATTTGGAGCATGAAATTTTTCTCATTACATATCTTATTTTATACAACAAAATTATATTTGCAATATTATTTTTGTTATTTTTTAATATTTTATATAAACAAAAGGGCCCTTCTTTTTTTTTTTTTTCCTCTCAAATCCTGGGACCTACTCTGAATTCATGACTCGCCTTTGTGATTCTACAAAGATTATTCGGTACTTAGATTGTTAGTTTAGACAAATGAAATGATATTCCACGTCATTTCTTTTTTTCCCCTTCATTTGAGGCATCATCATTTTGAAAATGACATGTATTTTGGCAAGATGTAAATTTCGACTCGGTTCGACTCGATTAGTATAAAAAGAATAAATATGTGAATCAAATTACTCGAGCTCGACTAAAGCTCGTTCGAGCTCGATTCGATATATATTACCAAGCTCAAATACAATTTTTAAAGTTCTATTAAAATTCAAACTAGCTTGAATTGTATTATATGTTCAACTCGACTTGACTCATTTACACTCGTACATGTAATCGAATTATATTACAATAAAGAATTAATATATATCGGACAATATCTCTTTTATCAGATGATTATATATATATTGTAACGACATGAATTTTCTAGTACTAGATGATTGTTTTGATCGACATTAAGCTTTTGTTACGTGGTTGATATTAATAGTCCCTTTAATTCTGTATTTTTCTTTTTTTATCACAACATATAGGTGATTATTAGTCTAACAAATTATCACCAAAATTCAAAAAAAAAAATACTGTAAAATGTGTAGAATTAGGAAAATATAAACATCATAAACTACTACTAATTGGTATGTATATTTCATCATTCATCAATTATACCCAAATAAAGTCTAATGTAACGCGCCATTATCAATTTATGTTTATTCTTGATATTGACGACTCTAATGGTACTCCTAAATATGCATCCCATATTGCAATAGTATATTAATGCAGGTCCGAATGCTAGAATAACTAAGCAATAAAAGGTAAATTTTTTTGAATGAGTTATCAGTTTATGGGTTAAAATTTTATTGAAACTAGAGAAATGACTAAACTAAAGCTATCTTTTTTTTTTATTATAATAACATATTCCACACTCTCTGTCTTGTGAGCCGGCCACAAATTTGGGTACGTATACTACACATATATATGTATAGTGGTAATTCAAATAATTTGTAACTTCCTTCTTACAGTATTACCTTTTAATACATCTTCAATAACGGAACTAGGTTATTTACTTAAAATTGCATGTGCCAAGCTAGCAGGCAGTGATTTAATTTGGCTTTAACAAAAGTAGTTTGCATTCGTTAGTACATTCGAAATAATACAACTATTTATTTGATTTATGACAAAAAAAAAGTTTCACCTGATACTGAGAATCTTCAATACATAGAATTATATAATGTTTATGTAATTAAACTTTGTGAATGCCCCAGGCCTATAGAAAAGCCCTCCAGCAAAATTCATTGAAAATATAAAATCGCAAGAAATTATTATTAATGAAAGTATTTTAAAACTTATGAAATTAACATGTCAATTAGATTTGACGAATAATATTCAAGTATTTGTGCCCCATTTATAGGTTTGGGAATCGAGGATTGCGTAAGCATCAAGCCATACTAAAACCCTAATTAACACATAGGCCTAGGTTAATCACCCGTATTGGGCCGTAAGCCTATCGGGCCCAAGAGATCGGCAAGCTCTTAAGTTGGTCCAGTTCGGGGTCCAACTCATAAGGTCGGTAGGCCCTTAAGTTGGCCCATTCGAGGTCCATCCCAACAGTCGGTGAGCCTTTAAGTTGCCCAATCGGGGTCCAACCCAAAGTCGATAGAGCCCTTAAGTTGGCCCATTCGAGGGTCCAGTATAACAGTCGGTAGGCCCTTAAGTTGGCCCAATCGAGGGTCCAAATAGGTCGGTAGGCCCTTAAGTTGGCCCAATCGAGGGTCCACCCAATAGGTTGGCCTATTAAGCTCAAAGCTTGAGCCTTGCCCACATGTCAACTTCAGACTTCCTTCTAAGGCCCGGACCCAACCTCTGCTTCCCGGGTCGCCCGAATCCGTAGGTCAGCCCAAACTCGGTGGCGCTCGGTCCAAGACCACCCTTGGCCCAGTTTTCATCAAGCCCATAGAGGCGGATCGGCTAAATAGGCCCCCACCAAAAATTAAGATTTATTAATATTTAAGATTTAACATGGTTGCTTGTACAACTAAAATTCTTAAAGAACCAAAATAATAGTATTGTCGTTTTGGTAAATTTGGATGATAAATAAACGAAAACAAAAAGGATTAAAGAAATGGGTCCCTTGAAAAATATAGTTATGCCAAGTGGGCAGGCCAAGTCGGCGAAATTTAGGCCTGTAATGTATCGAATTGGCCCAGAACAGGCCCATGAATAGTATTGGTTTTACTGGGTCGATTCTAAAGGTATGATCTGAATAAATAACCAACTCAGCCCAGGCTCGCCTAGAGCCTAACACCAGTTCATGAACCGACTGAGCCAGCCAGTTCAGATATGTAGGCCTGTCGATTAGGCCCAGCTCGTGAAGCCCAGGACTGGCCCACTAGTGGCGGGCTAGTGGGTTGAGCTGGGCACATCTCGGCCCTTCTGAAGACGGTGGGCTGAACTGGCGGGCCTGCATAGGCTAGAACGGGGTTAGCCCAATCCGGCCCATTTGAAAAATCTAGTTGGAAATAGAGTTCTATTTGTTGTGTTTTCTTTATTTGTAAATCAGTTAAAAACTCAAGATTTGATAGTTAGAATTCTTTAGGGGTGCCGCAAGTGATGCCGCCACACATGGTTCCCCTCGGGCAACCGCCCCAAGTTTTATATATTAGTTATATATTTATAAAAGGATGAGATAAATAACAAAAAAGTAAGGTGGCAAAGTGTCTTAGGCTTTATTTTAATTCTGAAAGTCTTGTGTTTGGGTCTAGACAATTGCAAATTAAAGTTATTTTTCCCCCTTTTTCTATCTATAATTTTTCTTTTTTGTTTTTCCCAAAATAAAAAACAAAGTAAAAGCGAACTTTGGTTGTCTTTGAATCATGGTATGATTTAAGTTTGCAAAATAATATAAAAAAATCACTTTAACTTTGCATCGTCTTTGATTTCAATTGAGAATGAATTTCTAGAAGAAAAAATTAATTATGAAAGATTGGTTGATGACTTGCATTAAAAATGCTAGAAGATCAATTTTTTTTTTATAGCTAATTCATTAATAGTTTTTTTCTTTGTTTTTTCTCTATGGTAAATTATATTGAACGATCTTTTTTTAACTTTATTTGATGTGACCGAAATAGTAAATTTGGAGCATGAAATTTTTCTCATTACATATCTTATTTTATACAACAAAATTATATTTGCAATATTATTTTTGTTATTTTTTAATATTTTATATAAACAAAAAGGCCCTTCTTTTTTTTTTTTTTTCCTCTCAAATCCTGGGACCGGCTCTGAATTCATGACTCGCCTTTGTGATTCTACAAAGATTATTCGGTACTTAGATTGTTAGTTTAGACAAATGAAATGATATTCCACGTCATTTCTTTTTTTCCCCCTTCATTTGAGGCATCATCATTTTGAAAATGACATGTATTTTGGCAAGATGTAAATTTCGACTAGAGTTACTCGATTAGTATAAAAAAGAATAAATATGTGAATCAAATTACTCGAGCTCGACTAAAGCTCGTTCGAGCTCGATTCGATATATATTACCAAGCTCAAATACAATTTTTAAAGTTCTATTAAAATTCAAACTAGCTTGAATTGTATTATATGTTCAACTCGACTTGACTCATTTACACTCGTACATGTAATCGGAATTATATTACAATAAAGAATTAATATATATCGACAATATCTCTTTTATCGATGATTATATATATATTGTAACGACATGAATTTTCTAGTACTAGATGATTGTTTTGATCGACATTAAGCTTTTGTTACGTGGTTGATATTAATAGTCCCTTTTAATTCTGTATTTTTCTTTTTATCACAACATATAGGTGATTATTAGTCTAACAAATTATCACCAAAATTCAAAAAAAAAAATACTGTAAAATGTGTAGAATTAGGAAAATATAAACATCATAAACTACTACTAATTGGTATGTATATTTCATCATTCATCAATTATACCCAAATAAAGTCTAATGTAACGCGCCATTATCAATTTATGTTTATTCTTGATATTGACGACTCTAATGGTACTCCTAAATATGCATCCCATATTGCAATAGTATATTAATGCAGGTCCGAATGCTAGAATAACTAAGCAATAAAAGGTAAATTTTTTTGAATGAGTTATCAGTTTATGGGTTAAAATTTTATTGAAACTAGAGAAATGACTAAACTAAAGCTATCTTTTTTTTTTATTATTATTATAATAACATATTCCACACTCTCTGTCTTGTGAGCCGGCCACAAATTTGGGTACGTATACTACACATATATATGTATAGTGGTAATTCAAATAATTTGTAACTTCCTTCTTACAGTATTACCTTTTAATACATCTTCAATAACGGAACTAGGTTATTTACTTAAAATTGCATGTGCCAAGCTAGCAGGCAGTGATTTAATTTGGCTTTAACAAAAGTAGTTTGCATTCGTTAGTACATTCGAAATAATACAACTATTTATTTGATTTATGACAAAAAAAAAGTTTCACCTGATACTGAGAATCTTCAATACATAGAATTATATAATGTTTATGTAATTAAACTTTGTGAATGCCCCAGGCCTATAGAAAAGCCCTCCAGCAAAATTCATTGAAAATATAAAATCGCAAGAAATTATTATTAATGAAAGTATTTTAAAACTTATGAAATTAACATGTCAATTAGATTTGACGAATAATATTCAAGTATTGATCCAAATATTAATTTGGATTGGCCCAAAAATAATGGTAGGCTACACTATTTATTAATTATTAATAGAGTTTATTCCAAAATATCAAACATTCCGGATGAAAAGTCACGAATACGCCCTCGTCTCTTTTAATTTTTGGACATTTTTACGCTCTGCGGTTTTTTAGACAATAATTTTTACGTTTTTTTGATTTTTGTTCGTGGATTATTTTCTATGATATTTTTAATGTTTCGTACTTGTTTCTATATTGTTTATTTTGTTTCTTGGTTGTTTCTATGTTGTTTCGATGTTTCGAGCAACTTTTACCTAATTTTTACGCTCTTTTTGTTCATATGTTGTTTTGTATATTGTTTTTGGTTGCTTCTATATTGTTTTTAAGGTAAAATTGCAAAATTGGTCCTATGTCTATAGATGTGTTGTAAATTTAGTCATGTAACTTTTAAAGTTGCAATTTTAGTCTGTGATAATTTTACCCCTTAGCAAAAGTAACAATTTTAATTATGTAATTTTTAGGATTTGACAATTTTAGTCTTTTATTTTTTAGTTGTGGTAATTTCGGTCCTATTATTAAAAATAAATAATTTTGGCATGTTTGTACGTATTTTTGTATTTTGACAATTAAGAAATAATACATGTTGAATTCGTATCATGAATTTTGATCTAGATTCATAAATTTTAAATACTTCCATCATTAGGCAATCTATAGTATAAATAATAAATAAATTCTACTTAATTAAATAAAATATAGATTGTGATACCATTTTAAACTTGATCTTAGGTATATTCGTTATTTTGGCTATCAAGGGTATTTTGGGAATAATTGAAAATTTAAAATAGCTCTTATGACCAAATTTGCATCAACTTAATAATTATAGGATCGAAATTGCACAAATCTAAAACTTACGGGACCAAAATTATAAAAGAAGCAAAACATACAGGGCTAAAATTACAATTTCAAAAGTTACAGGACTATATTGTAACACTCCTATAGATACGAGGACTAATTTTGCATTTTTCCCTTGTTTTTAATGTTGTTTTAATATATCTTTATTATTTCTGTATTGTATTCGATGTTTCAATGTAACTTTTTACCTATTTTTGGCTCTTTTATTCCTGTATTGTTTTTATACTGTTTTGTCTTAGTTTTTACACTAGTACAAAAAATGGATTTAACAACGTGAATTTAGATCGGTTATTAAATAACCGATGTAAAATAAAACGCGGGGGCATAATAGCTTTTTTTAAACATGTTTACATCGGTTTTCTAGACAACAAATGTAAAAGCGGACATTCTACACCGGTTGCCTTATTAACCGATGCAATAAACGGGGGCGGTGGCACATATTGTAAATTTTACAAAACAGCTACATCGTTTTCCTTCGATAATATACCCTACTCCCCAGACCTGTAGCATCTCTCTCTCTTTGACCACCATTCGTGGGAGCACCTCTCTCGCCGTTCGTTGTTTGGCGGGAGTGAATCGTATCATCATAAAGGTAACCCAAATCTTATCCTTGTCCACTGTACCAAATCTTAAAGCCCCAAATCGGAATCTCAGGTACGTGCAAAAAACTTTCATGAATCTTCTATACTCTCCTAAGTGACTTTGTGCTTTTTTACGCTATGTTATCCACCACCGACCCCAAGAGAAGCGCGCGTGACTCTCACGTCCCTTTAAGTACACGCATCCAAACAATTTTTTCAGCTTTGGCTTATTTTTGTCTTTTCTTAATCAATTTTATGTTATTTGAGAATGATATTGGGAGATTAACTAAGAAATGGAACTATTAATTAAGGCCTTTGGATTGTGTAGGTTTTGCTCTGCTTCCCGTCGGATTTGCAGTGTTCTATCTTTTGGCCTTATGTTGGGGCAAATCTTCTCGGCCAGCACTCTACCAAGCGCAACCAAGTCGCCACCTGGTACGTCGGCAATCTCGAACCCGAAGTACTATCTCTTGTTAACTCTCGGTCTGGATTTAGGAATTTTGTTTTCTATATGGCCTAGGGTTTAAGTGAGTTGTTGTTTCTATGTCTTATTCTTGGTTCAAGTGCAAATTAATTGGGGCAATTTTTTCCTTAAAAAATTCTGGATATTTAGAAGAAATGTTTGGTTTTGTTTTTCTGTATTTATGCATTTTGCATTTAGTTCCAATTGAATTGGTTGTGGGTTCAGTTGTTATTGCGTAGTCGCAAGAAATGAATTCTTTTACTCTTATTTTCAACAAATGCCTAAAATAAAATTGGCTTCTAAGTAAAAATGAAGAAAAACTTGTGCAGGAAAATGCGTATGATTTGCTCTTACTGAGGTGAAAGGATTAGTTGTACGATGAGTTGTGCACTCAATGTGGTCGCTCATCAATGGAAATGTGTGGTGTTTGAATTGTTGCTACAATAAGATTGCTCTTTTCATATGGCTGGGCCCCTGGGGTTGGGGAGACTTTCCTTTGGTTCATTCCATGCATGGTTAGAAAATAATGAGTCTCAGGTAGTTAAGTTGAATGACCTAGTTTCTGGAATCATTAGTGCAGGGCTGCTAATACGTAGCCTGCTCTGATATTCATGGACCCCGTGTTGTCATCTCTTCGAAGACTTCTATTATTGAAAACATTTTATCTTATCATTTTTCCGTAACAATTATGGATGCTCCTTGCCACCTGTGTATTTTTTTCTCTTGTAGGTTAATAGCTTTTAGATTTTGGTGTTGCCTGTGTTTTTCAATTTTTACATTGAGTTACTGCACTTGTGCTTTTAATTTTTAACGCATTGTGTTTTCAAAGAGCTTGACTATATTGTAAGCATCTTTTCCTTTGTACACCCCACCACATGCATCTCTTAAAATTTCACCTTGTGTTGTGTTTTATCTTTTGGCTATTCAGGCAGAGGCGAAAATCCTACCTCAGCAGCTGCCGAACCTGGGTAAGTTTCCTACTTAAATATAATTATCTATGAAAGTGCTTCCTCTTTCCGTTCCATCTTTTGATTGCAGTGTTGGAGTTTGGTTGTTAATAATCCACTGAGTTAACCTGTCAATGGGTTCGAAAACATACGTTGTCTTTGAGGAGTTTTTGTAATTAGTGAGAAGCTACTAACTATAAGTTGTTATATTCATGGTTAGCATAATGCATATTGATATTGATTTTGCTACCCTTAAGAATAAGGATGGTTTAACTGAAGACTACTGGCCATTGTATGCTGTTGCTGGTGGAGTTGGGGCAGTTTTGGGATGGACTTGGTTGTTGTTGCTGGAGGAGTTTGGACAGTCTTTGAGAGTTGCAATATTAGACTCTTCAGTTGTATGTATATCATAAAGCATCAAAACGGTTGATAACATATTAAATTGATTCACTTCTTCCATGGATCAGAAAGTCTGACATATAGTTTGCATCGATCTTATTTCTCTGTCAAACTACGAAAAATCCTCTGTTTTGTGTATGGATCAGGGGTAATGTTTTACTCTTATCATTCTGGACTATATATAGGGTGTTTTGGATATTACAACAACAGAAGTTGCTGATTATATTGTTGGAGGAATTATGGCGTGTAACAGTTCGCGTTTTGATGTTGTATTAGAGAACAAGATACCTCTTGTTTTAAGTATAGGAGCATTAGATATGGTGTTTAGGACCTAAAACCACCATACCTTCTAAATTTCAACAAAGAAAGCTGCATAAACACTATGAACAGGTGATGATTTTTTTGAAAAATTTATTGTCAAGAAAAAGTAGGATACAGGCTTTGAGATGGTATGGCTTCTCGGAGTCCTGTTGTAAATTAGTGAAAACCACATGAAACTTGTGGTTCTCAATGTTCGTTATTACAACATAGGATAGTTTATTTTTAATTTGCCATGTCTAAAGTTAATTATTATACTTAAATAGGGGCATAGCCATAATCAAATCATTTTTTTGTTTATTATTAAAAAAACGAGACAACCATATTGTGCTTGGTGTTGGGGATTTATCACGTGCGATATTATATTCCAAAATTAAATCGGAAAACTTACTTGCATTCCCAAAAACGAAATTATACAAAATGCAAAAAATTAGACCGAGGCTAGAGTTTGACTTTGTCTTTAAGATGAATTGCCCCGCTCGGTGCCCACGGTTGAATAGCAAACGTCTCCCAAGATACAACGATCTCCTCTTGTTGTAGTAGCACTCCAAACAACAAGAGGACGGCGAACTTCGAATGTTTTGTACTCTCTCTTTTTTATCGAAAAATTTTGAAGAAAATATGCTTATGAATGTATGTAAAGTTGCTTATAAATTGATTCTTGGGATATATATAGATTACCAAAAGTCACAAGTGAAACAACACAACCGTTCGAAATACATGTCCATTTATTCGAACAAACACGTCCATTGGTTTCAAACGAAACAACACAACTATTCGGATAACCTTTTCAATTCAAATAGTTCAATGAACAATCATACCTTTTGGCAACAATTTCTCATTCACCCGGAAATATCTATAATATTTCCAACAATCCCCACATGAATGAGAAATTACGTGAATTAATGCAAATGCATATGTAAATGCGCATACACTAAAGAGAGTACACGGAAAATTATTGCATCGGGAGAGGTAGCTTGGCTTGGGTAATTTGCTTAAATATAGTAAAAATGATTTGAAATTGTGTAAATATGGTGAAAATGTAGTAGGTTGTGTATATACTCGGTGGCGCGGGAGGTATGTGCGCCTCAAATTGGTGGCGCAGAAACTATCTGCGCCAAAATAAAAAAAAATTTTGGATCTGCGCCAGCTTTATTAAATAAAAAAGAAAAGCAACGATGATGTCATGGGGCTTCTGGCGCACTGTAAGGTGCGCCAGCCCTTCAAATTAAAAAAAAATGCACATATTTTATCTTTTTTGGCATTACAATTTGTGCCATCAGCCGGGTCCAAATAAATTAAAATTGAAATGAATGATGATTATTTTGATTGGGAAGGTAATGGCGCAGGGCCATTTGCTTGGCTGTTGCTCAAAAAGTAAAAAAGAGGTAGTTCAAAAATGTAGTGGGTCCATATTAAATTAAAATAAATAAAGTATGTTGATATAACAAGATGGAGTTCAAAAAAGATAAAATATGTGCATTTGTTTTTTAATTTGAAGGGCAGGTGCGCCAAAAGCCCCATGACATCATCGTTTCGGCTTTTCTTTTTATTTAATAAGGCTGGCGCACATTGGATCAGCGTCAGCCATTGAAAATTTAGAAAATTTTTTTTTTTTTACTTTGGCGTAGATAGTTTCTGCGCCACCAATATTTCAGGCGACATTCCTTCCGCGCCACCGAGTATATACACAACCTACTACATTTTCACCATATTTACACAATTTCAAATCATTTTTACTATGTTTAAGTAAATTACCCTTCCGGCTTTGAACCTTCCTAGTAGAGTACTATCGATTTACTTGGCTAATCGGTGAACATACTTACGCAAAAAGCACTTTAATCATAGGAATTTCCGGTTTTCATGGTTGTGTTCATTTTGGCCCTGAACAACCTTGGGTTTCATAAGTGTTTTAGAGAATTCAAGCCTCAAAATTCTCATAAAGCGGCCCCACTTCATACTTACATAGGTGACCTCCTATTAAGAGTATTCGCCATACTCCACTTGTTTAACCAAGCTATAGGAATCATTAAAAGTTAATCTTAACATTACATACAAAAAGCACTTTAATCATAGGAATGGGTAGGAATTATATCCTAAGTGCTTAATCGAATCTTCATAACTTAGTTGTCCCATTGAACCAAGTTCTTGGGATCTCCGTCATTATGGTTGAAGTTACCATTACAAAGATTCATGCGTAATAGGCTTCAATCCCATTCCTTTCGATAATTAGTATTTGATCTCCACTTCAATTGCGCGCAAGATTGAGATCAATATCTTTACATATTTGAGCATATAATCCCTGAGTATGTGTAACCACTTCAAATCGACATAAATGCCAACGGTGGACTTTCAATCCCTTCAATGTCAATGAGGCTTTATAACACCTTAAGCTCATATAGACTATTATCAATATGTCATCTCTTTTTAAGTAGAGATTCGTTTGACTTTATCGTTTGTCAAACTTGTCATTATCTATATAATAATTTTATAGTTGTACATGTTCTCTTCCAGTTCGGTACAACAATCCATTTTGGGCCTACCTTGATAAGGTTAGCCTTTATATCCTTTTTCTATACCTGCACTGTTGCAACACTAAAGAGTACACTAAAAGATGCACATCTTTAAGAGAAATCACTGGTGACCCCTTTTAGCTATCAATCAGCCATGGCAATGTCAATTGACTCATATCCTTTTTTTTTTCTAAGGATACATCTCAAAGAAATACAAGGATACCTCTCAAAAAAAACTTGTATTTCTTTGACTCCGCAGTTATTGGGGTCAGTCTTTGTCAAGACTGAGGTAAATTTATATTTACCAAACACCCCCACATTTGAGGCATAACTCATCCACCCCACATTGTGCAACAATGTCAACTTTGAGAATTATTAATTAAATAATTGTTATTTCTCACAAGGTCAACCGTGATTGGATCGCCAACTGGCAAAAAATCCAATTGCCTAGGCAAAATTCCAAAGAATTTCCCGGAAGGGCTAAAGGACTCAGTTGCATCAATTCACCAAATTTTGGGTAGAGTTAACTTTCCATATGCTCCTCATAAGGGGACGCTTGATCATATGCCTCACACAGGGCATTTAGATTTGCTCATGCCTTCATTGACATATTTTGCTATGTGTTATGACACCCAAGAAGTCATAGCACTCAAGTTAAGACTTTGTACCTGCTTTATAGGCGATTGGCTATCGCAGATCCCAACATGGAATCCCATTTATATTGTGAATCCAATTTAACATTTGGTAATAATTTCATATTCACCAATTTTGTTATGACATCCATGTTAACGTATCAAGTCTATAAAAGTGATTTTTACCACATCTCGTTTGCACAAATTCAAATCACGGATATCATTTGTGAATTAATTCTAAAAGAGATAACATTTCCCCACATTAGAATCATTTTTGTTCTCTTTTGAATTGGATATAACGACGTAGGCTTTAATAAGCCCAAACTCAACACCGTGAGGTAAAATAATAATTTTTTCACAAAAAATTGTACTCATATTTCATTATCAATTCCAATCGCATTTCTAATATGCATATGAGTTTATCATAAAATCGTCTTGACAAAATTGAGCATCAATATAATATAACAAATATTCAAATGACATAATAATATGTTTCTGAACCAAAATTCAAAGTTTTTTTTTTAATTCAATCTCAATTGCAATCAAGTGTGAATAAAAATTGCAAACAGAATCAATATACCAATCAAGACTCAAATTTCAACTTTGAAAGCCAACTTAATATTCTCATGAATTTGTATATGTCTATGAGATATTCTAATGGTATAAAAATACATTAACATGTACAAGCTTCGAATTTCTGGAAACATTATCGTAAAACAAATATTTTAATCCAACATAACAGGACCAACAACTTTAACAAATGTTTCAACATTCAACATAGTCACATAATATATCCAAAATCTGCAGTTGTACTAAATCAAACCCGCAATTTGTTGAAATAGCATATAGGCCCTAAATGCAAAACAAATTGGACATAAAAGCCATCTTCATCAAAACACACCAACACCACCGCCGATCAGGCCCAACGCACAGGGCATCATTTGCCGGTGAACAACAGCGGCAGACGGCTGGCCGCTGCAATAGTCTCCCACAGATGCGACGAGCGCAAATCCCCGTCATGATCTGTTGCAAGCCGCCACCTCAACCCGCTGACTTGCGTCTGCCGCCATCAACCACGTCACCGTCTGCGTCGCCCAATCTATTGGCTTGCGCCGCCGCGCCCGGTGGTTCGAGGGTCGTGCGGAGTGTCAGATTGTATTCTGGTTTTGTGGGTTCTGATTTCAATTTCCTTTTCAAAAAGGAACAGAGAACATAATCTCCAAAGTTCCAGATTTTCTCAATCCTTTGTTGCAAAACCGGTAATTGAAATTCAAAAGAAAGCCATAATCCTCATATTTTGTCGATTATCAAACCACATAACCGAAACATAGAAATCTTTCTCTCAATCCATAAAAACAATTACATATATTAACTGTGATGGAGTTCAACAATTCATTGACATGCATCTCAAAATTCCAGATTTTTTTAAAAGGAAAAAAAAACTCAAAATCATTTCATGCATTGACCGAATCAAAATGAGAAGCATAGACTGCCGTCAATATTCATACACAAAATTAGTTTAATCTGAATCGCAATCAAGTTTGGATAATAAAACCAAATAGAGTTAATATACAAATCAAGACTCAAAATTCATATTCATTTTTTCATACAAAATGTCAGACGATATCTACTGACAATTTCAAAGTTCTGTTTTGAATTTCACATACATTAATAACTTCAAATGCCTAGTCCAGAAAGAAATAAATCTTCTTAAATAAACTGAAGATTACAAATCTATCATGCATAGATTTCTGGAACATTAAGATTGATAAATCGACTTTTCATATACAAATAATACTCATAAATCATACTTGTATAAGAAACCAAGATTTTTAATAATTAGTATGAGACAGAAATCATTCAAATTCATGTATAAATCAGAAATATACATCAGACATATCTCAATCAGATAAGTGTACAACTGCAGTGCACTTTTCAAATATCAAAATCATGTTATAAGCACTATGGAACAATCTGTATACCCATTGTCCAAAGCAAAATCAGAAACATGCACGTACGAGTGGAATATATACGCACTCAAGCGGATGAAACCTCGTCTTAAATTGTTGGGGATTTATCACGTGCGATATTATATTCCGAAATTAAATCAGTAAACTTACTTGCATTCCCGAAACGAAATTATACAAAATGCAGAAAATTAGACCGAGGCTAGAGTTTGACTCTATGTCTTTAAGACAATTGCCCTTCACGGTGCCAGCGGTTGAATAACAAATGTCTCCCATACAACGGTCTCCTCTTGCTGTAGTAGCACTCCAAACAACAAGAGACGGCGAACTTGAATGTTTTGTACTCTCTTTATTATCGAAAAATTTTGGCAAAAATATGCTTATGAATGTATGCAAAATTGCTTATAAATAATCTGCGATTCTTGAGATATATATAGATTACCAAAAGTCACAAGTGAAACAACACAATCGTTGAGCAGACATTCGAACAAACACGTCCATTGGTTTCAAAACGAAACAACACAACTATTCGGATAACCTTTTCAATCCAAATAGTTTGAATGAACATCACACCTTTTGGCAACAATTTCTCATTCACCCGGAAATATCTATAATATTTCTAACACTTGGTTCAGGCATCCTCTGTTTCATGGATTTTTGTACCATTGTAATTCTGGAATCAAGAATTGAATATACTAATAGCATTTTTACTAAGAAGATGATTTTGTGTTAATTGAGGAATAACATTATCATGTATTGCTGGTCTCCAACAATTTTTTCTTAATGATTGGATTTTAGTATGGAAAACATAATCTTTTTGGTGTTATTAGTATATTTTAAGATGTTCCAGAGTTTGGATTATCAATGTTAGTGCGCTGGTGGTCCTCGGTCCTCTCAGATCCCAGTTTTTCTTTTATCTCATCCTTTACTTTCTTTTGTGTTGGGGAGTGAAGATAATTATGGTAGATTTTAACTTGTAAAATATAATTTATAATAGTAACCTGTGATTTAAACATTGGTGAATGTAATGAGCGCATCTATAATATTTTGAATCTTTTATGTGCATAGAACTCTTGCTGGACTAACAAATATGAATAATTATGTAAGTGAAAATTTTGGTTTTCTTTTTTACGTGTTGGATTGCAGAATCTTGTGGGTAGTTTTTGGGGTGTTGCATTTGTCATTGGTGCTGCATTCCAGTTCTTGTATGTTGTATCAGCCCTTGATGGGTAAACAATGTGATCTTGTGGTTAATGTCTTTTAGTTTAATCCCTTTCAAGTGAAATAATTTCTTTGTTTAGATTAACCATGATAAAAAAAACCTTTTGCGTGTGCAAAATTCTCAATTCTTTAATATAATCATTCAGTTGACTTCCACACTTCTCAATTCTTTAATATAATCATTCAGTTGACTTCTGATGTGCATGAAATCTCTTACCTATTGTTCTAAGGTTTTGAATTTCTGGAACTTGCTAAATTCGGATGCTATCTTTCTATTGTTTTGTTTATAAACTAGCTTGTAAATTTCGATAGACATTGAAACTTGTTTGACTCTATTCACGAGGAAGTTATAAACATTAACCACTCCCCCGCGGCATTTTGAGGTGAAAATTATGTTTCTTGTAATTTCCTGACTTTCCAAACTGCTAAAATCACTCTTCTAATTTGAGCAAAGACCTGATTCTGAAGAGAAATTTGTTTCGCTTTCTCCATTTGCGAGTCCTAACAGTTTTGTTAGTTCTTTTTTTTATATGTGCGTGTTTGTGTGTTGTCTACTTTTCATACTTTATGTGAAATTTAATGCTCACTTTATGCTCTTACAGAAAAGATCATTATTTGTGATATAAGGGATTAATGTTGGATCTTTTTTTTGGATTTTCTTATAGGTTGATCTACAAAGAAGCTAAGAATCCAAACTACGAGGTTGGCATACCGCGTATGGTATTTTGAAGCAATCAAGTAATCTTGTATTGATCACCTAGTGTATTGTTTTGAAAGGATCTTATATATTGTATTGTAGAACAGGACAACCCATTTTGTTATTAAATACTCGACTTAATATTGCAGTTTGTTGTGTTGTTGGTACATGGTATATTTAGATGATTGTCGTCGTATTGATAGTATATGGTATTTTGGTTTAATTGTTGTCGTATTGTTGGTATATGATATTTAAGTTTAATTGTTGTTGTATTGTTTTGCATTGGGACAACGTCTTGTTTTATAATTGTAAATATAGTTGCTGGTTGCGTATGGTATATATAATAATCTGAAAAAAATTAAATCTTAACATCGGTTTCTCTAATATCCGATGTAGAATGCACAGCGTCCTACATCGGTTGTCTAAGGGACTGATGTCGAAAGTTACACATTCTACATCGGTTTCTATGATGCCCGATGTTAATTTATTCTCTTTGGATAACATTTTACATCCGTTATATATACAACCGATGTATATTGGATTTCTACATCGGTTATGGACCTGGTGTGGAAAAGTCTCATTTTCAACATCGGCACATTCCACACCTGTTCTATAACGATGTAGAAAGCACCCCAGAGCCAATGTTAAAAACGTGTTTTGTGTTATATAGTTTTTAATGTTATTTTGTTGTTTCTAATTTTTTGTGTGTTTTCGACGTTTTCAATACGTTGAATCAAAATTTGAATTGTGTTTTTCTATTAATGTATTGTTTCTATATTATTTTCAATGTGTTTTGTTGTATATATATTGGTTTATGTGTATATTTCTTGATTATTTATAAGTTTTCTAATATAAAATTGATTATTTAATGGGGCCAAAACTTATTTTTCATCAAATTTTATTAAATGAAACATGTTCAAACAACCTTAAAACAATGTCAAAAATCCGGGAAAATCAACAAGATATAAAAATATCCGAGAAAAAAAATTTGAACGGACAAATGTCGAGAAAAAAACCCAAGAGCGTAAGAATAACTTTTTTGGTATCTTTGTCCTTATCCCTTATTAATATATGAGCTTGGGGATTTATTGTTTTGGGCCAATCGAATTACAATTGGGATCAATATCGAATATTATTCATCATAAGCCTCCCACTCTCCACCTCTCTTGTATATCTAGTTAATACAAAAATCATTTAAATTTCTTGAATGACGGGATTTAGCAAACTATTTGAGGATCAAACACAAAAACAATCTGAAAGTCACCTAACTACAAAAAAATCAATTATCTTTTATAATCGCAAATAGTCTCTTGATATTTGTCTCTATTTTATAAATTGCACTCTCAAGATAAATTACTTTTTGGGTAAATACAAACTTCAAGGTTATATTTGTAACACTTTTAGGGGATCGATAATTTATAATTCAAGATAACTGGGGACTTTTTGTAATTAGGAAAATCACTCTTTGATGGTGACAAAGCTCTTACCACTTTACCATGAATCTTGAATTGCACGACATTCATTTTCAACCGTTGGATTCAAAGATTTCTTACTATAATCCGAGGAAGATGAATCGAGGTTGTAACGCTCATTTCGACTCTGTCCACTTACTCGGCCTAATATGTTCCAATTCTCTTGCAACTTCCATCATAGAAGGTCTCATGTCCCCGTGAAAAGCAAGCCACCTAAAAGCCAATTCAACCACTTTATCGACCGATGAAATCGTCCCATTATCCCTATCATCTCCCAAAATAAAGGGATCAATAATCTCATCCAAACACCCCTACCAATCCCGTCCCACAAACAACGACCGCCAAATTTATTTCCTATGAAGGCCGACTAAAATCGACCACTCTCAAACCCGTCACGATTTCAATAAGCACGACTCCAAAACTATAAACATCACTTTTGTCCGATGTGTGAAATTTTGGTGGTGCGAGGATCGAGTACCACTGGCGTCCCGAGGCGCGGTCGAAATGTGGGATGATTCGATCAATGCTGAGTCGAGATAGCCCAAAGTCCGCGACTTTCGACTTGTAATTGTAATCCAAGAGAATGTTGATGGATTTTATATCCCCGTGATGGATAGGAGGGTGGATTGAATTATGAAGATATGAAATAGCCGAGCCATTTTACGGTGATTGTTAAACGAACTGGCGGCAGGGGAGTTTCTTTGCCTTTTTTCATGCGGAGATGTTGAGATAAGTTTCCGTTTGGCATGAATTAAGTAGGCGAGAATCTGTTCTTCGTTTTCGATGGAGCAACCTAGGAGCATAATAAAAAAAATTGGATTTCAAAATAATTTGTTAGCTATAAAATGTTGGGTTGTAGTTGTTATTTGGTGTTACGTTTTTCTATCTTCTTCACGTTTCTATTAGTTAGTTGTTGGGTATTGGACGTACACGTGTCAGGGTGTTATTGGATGGTAGAATATGGAGGGAAAATCTGTTATAAATAGCTGTAGCATTTCCCCTGCTTTCTTACGTGAATAAAATTTACATTTCCAGCTTTTCGAATTTCTCTCAAGGCTTACAGATGTATTACTAGCTTATCTTCATGGTACCAGAGCAAGGTTAGCTCATGGATCAATGGCAGATTGGAACGGTGAATATGGCTAGTATTGAAGATGCGCTCATGGAACCTGCAAAAATGGTGTCAACATATACTAGAGATCTGGATCCTCTCTCTTTACATGGATCGGACCATCCAGGCATGATTCTGGTAACAAATCCACTCAATGTATCAAATTACCTACATTGGAGCCGTGCGATGCGTTTATCACTAGGTGCGAAATCAAAACTTCGGTTTATATATGGAGCGGTGGTATTTCGAGAGATGGAGAGGCGAAGCTTATGAACAATACCGAGAAAGTCAATTTCATGGTAATTTCGTGGCTACTTAATGTGATTTCAAAGTATATAGTTGAAGCTTTCATGTATGTTAAAAGTTCTAAACAACTTTGGGATGAACTTGCAGAACGATATGGTGAAAGTAATGGTCCACTTCGTTACCAACTTCAAAAGGAGATTGCAAATTTTACACAAGGTAATCGAACGTTACCACTTATTACACCAAGTTGAAATGCCTGTGGGATGAGTATGCGTGTATTGTGCAAATTCCTGACTGTACGTGTGGTGCTAGAAAGTCAATTTGTGAAAATGATATGGATATTAAGCTCATGCAGTTTCTCATGGGGTTGAATGATATTTTGAGCACTGTTAAGAACCGGATCTTATTGATGGATCCACTACCTCACGTGAATAAGGCTTACTCTATGATATTGAAGATTGAGAAAGCAGTTTTGTGCCTAATAGACTTATGGATCCATTGGATACTCTTGCACCGATGGCACGGGGAGTTTTGGTAGAGGTGCGCCAGGTTTTAATGCCAATCGTGGCGGAGAGGATCCAGTAGGATGTTTAACACGACTTGAAGAGGACGAGGTACTCAAAGGAAATCAAAGGAGGAGAGAGCTAAGCTTATCTGTGAACACTTTGTGGTTTTAATGGACATGAGATGCGGGAATGCTTTAAACTACATGGCTATCCTGGTTTGGTATAAGGAGTTTAAGGAACAACGAGAGGAGCAATCAATCGGTTAATATGCTTGAGAGTGATTGTCTTTGAAGGTATGTAAGGGAAAATGATCATTGAAATAGAGAACAAGAAGCCCGATGTTCCATTTTGATGCAATGATTGAAAACGATTGCAAAGTACTTGTCGGACAAAGTAACTCTGGAGATATTCACTCTTTCTCACACATAGTGGACTACTCAGGTACAATGTCTAACTCACATTATGCTTTGTCCTTACTCTCCACACTTGGCAAAGATAGTTGGATTGTTGATAGTGGTGCCAGTAGACATATTTGCTCATACCCTGAGTTGATATCTGATTCTATGTTGATGCCTAATCCTGTTGTGGTTCACCTTCCTGATGGAAATAGTGTGTCTGTCACACATTCTGGCAGTGTGAAGCTCACACATGATATTACTATCACGAATGTCTTGGTTGTACCTACTTTTAAATACAACCTACTTTCAGTCAGCCAACTACTTCTCACTACTAGGATGCAGTGTGTATTTTCTCAGAGTGAGTGTTGGTTGCAGGGCCTTAATGGAGGAAGTGTTAAGGTTGTTGGAAGGGGTGTTGCTGGATTGTATGTTATGGAGCTTTCAACTTTAAATGGTGCATTGAAAGGTGTAATATGCAATAAAGGAAGGACAACTAATTTGATTGTATGGCATATGAGACTTGGTCACACATATTTGTCATGTTTAGAACATATTGATTTTCTCAAGTTCCGATATAATAAAAGTGTTATGGATTCTTGCGGTGTTTGTCATACGACCAAACAATTGTAGGCTATCATTTCCTAAGAGTTCTATTCGGACACATAGTTGCTTTGAGTTAATTCATGTTAACATTTGGGGTCCATATCATGAGCCCTCCGTTACTAATACATCTTATATGTTGACTATTGTTGATGATAATACAAGAGCTACCTGGATCTATTTGATGAAATATAAATCGAGGCTATTACACATCTGCGACATTTTATACATTATGTAAAAACACAATTCAAGAAGTCCATGCAAGGTATTAGATCGGATAATGGTGCGGAATTTTTATGTCATGATGCTCATGAATTGTTTGCAAGAGAAGGGGTCATGCATCAACGTTCTTGTCCTTACACTCCACAACAAAATGGTGTTGTGGAGAGAAAGCATAGGCATATACTTGAAGTTGCTCGTTCCTTGTTATTTCAGTCAAGGATTCCTAAGAAATTTTGGCCTTACACGTTGTTAACACAGATTCATATCATTAACTCCTGGCTAGTGCCTTGCTTGGGTGGAAGTCACCTTATGAATCGCTCCATGGTGAACCACCTAAATATGAAAGATTTAAAGTATTTGGTGTTTATGTTATGCATCCAATCTCGGTCCTCATAAAGATAAGTTTGCACCTAGGGCGTTTGCGTGTGTTTTCCTTGGGTATGTGCCGGTATGAAGGGGTATAGGCTATATAATCTTGTTACTAAGCGATCTTTGTATCCGAGGGATGTTCAATTTTATGAATCTCAATTTCCTTTTCATGAGATTTATGAATTTTCTGCGAAAATACCTCTATCTCTAGCCATACCAGATGATGCGGTGATTCACCTACGACAACCGAGTTTGATGCGGTGACATACCAATGATAGTTGAGTTCGACATTCCTCCTGCAGCTGACTTACCAGATGACCTTGGTAAGGGAAAAAGAGTTAAAACTAGGCCTCGTTGGCTCAATGAGTATATCACACAAGTTGGAGAGAGTACTGTTTCATTATTCCATTGTCTCGACGCTTGCTTTAATCCTTAGAGACTACGTCTAAGACACACTTCCACCGGCCGCCTTAAAATACCCTTCGAGGGGAAGCATGTAAACCTCTTCATCTAAAATATCATGCAAGAACGCATTGTTGATGTCAATATGGTGTAAGGGCCAACAACGATGTGTTGCTAAAGCAATAAGCATCCGGTTTAAGATTGTTTTAGCCACTCGGAGAAAAACTCTCAAAAAAATCAATACCTTCAACCAGTAAGTATCCCTTAGCCACCAAGCGAGCCTTATATCTTTCAATGCTTCCATATGGGTGTCTTTTGATCTTGTAAACCCATTTCAAGCCAATAGCTTTCTTCCCACTGCAGAGAAGTTAGTTCCCAAGTCTCATTATCCTCTAGTGCCTTAAGTTCCTTATTCATGGCTTCAACCCAGGCCTTTGTCTTGTGCGGCTGTGAGTAAGTGGATGTCTCTGGCAGTCGTCGATTATCCGAGCCAAAAAGGCTGTGTAGGAGGGTGATAGGAAAGGACTACTCGATGGGGAACACATTTCAAATCATAAGGTGTAGGGTTACGTATTTGTGCAAGACCACCCTTTGAAATCTCTGGTAAACCAACTTCCACTGAGTTAGTAACATAATCTGGTAGCCATCTAGGTGAGTCTTGACTCTGTGTCCTCTTCCCCAGGTTCTCGGTGTTCTTATGTGCATTAGATGTAATCGGATCTTTGCCTTTGCCGAGTCAATGTCAATGTGTGTGTCATCATCTTCGGAAAGTCGGGGAATGACATGGGAAGAGGTAACTCCACGAAGGAGATGCAATGGCATGGAAGGGAAAGCGATGTTCATAGAAGATAACATCCTAGAGATGAAAACAGTTTTGGAAGAAAGATCATACGATCTGAACCTTTTACCCCTGTAACATAGCCAAGGAAAACACATGCGGAAGCTCTTGGTTCAAACTTTCTTCTATGTGGCCCAAGTGTAGATGCATAGCACGAGGCACCCAAAGACCTTAAATCGATCATATCTTGGCATTTCTTTGTTCAACAATTCATATGGAGATTTCCAACCCAATAGTGCACTAGGTAATGAATTCACAATATGAACTGCACTAAAAAGAGTATAGGGCGAAATTTTTGGAACTCTTGATTGGAAGAGCAAGCGATTGCTCTAGCTATCTCCAAAATCGCTTATGCTTCCTTTCCACAACTCCGTTACATTTGTGGAGTGTAAGGACACGACCTCTTATGCAATAAGCCCTTAGTAGAATTTTTTTTTGTAATTCGGTGCTCGAAACTCTAATCCATTATCAGTCCCCGATCCTCTGCACTATCTTTTGGTACTTTTAGTCTTAGCAACATCTATGAACCTGCCGTAGGTAATTTTTGGCCTCGACTTGAACTTCATGAGGTAAATCCAGGTTGCTCGAGTGCTATCATCCACAATTGTAAGCATATATGAAGTGTTAGTAATCGAGGCCTCATGATAAAGACCCCAAATGTCCACATGTATCGGTTCAAAAGCATCATGTGTTTGTATTGAACTATGTGGAAAAGAAAATCTACATTGTTTTGCTTAATGACAAGTATTACAAATCTCCAAATCATTTTTATTACATAAATGTCTCGGAAAATCTATATGCTCCAAACAACTCAAAGAGGTATGCCCTAGCATACATGCCAAACAATTAAATCGGATGATTGAGCACCGATGTAATAGTACTTCCCGCAAATCTTTGAACTTTCAAAGACATAGAGTCCAAACCAATCCTTTTCCCACAACCTTCAATGTTCTCCCCTTAGGGTCCTGCACCAAAGATCTATTCGAGAAAAAATACAATAAAGTTGATTCCTTCTAGCAAATGACTCACGAAAAAGAGATTGTATTTGAACTTTGGAACAATCAACACATTAGTTAAGATTATCTCATCGGACAACTTAACATCCCGGCATGTGTAACTATCACATTACTCCCATCGGTAAGTGCACAGACCACATGGTTAGGCATCAATGTAGAGTTCTCAACCAATGAAGGTGAAGAGCAAATGTGTCTACTAGCTCGAAATCAACAATCCAACTATCCTTACCAAGTTCATGAAGTAATTGTTAGATAAATGTTTTTATCATGATTTTGATGATTATGTTCGACTTTGTTCAAATATGTTTTCAAACCAAAACTATGTCCCTAAATGTTGTCTAAATATTTCCGATCAACTTAAAATGTTTTTACTATTTTTCGAGTATTTCTTGAAGTTTATTTTCAATAAAACATTGGACAACACATTTGTTTCAAGCTCGACCACTGTGCCGCCCTATAGGGCAGCCCGTGCACTGAGTTGAGCTAAGAAAGCAGAAAAAATGGGGCGTAAGAAAAAGCAGGCGACGACCGTCGGCCAGGTGGGCGACGGTGTGGTCGACCGGTCGGCCGACCGCGGGCGACTGCACTGCAAGTTGGATTTTTGTTCCGAGACTTCTCGTTTAAATAAAAACGTCAAAGGGCAACAGCGGTCAACGACTAAGAGCGACCGGTCGCACCCCTTCGACCGGTCCCCTGTGTAAAAATTCGCAGAATTCAATTTCAATCTTATCTCTGCTTGCGACCGGTCGAACCCCTGTTCATCAAAGAAACTATCCGTTGCGTTTTTGAGACAGACTTTTCCCTATTTTGTGGGATTGATTTCTAACAGCTATATTGATGATTTTAAATGGTTTCTTTTGCAGCAAATCACTCCCCAAGGAGGAGCCAATGTCTGGAAATCAAAGCCAAGACCTCTCCTATAAATAGAGGCTTCATTCAAGCAACAAGATACAACACACAATATACAAGCAAAGAGCAATTGAGCAAACACTTTCATATATCTTGTTGTATTAAGCCTAAGCACTTTCACTTGCACTTATTTGAGGTCTAGGCTTTCAATTCTTGATTACACTTGTACTCATATTGTATCAATCATTATTGAGTTGTAATCTTGATTTTGGTCATCATTCAACACAAGACATCCTTGTGAGTATTCTTGTGGTAAGAGTACACTTGGATGATCTAGGTGATAGGTGTTTGAAGGTTGTGGTAATCTTCAAAGGTGTTGTAAGAGGGTTGTGGTAATCCTCATGGTGGTGTAAGAGGATTGTGGTAATCCTCCAAGTGGTGAAAGAGGGTTGTGGTAATCCTCAATGTGTTGTATTAATTTTTGGTAAATTAATAAAATCTTTTTTTCTTTTTGAAATCCATCCCTGAGATCTCTTTGGGGTGGTAGAGGATTAGGCCCTAGGTGGGTTGAACCTCTTTAAATCAACGAGTGTTGTTTAATTTCCGCATTTACATTTTTGTTATTTACTCGTTGTTTCGAAAAAGGGTGATTTGCGAAAAAATCGGCATAATCTATTCACACCCTCTAGATTATTGTAGCCACTTGGACTAACAAGTGGTATCAGAGCCAAACTCTTTGGCTAGCTCGTTCCGAGTAAAGAGGAAAGATCCATGGCTACAAATGATGCTCATCTCACCACCGGCGCCTCTACCAATAAGCCACCACTATTCGACGCCAACAACTACGCTTTTTGGAAAGACCGTATGGAGTGCTTCCTACAAGGGTGCGGGTTCGACATTTGGAATGTGGTCATTGAAGGAGTTGATCAACCAACAAAGAAATCGGAGGATGGCACCTTGGCTCCTAAACCTTTCAAGGAGTTTGATGAAAACGACAAGAAGGCTTTTTCTCTAAACGGTAAGGCCTTAAATATTTTGCATTGTTCTCTTACCGCCACCGAGTACAATCGCATAAGAGGCATAAGGTCGGCACATGAGGTTTGGGAAAAATTGGAGACAATCTATGAAGGGACTAAGAAAGTCAAGCAAGCAAGAAAGACCATGCTTGTTAAAGACTTCGAAAACTTTAACATGTATGATGGCGAAAGCATCTCCAAAATGGTGGAAAGGCTTGACAATATTGTCAATCCTCTTGTGGCCCTCGGCAAAGTCATCTCAAGAAGACAAGGTGACCAAGGTACTAAATGCACTTCCCGGCTCATGGTCCGAAAAAGTAACGGCAATCACGGAGGCACAAAATCTTGAGACACTCAAGTTTGATGAGCTTATTGAAACCTACTCATCTATGAAGTCTATCTCAAGGAGAGAAAAATTCCAAACCATCCACAAATCAATCGGGTATGCAAATTATTCCTAAAGGTCTTGCTTCTTCTTCTAATAATGCATACTATGATAATGATGATGATGATGAGAGAGACGGCCGCACTTGTTCGAAAATTTGTAAAATTTGTGAATAAAAATAAAGCAAGAAAACCAAGAGATAATGCTTGCTTTAAATGCGGAAAAACCCGGGCACTTCATTGCCGATTGCCCAAAGCTCGATGAAGAGGAGCAAAAGAAAAGGAAGCCTTTCACAAAAAGAAGGCTCTAAATGCGGAAGTCAAAACATGGGATGAACTACTCGAAACAACCGATGAGGAAGGAGAAACCGAACACGGTCTCATGGCTATAGGCGATGAAAACAATGAGGTACACTCAAATTCTTCTACTTCCTCCATAGTTGATGACTTGCAATGTGATTTTGATGAATTGCAAATTGAGTTTCAAAATTTAATCGTTAAATACAAAAATTTGAAAAAGGAGAATAAGGAGATTAAGGTTGAAAAGGAAAAATTATTTACCTCTTATGAATCTTTAGACAAAGCTCATGCTCTTACTCTTACTAGAATTCATTCTCTTGAAATCGAAAAGGAATCGCTCACAAAAGATATTGAATGTTTGAAAAATGACGTGCATCGTTTCAACATAAGTACGGATAAAGTCACAAAAATTTTAGATGCACAAAGAGGTGAGCATTCCAAATCGGGACTTGGTTATAAGCCATTTCAAAGTGTTTTTAAGAAAAATAACCAAGGTCCAACTTTTGTACGTGCTAATAATTATAATACTCCTACTTGTTTTTATTGTGGCAAAGTTGGACATTATGCTAATAATTGCAAATTGAGAAATAGCTCAAGACATGTTTGGAGACCCAAAGGTCTCAAGACTAACCCCCATGGACCCCAAAATTATAGGGTACCTAAAAGAAATTCTTTTGTAGGTAATAGGGGCCATAACCACAATGGAAGATTCAAAATGGCTCGTGGACAGCGGATGTTCACGCCATATGACCGGGAGGAGAGAACTTTTTACCAACATCAAGCTCCAAGAAGAGGGTATGGTCATGTTCGCAATGGCAAAGGAAAAATTCTTGGAAATGGAGAAATTGGTAACTCTTCTTTCTCTCTTAGTAATGTTCTATTAGTTGAAGGGATTAAGTTTAATTTGATAAGTGTTAGCCAACTTTGTGATTCAAAATATGATGTTTCCTTTAATAAAGAAAAATGCCTTATTCTTAAAAATGGTGAAATTATTTGTGAAGCAAATAGAAAAGGCAATCTTTACAAAATTTGTACAAGTGATTTGGTTAGTCAAAATGTTTCTTGTTTAGTCGCCAATAATGATTTAACTAGTTTATGGCATAGGCGACTTGGACATGTTGGATACAAGAATTTGAAAAATATTTACAAAAACCAACATGTGAAAGGACTACCCAAATTGAATTTTGAAAATCTTGGCTTATGTGACACTTGTCATAAGAACAAATTAGTTAAAAGTAGCTTTAAGCCCAAAAATGAAATTTTCACAACCAAACCCCTACAAATGCTTCACCTTGATTTGTACGGGGGATATTGGTACGGCTAGTCTAAGTGGAAAACATTATACTTTTGTTATAGTCGATGATTATTCGAGATATACTTGGGCTCTTTTTCTTACCAATAAAAACGATGCCGTTAATGAGTTTGTTAAGTTGTGTAGACTTATTGAGAATGAAAAAGAAGATACTATCAAGTCTATTCGAAGCGATCGAGGTGGAGAATTTGACGGTGAATTTAGAGTATTTTGTGAAACCAAAGGATATGCTCATAATTTCTCGGCTCCAAGGACACCTCAACAAAATGGAGTAGCCGAACGGAAAAATCGAACATTACAAGAAATGAGTCGGTCCATGCTCAATGAATTTTCACTTCCAAAGTATTTTGGGCAAGCCGTAAGTATCGCTTGCTATGTCATTAACCGAGTTTATATTCGTCCTAAAATGAATAAAACTCCATATGAGCTTTGGAAAGGTAGAACTCCAAATATTAGTTATTTCAAAATATTTGGTTGCAAATGCTTTATTTTGAATACCAAGGATCAATTGGACAAACTTGATCCTAAGGCCGATGAAGGGATATTTATGGGATATTCAACAAAAAGCAAAGCATATCGAGTTTACAATAAGACTAGTGGAGTTGTTGAAGAATCCATCCATGTTAAATTCAATGAAGCTTCGGGAGTTGAAAGAATTCCTAATGATGAAAGTGATGAGGAAGATATTATTGAACAAATTGTTCAAATTGATAATCAACCGTCTACATCAAATGATCAACCGTCCACTTCAAATGGTCCTCAAGAAGATAGAGGCGATATCTCGGATCTTCCCGTTGCATTGAAATTTAAGGAGATCACCCAAAAGATCTTATTATTGGTGATCCCCTTGATAAAGTAATGACCAAGAAACTTTGCCAAGAAAGCTCTTATTTCTCAAAAAGAGCCTAAAAATGCTAAAGAAGCTATTGAGGATGAGGATTGGTTTCTAGAGATGCAAGAGGAGTTGAATCAATTTGAAAGAAATGATGTATGGGAATTGGTACCTTGTCCTCCTTCTCAAACCATTATTGGCACAAAATGGGTTTTCCTAACAAACTTGATGATCAAGGCAACATTATTCGAAATAAGGCAAGGTTAGTAGCTCAAGGGTATTGTCAAGAAGAAGGTATTGACTATGATGAAACTTTTGCACCCGTAGCACGTTTAGAAGCTATTCGTATTTTGCTTGCCTATTCTTGCTTTAAAAATTTCAAACTTTACCAAATGGATGTTAAATCCGCCTTCTTAAATGGTATTATTCAAGAAGAAGTCTATGTAAAACAACCTCCGGTGTTTGAAAATTTTCTAGGCCTAATGATGTTTATAAACTTAAAAAGGCCTTGTATGGTTTAAAACAAGCACCCCGTGCATGGTATGATAGACTTAGTTCGTTTCTTTTACAAAATGGTTTTATAAGAGGTAAAGTTGATACAACTCTATTTGTTTTTGAAAAAGGGCAAGATTGTTTACTTGTGCAAATATATGTTGATGATATTATCTTTGGTGCTACTAATGATTCTTTGTGCAAGAAATTTTCTAAGTTAATGCAAGGAGAATTCGAGATGAGTATGATGGGGGGAGCTTAACTTCTTCCTTGGACTTCAAATTAAGCAATGCCAAGAAGGTATTTATATTTCGCAATCAAAGTATACAAAAGAACTTTTGAAGAAGTTCGGCATTGAAGAAGGAAGAACCGTCTCGACTCCTATGGCAACCAATGTCAAAATTGACAAAGATGAAAAAGGCAAGACGGTTGATGAATCCAAGTATCGAGGTATGATTGGTAGTTTACTTTATTTAACCGCTAGTAGACCGGACATTCTTCATGCCGTATGCCTATGTGCTCGTTTTCAAAGCAATCCAAAAGAATCTCATATGAGTGCCGTTAAACGGATTTTTCGATATTTGAAAGGCACTATTCAATATGGTTTATTTTATCCAAAGAATGAAAATTTTTCTCTTAAAGGTTATAGTGATTCGGACTATGCGGGTAATATTGATGATCGGAAAAGCACTTCCGGATCATGTCAATTTTTAGGCGATTGCCTAGTTTCATGGTTTTCAAAGAAGCAAAACTGTGTTTCTCTTTCAACGGCCGAAGCCGAATATATTTCCGCCGCATTTTGTTGTACTCAACTTCTTTGGATGAAACAAACCTTAGCGGATTACAAATGCTCTTTTGAAAACGTACCTATCTTTTGCGATAATATATCCGCTATAAATATTGCTCAAAACCCGGTTCATCATAACCGTACTAAACATATTGAGATTCGACATCATTTTCTAAGGGATTGTGTTTCAAAACGAAAAATTGAGATATCGTTTGTGCCATCTCAAGATCAATTAGCGGACATTTTTACAAAACCGCTAACTTCCGAGACTTTTTGCGTCAATACGAGCTCGGTTAGGCATAATGCATATTGAATGAGGTCTACGTTTGCATTTTGCATGTTTTTAAAACTTAGGGGCGAAAAATCGGTTTTTTGGTTGAAAATTCGGATTTTGAAAAATTTGACAAAACAAATAAAATGAAGAGGTTGAGGGCAACCGTCGCCCTCAACGTCGACCGTCGCCCTCAACCACGACCGGTCGCCTAGGCAAATTTTTGGTTTAAGTTTGTTCTGTCTTGACATTCGTTATTTTCACTTCTTTTTGCCATTTTTCGTCCCTTTGACAAATGCACACAATTTTCACTCAAAATTGATTTTCATGCCTTCAATTCATATCTTGGACCTTATATAGCATGTTAATCATCATCATTGCTCATCTTTTCCGATCAAATGGTAAGAATTTTCCTTACTTTGCTCAAATGGGTTGAACCCTCGAGTTTATGGCTTTCGTGTATATTTCTTGATATTTTCTTGCTTATAATCTTGATGAGCTTAATTATATTGTTGTATTGTATGATGTTTGATGTGAATTGGTGATGAAATTTTTGGCTTGGATCATTTACAAAGGCTATATACAACTCTTTTTATTTTTCACGCCCACATTGTGTTCGATGAAATGTCACAATGAAAATTTCAACTTATACATGATTCTCTTGCTTTCAAAAGTTTTCTATACTTAATGGGATCACGTTTTGCCAATCAAAACAAGTGTATAACTTAATTATATTACATTTCTCCCATTTTTCTTGGATTATGATGCTTTAATTGATCAACGGTTCATAAACCGTCCCTTTGGCGCACTTTGATATTATTGTATGGTGTTTTCACCATTCTAACATTCTTTTTGATGATTCCAAAGGGGGAGAAACAGGATATTGGCTCGCTAGCTCAAGAGAAGCTAATAAAAGCTCGTAATAAGTATTGTGGACTCTAATACCTAGTCCATGGCTTGAACCTTGGACTCGCATGACATTGATTATAAGTCTTGTGATAGGGGGAGCTTCTTAGCTCATGATGCAATCTATATAAGCTTGTTATAGCTTGTGCTTCTTACTTATAATTATCGTTTGTTGATATGCTCATAAATAGGGGGAGCTTTGTATGAAATACCTCTAACGGATAGTTTACTTGTAAAACCGAAAATTTTATTTGGTTTTAAAATCGTCCTCAAGAAAATTGTTTTGGTTTGTAATCATAAAAAAGGGGGAGTTTGTTAGATAAATGTTTTTATCATGATTTTGATGATTATGTTCGACTTTGTTCAAATATGTTTTCAAACCAAAACTATGTCCCTAAATGTTGTCTAAATATTTCCGATCAACTTAAAATGTTTTTACTATTTTTCGGAGTATTTCTTGAAGTTTATTTTCAATAAAACATTGGACAACACATTTGTTTCAAACTCGACCGGTCGCCCTATAGGGCAACCCGTACTGAGTTGAGCTAAGAAACAGAAAAATGGGACGTAAGAAAACAGGCGGGCGGCCGTCGACCGAGGTGGGTCGGCATCGGTGTGGTCGGCCGATCGGCCGACCGGCGACGACTGTACACCGCAAAGTTGGATTTTTGTTCCGCACTTCTCCGCTTTAAAAAAACGTCAAGGCGGCAACCGGTCACGGCTAAGGCGACCGGTCCGCACTTCCCTTCGACCGGTCCCCTGTGTAAAAATTCGCGAGAATTCAATTTCAATCTTATCTCTGCGACCGGTCGAACCCCCATTTCATCAAGAAACTATCCGCTGCGTTTTCGACATGCTTTTCCCCTATTTTGTGGGATTGATTTCTAACAGACTATATTGATGATTTTAAATGGTTTCTTTTGCAGCAAATCACTCCCCAAGGAGGAGCCAATGTCCGAAATCAAAGCCAAGACCTCTCCTATAAATAGAGGCTTCATTCAAGCAACAAGATACAACACACAATATACAAGCAAAGAGCAATTGAGCAAACACTTTCATATATCTTGTTGTATTAAGCCTAAGCACTTTCACTTGCACTTATTTGAGGTCTAGGCTTTCAATTCTTGATTACACTTGTACTCATATTGTATCAATCATTATTGAGTTGTAATCTTGATTTTGGTCATCATTCAACACAAGACATCCTTGTGAGTATTCTTGTGGTAAGAATACACTTGGATGATCTAGGTGATAGGTGTTTGAAGGTTGTGGTAATCTTCAAAGGTGTTGTAAGAGGGTTGTGGTAATCCTCATGGTGGTGTAAGAGGATTGTGGTAATCCTCCAAGTGGTGAAAGAGGGTTGTGGTAATCCTCAAGGTGTTGTATTAATTTTTGGTAAATTAATAAAATCTTTTTTTCTTTTTGAAATCCATCCCGGAGATACTGGGGTGGTAGAGGATTAGGCCCTAGGTGGGTTGAACCTCTTTAAATCAACGAGTGTTGTTTAATTTCCGCATTTACATTTTTGTTATTTACTCGTTGTTTCAAAAAGAGGGTGATTTGCGAAAAAATCGGCATAATCTATTCACCCCCTCTAGATTATTGTAGCCACTTGACTAACAAGAATGAAAGTGGAAAATGAGTTTGGTACTTATTACTGAACAATAAACAAAATGTTAGAAGGAGTGTGTGTCTCCGAGGTTGTGACACTTGTCCGGATAGATACTTTGCAATTTCCTTTTGAATCATAGGCGCAAAGTCCGCAACTCGAGCTTCTTAGCTTTCTTTCTTCCTAGGCCTGGATTCAAAGAACACTATCAACCATATTGATAGATCGAGATCTCTGTTCTTTCAACTCTTTATACCAACCAGGATACCCATGCAACTTGAAGCACTCTTTCATCTCATGACCATTGTATCCACAAAGTGATCACAAATTAGTTTGGCCCTTTCTTCCTTTGATTTCCTCGGTGCACCCACTGCCTCTACCATATGCGCATGATTTCCCACGATCTGTTAGATCCTCCGCCATAGGTCATGCCTAGTTCATTATTTCCCCTACCAAAAGTACTTGAGCCAAGATCACACTAGTATCCGGAGGATCAAGTACCTTGTGCACTCGATTTTTGTTTTTCAACTTTCAAAATCATTGAGTATGCCTTGTTCATTTGTTGGTAAAGGATCTATAAGAAGGATTTGATTCTTCACAGCTCAAAAACATCATTAAGTCCCATAAGGAATTGCATTAATTTGATATCCATATCATTTTCACACATAGCCTTACCAACTCCACACATACACTCGGCAATTGCACTAAGCACGCATACTCATCCCACAAGCACTTCAACTTTGTAAAATAAGTAGTCACATTAGATGTACCTTTTGAGAACGTTGCAATTTCTTTCCGAAGTTGATAACGCAAAGGTCCATTGCTTTCGCCATACCTCTCGCTAACTCGTCCCAAAGTTGCTTGGAACTTTTAACATACATGAAGGCTTCTACAATCTCCTTTGAAATAGCATTGAGCAGCCAGAAATCACCATAAAATCCACTTTCGAAATTGTTCATGTGCTTCGGTGTGAAGATCCTAACAGAACCGTTCCATAGATGAATCCTAATTTCGACTTAGCTCCGAGAGCTAACCTCATTGCACGACTCCAGTGCAAGTAATTCGAGCCTGTGAGTGGATTCGTAACTAAAACCATGCCTGGATGATCAGATCTATGCAAGGAGAGAGGATCTAAGTCTTTGGCGTAAACAAATACCATCTTCGTAGCACTTTCCTGTTCGAGATGTTCACCTTCTTCAACTTCTAAGAGATCATCGATTGTATTATGGCGGCGAGCCATGAATTAATCCTGCTCTGGTACCATGTTGATAAGCTAAAAATGTGGTACGAAAAACTCCATTGGAGAAAGCAGAGCAAATATCTTCCTTTTATTTATGTATTCCAAAAATCTAATGAAGAAGAGAGCTATAGACAGCTTTTATACAAGTGCAATTCCCTCCAGATTCAATCCAACCAATGAGCGCCTAACACGTGTGTAACTAATGCATGATGAGTAACTAATAAAATCGTGTGAGAAAAAACGTGAAAAGGAGCAGCAACTAATAACAACAACTAATAACAGAAAATAACCACCACCAACTCAACACACGCCGTCGGCCGGGCGCTGCAGTTCTGCATAAGGATGGCGTTGCGAGAATTGGGGGCGTAGTTTTGGGTGAAGAGGCGGCGGAGCGCCTCCACGGGACGGCCGCAGGTCGCAGGTCGCAGGAAGATTGATTAGATTTGTGTCTCCGATGATGGATTGAACGGGGAAATCGGCGGCGAGGATGGTGGCGTTGGCGGTCCAGTTTAGCCGGATTTGGCAGTCGGAGGAGAAGGCGAAAGGAAAGGGGAGTTTTTGCGCACCTCATGTTTGGTTGCATGTTGCTGCTTCTGGCGTTGTACCTTGACCAAGAAATATTGTAACAAAGAGGATTAAAGTTGAGAATATTATTTTCATTTTCGAGAATCGCTTTATATATATCTGTGTAATTTTAGACATTTTGTTATGAAAAAGAAGTGTGATATGAAGATTTGGATATCTTAATATTTAAGAATGTAAAAGTTTAATACTATCCGGTTGCTCCCAAAAACGACCTCCTCTCGCCGATCAACTTCCAAGACGAACTCCTCTACGAGACCTGAACAAGGGGCCGGAGGGGGCTCCGGTCACGCTTTCCGATGCTTAAGTCGGTGACTTGGAAGAGAAGCAAAAGGCAAGAGAGAAAAGAGCAATGTAACAAAAAATAATGAGATTAGGTTTAGAATGAACCTGGGCTTGGCTTTTATACCTTAACTAGGATTAGGGTTTAAAAAATCAGGATTCCGTTACGATTTGGTGTCATAGTCATCATTAGTTTAGGATCGGATCCCCTAAAAACCCTAATTTTACGCCCTCAAGTCCCAGATCCCGAACGATCCGAGGACGTCGGGTCCATGTATTAATACTTCACCCTTAAAATCTCTAAGGCATTCTTAGAGCCCTATACACTTTGGCGGTGAACCCCGGTTCGGCCTCTTTCCTCATATCCCCGAGGTCCCTTTAGAATGCAACATATCAATTATGCCCTTAAAGTACAACAGTCATCTCTAAGCATATGAGACTTAAGAGATCGGCCCAATACAACAAGCGTTATCGATTCAGCCCCACGTTCCGGGCTTAGCAGGTCGGCCCAATAAGCAAGGCCTTACACAGGTCGGCCCAATACTATGGGCCTTATCGAATCAATCCAAAGGCTCGGGCTTAACAGGTCGGCCCAATACATTGGGCCTTATCAAATCAGCCCACTGCTAGGTAGGTCAGCCCACACCATATTCTACCCTTATCAATTCCTCCCCCCAACTATGGGTAGATCTGTTTCAACCATAGTTGCTGGTAGTTGAGCTGACATGTTCTTAGGGTTTGGGTTTTTTCAAATTCTCGCCGCCCTTTGGCTTTTCAAATTCCTGACACGTTGATGTGACTGAAAGGACGTCCTTTCATTTCACTGACGCTTCGTGAACCGTGCGATGTCCCCTCGGATACCGAGACAACCCTTCGTGTCCTTCTTCTCCTTATAAAAACCACTTTTCCCCTCAATTCTTCACTTTTTACTCTTTCAAATTCAGAGCATTCCTTAAAGTGGACATATTTTTCCTCCGTGAAATTCTTGATTCCTAAGCTTCGAAAGTTTTAAGCTCCAGACTATTTCTCTCCTTCAAACCCCTACTTCCATCCAGTAAGTAATCCTTTCCTTCCCCTTTCTCTTACCAGTTTTTTTTTTCGATTACCTTAAATTATGGCATCCTCTTATTCTCTTTCAACACCATCGGACCCATATGTCGCCGATTTAGAACGGTGGGCTATCGAAACGGGTTACGGCTCACAACCTCTTTCCTTACCGAGTCCGTCCCTTGGATCCGGATGCTACCGAGTCCAGCGGCTGATTCGGGCCCGAACTCCGATACCATAGAGATCCGAGCTCCGAGTTCGGGTCCTCCGCGCCGTATACCCTCACGACTTCATAGAGACTACCCTTACAAAGATCCAATCTCCAAACTATAAAAAGAAGTGCCAAAATTCCTTCCACTTTCGATCTTTCCTTACCAAGCACTCGGATCGCCTAACCGACATCCACCCAATGCCTTAGCTTTCTTCGCAGTTAGATATAGGGTGGCCTCAGATTTCCCATTCATCCATTTTTGGCCGGGTGTCCTACCTCTATCGTGTACCTCTCAACCAGTTAGACCCCAATTCCTTCCGCATCCTTGCCGGTTTCTTAATATTAACCAAATATTTAGAAATAGAGCCTACTCTCGAACTATTTTTGCCCTGTTCCAAGTAAAGAGATCGACCACCAAGGGTCTCTTCTATATTACATCGTGACGCTCAATTTTTGAGAAAATATCCTTCCTCCAATAAATTCTGGAAGGATAAGTATTTTTTCATCTCTTCTCCCCGAGCTTGGGGGTTTCCTATTGCCTGGACTTGGAGCCTTCCTTTCCAGTGTAAACGTAACCCCAAAGATCGGTCTCCCGAACTCCAATCCTTAATAAATAATCTGGCCTTAGTCAAATATGACCTTTCCCGTCTCATAACTCCATCTCTTTTGTACTATTTCGAGCTGAGCCCCATCATGGCTCCTCTGCCCGATGATATTGGTAATTATTAATTTTTCATATTTAATTCACTTCACTCTTATCCCTTGGCTAACCTTTTCTTATTGTGCAGACATGTTTATGGCACAAATGGTTGCTTTGAGAAGGAGGAGGAGGAACGACAAGCCCTCCCGCCGCTCCCTCCTTCCACCTGCTCTCTGCTGCGGCAGCAAGGAGGTCGCCTTCTCCACTTCGGCGCCCGACTCGGCCGCTAATGTAATAGCCGACCTCACCATCCCCGAGGCTCGTCCTACCATCCGACCTCCTTCTCCTAAGAGATCGAGTCTTTGGTACTGTGCCACAGCCCAAGAAGGCTAAGACTACAACCACTCCCGCTCCTCTCACTCTCTCTCGCATCCCTATTCATACACCCAACTGACCTTCTTCACGGGAACTCCATCCTCGAAGAATACCGACGGTATTTTTGCCACCCAATATGTCCAAGGCAACCGCCCGAACCCCGACCGAATCGCTTTAGAGAAGCTCGGTGATCTTTGAGTGGTGAGCGATTTTGCCTAAATCATTCAAAGGCGGAGAGAACAGCTCATTGCCGATCTCCCGAGCTCGAGTCGGTTTTGCCGATCCTCCCATCGTTCGAGCTCAATGTTGCCAAGAAGGAGTGCGTTTACCGAAAGCTCCGGGGACCAAACTCATGGAAGAGGTGCATCGCTTTAAAGAGAGGAGGAGGTCCATAAGGCCACCATGGCTTCTCTTGAGACCAAGATAAAGGCTTTGGAGACCGACAATCTTGGTTTCAAGACCAATATGTCCAAGGCAACCGCCGAACTCCCGATCGAATCGCCTTAGAGAAGCTCGGTGATGCCGAGCCGGTGAGCGCATTTTGCCTGAATCATTCAAAGGCGAGAGGCATAGCTCACGCTGCCCGATCTCCCGAGCTCGAGTCGATTTCACCGATCCTCCATCGTTCGAGCTCGTCTTTGCCAAGAAGGAGTGCGCACGATCGAAAGCTCGGTAGACCAAACTCATGGAAGAGGTGCATCGCTTTAAAGAGAGGAGGAGGTCCATAAGGCCACCGTAGCTTCTCTTGAGACCAAGATAAAGGCTTTGGAGACCGACAATATGCTGGTTTCAAGACCGAGGTGAGCGATCTTCAAACCCGCTACACTTGTCATTGCCTTGCTTATCTACGGAATCTATCATGTATTGCGGTTATACTATTAATACTTGAAAAATGGAAAAGTGCAATTGTCGTTGCGATCATTATCTAGAAAGAGATTAAACGAATATTTAATTGTAACTGAGTTGATTGATATTTGTAACCTAAACAATTGATTTGAAATCAAATCCCAAGAGTCACACTCCATCCAAGACCTTATACTCAAAACAACAAAAAGAGATCAAAAAACTTCGAGATTATTGAGACAACTACGAGATCCTTGAGAGCATCTGTTGCTTTGTTGCAAGAGTTCTCTAAGTCTAACCAATAGATGGATGGTCAAGTCCAAACGTTATAATTAATTAATGTTAAATTTAGGCAACTTGGTACAACTCACACTTAAAACGCATTTGGAAGGGTGATGACAGTCTACCAATTATAGATGGATCAAGTCTAATATTAATTAAATTCGGAGGGACATAGTAAGACTCACACTTGAAGCGCAAATATTATAATTAATTAATGTTAAATTCAGGGGGAATAGAAAATTAGTACAACTCACACTTGAAGCATGTCCATATAAAGGGAACAGTCTTAGTAACCCAAGTAAGGTTTCATTAAATCAATTGAGGATAAGAAGCGAAGAAAAAGAGCACAAATATATTATCAATATTCTTTTATTTTAGTACAAATCATGGGTAGAGAAAAGCAGATTTTCGGGTAAAGTTTTTAAATCAAGAAAATAAAAATAATTTTTAGGTTGCAAAACTAATTTGAGTATAAAACTTCATTATTCTTCCTACGTAGGATAGTGAAGTTCTTTTGAAACACTTCTATTGTGCTCCACTGTACATATTTATACAACAATATGTATAAACAAAAATCTATCTTAGTCAACTTCCATAGTGTCCCCATAGCTCCAAGATCGCTTAAGATCATTTTTCCTTTTGGTTAGAGTGAAATGTTTCGTTTTAAATAGAACGATAAGAGGAATAAAAATTAGTTATAAGAGTGATAAGCAAGATAAATTGAGGCTTAACTGCGTTTAAACTTTTTCATTGTAAAATGCAATACACTCGTATTATATGTAAAGATACAACAATCCCTTCTAATTTACATATAATCTATATCTATATCTATATCTATCTATATCTATATCTATATCTATATCTATATCTATTATATACTATCTTAAAAGCATGAATGTTTCTTGCAATTTTTTATTGGACAAAAATATCCTTTAGACATAGTAAAATTTTAGGATAACTAAGTAATTTGATATTTATATTTAGCTTCTATTTGTTCAATTATATGACAATGTCACCTTTTATATTCGACATTTTAAAAGTATTTATTCTTTCAGCTATAACTCTTAAAATATTTTGAATTTTCAAATAATATTAGCTTCATATTAAACTAGATTTCGAGAGCTTTCTAACCATATGTCATAAGCATATATAAGGATTTCACATGAGAAACTTTTAACGTTATAATGTTCAACACTACGTAAAAATAAAGAATTCATGTTTTTCTATAGTTTTGTTATTTATTTAATCTTTTTGTTTAATTATAATATGATAGATGCTCATTATAGCCAAAAAAGATTTACGAATCAAAAATATTTTTATAATCATAACACTAAGAATACTTTAAATATCTTATAAAATAAATTTCAAATTTAAACTAGGTTTCAAAATCTTCAACTATGTGTTCTAAACATATACATAAGTCGTTATAGAAGAAAATTTTAACTATTTAACTTTTAGTATGATGAAAAATTGTATATTTCTTATATTCTTTTAAATTTTCTCAATAATTAAATATGTATATTATAATTTATAAGAAAATATCAAATTACAATATACACGATAAGAAAAATAAAATAAAAAATATTGTAGGTGGTTTAGATGCTAATAAAAAGTAGAGAAAATACATAATTCCTTTATGGTCGAAAAATTCTTCCTCAATTAGTAATATGAAATTTAAAAATTAATTTATTGATTGTTATTAAAGAATAATATTGAAAACAAGATAATTTCATATATTATTTTTATGGCAATTTCATGTATATTTTATTTTAATTAGCCATATCAGTAAAATAAAAAGTTCAAAATAAAAGGAATAAAATTTACATGGAAAAAAGGCAAACAAGAACCAAAACAAGTTTGTCGCAACAAAAACGCTACCTTTTAAATTTGACTTTTACTTAATTTTTGTATATAACATTATAAGTTTTAGTTTCTAATTTATTGCTTTTAATATATTTTTTAATCATAACACTAAGAATACTTTAAATTTCTTATAAAATTAATTTCAAATTTAAACTAGGTTTCAAAATCTTCAACTATATATTCTAAACATATACACAAGTTATAGAATAAACTTTTAATTATTTAACTTTTAGTATGATGCAAAATTGTATATTTCTTATATTCTTTT
Source organism: Rehmannia glutinosa (assembly GCA_016081115.2). Classification (NCBI taxonomy): domain Eukaryota; kingdom Viridiplantae; phylum Streptophyta; class Magnoliopsida; order Lamiales; family Orobanchaceae; genus Rehmannia; species Rehmannia glutinosa. The sequence goes on from CM071928.1 coordinate 73,374,544, forward strand.
AACTTTTCTCAATAAGTAAATATGTCTATTATAATTATAAGAAAAAGATCAAATTACAATATACACGATAGGAAAAAATAAAATAAAAAATATTTTAGGTGGTTTTGATGCTAAATAAAAAGTAGAGAAAATACATAATTCCTTTATGGTCGAAAAATGCTTCCTCAATTAGTAATATGCAATTTAAAAGTTACTTTATTGATGGTTGTTAAAGAATAATATTGAAAACAAGAGAGTTTTATTTTTATTTTTATTACAATTTCATGTATATTTTATTTTAATTAGCCATATCAAAAAATAAAAAGTACAAAATAAAAGGAATAAGATTAACATGAAAAAGAAAAAAAAGCGAACAAGAACTAAAACAAGTTTGTCGCGACAAAAACATTACCTTTTAAATTTTAACTATATGTGTTAATATGACTTTTACTTAATTTTCTATATATGACATTATAAGTTTTAGTTTCTAATTTATTATTTTTTAATATATTATGATTTCAATCTTTAGATTATCTTACATCCTATAAATTTTAAGAACAAGTGCAAAAAAAGTGTTAAAAGTCGTATATATAAATTTATAAAAAAATACAAAAGACAAACTTAATAAAAAAATCCATATGTATTAAATTGACATTTGTGATAAAACTTGAATGTCGTTTGAAAGTTACACCCTTAAAAATTATAAGTTTAAAATATCAATATGATACATATTTATAATAAAAACGTATATCAAAATAATTAATTTTTAATAAAATGGTGTGAAAGAGTGAAACATGAGCTAAAAGTGGATTAGTCTAAAGATCATATCTCGCAATGCAAAAGAGTAAATAAGTAAACTCATTTGATATATAACAATTTGACTACTAAAAAAGTAATTATATATTACAAATTATATATTAATTCAAATACTAACATAACATTCATAAAAACTAAGTAAATTAAATAATTACAACAAATAAGAGTGAAAACTAAGAATAAAAAATATTGAAAACTTAATGGTTATACTTGACATTAATGGGTTGAGATTGATCTAAGTAATTTTGGGTGTTAATCTCACATACATAGATACTTTAGGATTTAAACCAAATGAAACATATTATAAAGATTTGAAAGAATAAAAGTAAATAGTTAAAAAATATGTGGGTCATAGTGTGAATTCTAAAGAAAAATTAAATGGCTTCATATAATATGTATAATTTGATATTTTCAATAAAATAAATAAACTAAACTTATTTAATATGAAATAGTTTGATATTAAAGATTAATATTTCATAAATTACATGTTAATTTATGTACCAATATAATAATCAAAATATTCAAAATAATATTTATGTATATTATATATAATAAAAATTTGAGGGAAGTTACCATGTTTAGTGCCAATTAATATGAATTATTCCGGGCATAAGGAGGCGGAAGAGAATAGTTAAAGGGGTTTTTTAACATTTTATATCCAAATTTTTGGCAACTATATTTTCTTATTTGATCAAAATTGAATCAAAATTTTAAATAAAGATTAAAGTATTATATACCATTTTCTCAATAAAGGCACTAAAATGGATTGATAATTATATTTTACAACAAATAATATGATTTTGTAAACGAGATTAAATGAGATCAATTTTAAATTTACAATTGCTCAAACAAATATAGATTAGTTTCGAGATATTAAGAATAATTGTAATTTTCATAACTATACGGCTCACAATATTTACAACAATGTAAATATTAATATAATCAAAATAGCCAAATTCAATTGCAAGTACAAACTCTAATAGTATAACGTATCTTTCTAAAACTTTATGAAATTTAAAAACTATATTAGTTTTTAGTTTATTATGTATAACATTTAAAAACATAAGTGAATGCAAAAAGAAATTCAAACATAAAGTATTAGTATTATATTTAAATATTGAAGGTTGACACGTATTGTTAACTTATTTTTTCTTTCATAAGACTGTCTTTGGTTTTATTATTTATTAAATAAAGATATTTTGTGTGCAATTGAATAGAGTTTCATAACTCAAATTTCGACTTATCACTTTTTCATAGTTTTATTTAATACCGACTAAAAAATAATGGATTAATTTTTTTATATATTAGGTTAATGTTTATTATTTTTAAGACACCGAAAATAGGAGGACTACAAACTTTAAGTTTAAGTGTTAATGATAAAATATTGACTTTGTTACTAGAATTAAAATAATATGAATTTTTTTACATATATATTATATTGTAATTTGTTTTACATTTCTTTAATCGAAGAACTCGAGATAGAATAAAAGAAGTAAGAACATGAAGTATAAGAATTGCTAACCTTTTTTTTTTTTTATTTTAATTGAATAACAATAACAAATAAAATGATGATATTATTATGGATTTTCGTATAATATTTAATTAACTTTTTTATTAATGTGATAACTTGCATGTGATTTACTAATCATTAGCTTATGATTTATAAGCTAAATTATTTGGTGATTATGTAAAATGCATCTAATGCTAAAAGAACTCGAAAATCATGTAAGAGAAAAGATTTTTCTAGCCATTACAATGAAATAAATGACCGATGAATGTGATTATAAGCTAATATATAACTTATTTAATTGTTATACTAATTGTAAATTTTTGTGGGATTGAATTCTTTAAAATGATTACTTAATAGTTCATATCGATCTATAATTAAAGCAAAATATATATCAAATACTATTTAGTATTTAAATTTAATTAATATTTATTTCACTTTTTAATTTTTTAATATTAATTGATAAAATTATTAAATAATAAAATTATTTTAGTAAAATCATGTGGATCACGTGCGGCGCACGTGTTTCTTACTAGTATATAGAAATAAATACAACTTGATTTACATAGTAAATACCCATAAAGTGGACAAGCCTTTAACTTTATGGTTGAATATGTAACACTAGGAAAACATATTCTCACTATGTATAATTCATGCTCCTTTTGTTCTTGGCGGCTCCTTTGTAATGAGCCTTGTCTGAATCCTGGTTTTCACAAGTACTCTAGGATTTTATCGAGTAATCCGTAAGAAGCGACATCTCACTTCTCTACTTGTATAAATAGACTTATCAAGAATGTCTATAACTCATTCCACAATTGCTATAAGTCTATTAAGGATTGTAAATAACCTACTCTTGTTATGGTAAGTAAAGTGCATAGATCAGATATGAGACTTTGAAAATAGTGTCACCCCCACTATTTTAAGATATGAACTTGAAATGTATCAAAGTTTTCATTTCACCAATGTATATTGAATTGCCTTGTTAATTCTCATACATAAGGTGACAAATGTGTGACTTGTACCTTAATATGGAGTTGGTTTCAATCAAGATATCTTTATAATTGGCAACATCTCATATCTATCATGATCTTTGAAATATTTATTTACTTATGAAGATGGAACATTTTAATGGATTTTTGTAATTTTGAAAAATATCTAAATTTATCATAATTAGCCGAACCTCAAGGTTGTTGTTTATTTTAGCACCCCTAGAAATATTGATTTTGGAGACTAGTAAGTCGCTGTGATAGACCAAAGTTTGCCGTGATTAATATAAAAGTTGAAAGGGAAAATTGCAAAATTGGTCCTATAACTATAAGCAGTTTGTAATTTTGGTCTTGTAATTATTGAGTTTGCAAAATTGGTCCTGTAAGTTTGAAAGTATTTGCAAAAGTGGTCCCATATATTTTATACCTAAGCAATTTCGGTCCTATAATTTTCAAGTTGTTGCAAAATTGGTCCATTGGGGTTATTTCATATTTTCAAAATACCAAGAATACCCTTATGCACATAATTGGATTTTTTGACTATGTGCTTTTTCCTAAAATAGTATCAAAGCCCAGTTTATTAAGAACTTTAAGTTATATTTATTATTTTATATAATTAAAAATTAGTGAGGAGAATTTTCTCCAAAAAATGGATATGGACGAGTGTGCAAGATGTATACCCTACGAGAAGATATCGTCAAATTTTGACGATGTATGCACCGAACACAATGACATGATAATATATTGGGATAATCAATATGTTGAAAAAGAACTCGCAGAGCCGATAGGGAAACCTTGAGATAATGCGGAAAACAAGCACATGTTGTCTCGAGTATCAACATGTTTTTTAATTTAATTTAAAATGGGACCAACGGGTAGATCTCGCCGAGACCGTGGCGGGTTGACCCTCCCCGCCCGTTCTAGGCACGGGGAGGTCTGGGTCCTAGCCAACCCACCCCGATCTCTCCCATTGTCATCCCTATAAAATTGCTAACTTTAGAAAGATAAAGGTGTTAGATAAATGTTTTTATCAAGATTTTGATGATTTTGGTTAAATAAGTTTTTATACCAAAACAATGTTTTTTATATGTTGTCCAAATACTCCTAAATGATTTAAAATGTTTTTACTAATTTTTGGAGTATTTCTTAGAGTTTTTAATTTGATAAAAATTGGACAACTTTTTTGATGGTTTTGTTTAAATTGGTTTTACACCAAAACTATGTTTATAAATGTTGTCCAAATACTCCCAAATGATTTAAAATGTTTTTACTAATTTTTTGGAGTATTTCTTGAAGTTTATTTTTGATAAAAATCGGACAACATTTCAAATTGGAGGTCGACCAGTCGCCCAAAGCGTCGACCGGTACCTGAAGGAAAAAAAACATGAAACAGAACATACAGTCTTAAAAAAGGGAGGGGGACGGTCCGGGGGGGGCCGACCGTCGCACCTGGCGACCGGTCGACCCCTCCGACCGTCGCACCCCCGCAACCCCTACCTGGATCGCACTATTTTTTTCAAATGGTCGAAATCTTCAACAGGGCAACCTGTCGCCCTATGCTATTTTGTGACAAAAAAATTCCAACTCAGATTAACTAATCTGTGACAGCAAGATTTGCTTTTGATTTTTGTACAATATTTCTACATCTTGTGATCTTCTTTTTTGTAGACAAAAGTGAAGATAGAGAAGCCTATGTTGGGAGCCTATGTTGGTGAAGCTTCCTATAAATAGAGGGTGAATTGAAGACACAAGACACAACACATACAAGCAAAATACACAACAATTGAGATACAACACAACAAGATACACTTCAAGCAAATACTTGGTCTTTCATTGTTATTATTCTTGTTGTAAATTTGCCTAGCTTATCACTTTCACATCTTTGAGGTCTAGGCTTTTCTTGATTACACTTGCACTCTATTGTATTATCAATTATCGAGTTGTAATCTTGAATTTGGGTAATCATTCAACACAAGATATCCTTGTGAGTGTTCTTGTGGTAAGAACACACTTGGGTGATCTAGGTGTTAGGTGTAAGAAGATTGTGGTAATCTTCTTGTTGAAGTGTTGAAGAATTTGGTATTCTTCAAGGTTGAAGATTGTGGTAATCTTCACAAGGTGCCGTTGGAGATTGTGGTAATCTTCAAGAAGAGATTGTGGTAATCTCAAAGGTAGTGTTGAAGAAGAGTGTGGTGCTCTTCAAGGTGTTGTTGTAAGTTGGCATTGTATTAATTTGTGGTAAATTAATAAAATCTTTTTTTTTTTTTGAAATCCATCCCGGATATACTTTGGGGTGGTAGAGGATTAGGCCTAGGTGGGTTGAACCTCTATAAATCGACGTGTGTTGTTTACTTTCCGCACCTTTATTATTGTGTTTGAGCATTTGGTTAAAAAAGAGGGCGAAATCGAAAAGATGGAGATAATCTATTCACCCCCTCTAGATTATCGTAGCCGCTTGGACTTACAAGTGGTATCGAGAGACAAATTCTTTGGCAAGCTCGTTTCACATCGCGAGTGAAGAGAAACGATCGTCGGCTACAAACGAAGCTCATCTTTCCTGGCACCTCCACCACCAAGCCACCTCGGTTTGATTCCAAAAATTTATATTTTGGAAAGAAAGAATGGAATGCTATTTACAAGGTTGCGGGTTTGATATTTGGAACACCGTCATCAATGGAGAATCCATTCCGACGAAGAATACACCACACACCTCTAAAGGCTTCAAAGAGCTCAATGATGAAGAGAAGAGAATCATCTCCTTAAATGGTAAAGCTCTTAGTATTTTGTATTGTTCACTTACTACTTTGGAATTTGATCATGTTGTAGGTATTCGATTGGCACATGAAGTATGGCAAAAATTAGAAGCCATCTATGAAGTGTATGCAAATGAAAGGAGCAACTCAAAAGCATCTACTTCACAAATGGATACAACATCAAATCCAACAACATGGGATGAGCCTTCTACAACCTCCCATGATGAAGAAGTTGAACAATGCCTCATAGCATCGAAGAAAAAAACGATGTAAGTTCTAAACCCTCTACTTCCTATGATAATGATTATAGTGATTTGCAAAATGATTTTGATGAATTACAAGATGAATTCCAAAACTTACTTGTTAAATACAAATATTTGAAAAAGGAATTCATTATTTTGAAAAATGATAAGGATAGTTTATTTACTTCCTATGAATCACTATCATGTGCTCACACCACCACACTTGACAAGGTTAGAAACCTTGAAAAAGAAAATAGTACTCTCGTTGAGGATATTAATTGCATGAAAAAGGATTTATCTAAATCTGACTTGAGTACCTGATGAAATTGTTGATTGTTGTGATAATTCGAAACTAGAACTTGATCATAAGCCTAAGGGTGTCAATCACATGAAAAAGAATCAAGTCTCTCTAAGCACATTGGTCATTATGCTCCTAGAATTATTACATGCTTCTATTGCGGTAAAAAGGGTCATATGGTAAATACTTGTCGGGCTAGAAATAGCTCCAATTATTGTTGGAGACCTAAAAGTCTCAAGACTAATCCCAAAGGACCCAAACACATAAGGGTACCACAAAACAATGTCATATTAGGTACCCGTGAAATAATGATCGAAGAAAATTTATACCGCCAAGAAGACATCAAATGACCGTTTCATTTGATCAAAGAAGGAGAAACTATTTTCGACAAAGCCAATTTCAAGAAGAGGATATAATCAAAAATGGGAAGAACACAATCCTTGAAATGGCAAAGACATCATCAACAAGATGATTTTCAAAGAAGAAGAGACCATCAACAATGGGAAGGACAAAATTTTTGGAGATGAAGTAATTGGAGAGATTACCATCAACATGAAGATTTTCAAAAGGAAAATATCATCAACAATGGGAAAACCCATGGAAACGGCATAATTGGTAAACCATATCTCCCTAATTAAATATGCATTTTATTTGTCTATTATGCATGTTTTTATTTGTGTCCTACTTGCAAAATGAGTTTTCATGTATTTAAATTTTAAATTAAGGTCTTCAAAACTTATTTGTATTTTTAAAATTTTTGAAAAAGAAGACCTTATATGATGTTTTTAAAACTCTTGTGCATTTTTGTAGACTAAAGTGTATTATCATCTCTTATGGATTTTTTATGGCATGAGCTTACTTGTGATATCTCTTAGCCTACACTTTTATCATTATGATTTGTGCTAGATTTGTTTTAAGAATTGTGCAGATTTACATATTTTCACAAATGGCCATTTTGTCAAGAAAGGCATATATTATCGAGGCACGTTTACTTGTGTTACTTTTACTCTTATAGACTCGATATATGTATTGCCATATGCCTATGTGCTGTTTTTGTTTTTTTTATAATATTTCATACAAGTGCCATTAAGAGGATTTTTTGAAAGGCACTATTCGATATTTGATTGCACATATTTGTTTTGTCAACTTTAGTTCAAATACTTCTTTTAAATGAGGTCTCAATTATATGCTATCGGATTTTCAAATTTCAAAAGAGACCTTTTGTAGCTTTCTTAAGCTTATTTGAACTTGCATGATTTATTAGACTTGATGATCTTCTAAATGCATAGTATGTGTTTCTTGCTTCATGGTCTATATATATAGTGTCTATTTCTACTATGCTCTTATGCAAGATATTTTTGTGATTGATGATTGAGGCATGTTGTTACACTTGGGCTATGTTTTCTTGCTTATATAAGCGATGCGGTAATAAGTTTGTTAATGTGTGTAGATGAGAAATGAAGTACTTCAAATATTAGTTACCTCAAAATATTTGGATGTAAATGTTCTATTATGAACACCTTAGATCAATTGGATGCCCTATGAAGAAGACAAAAGGGTATTCCGAACAAACTCGATGACCAAGGCAACATTGGTCGAACTATGGCGAGGTTAGTAGCTCGAAGGTATTTTCAAGAAGAAGAAATTGATTTTGATGTAACATTTGCACTCATAGCACATTTAGTAGCTATTTGCATTTTACTTGCCAATTCTTGTTTTAAGAATATTTCAAGCTTTACCAAATGGATGTTAAATCCAATTTTCTCAATGGTTTTATTCAAGAAGAAGTCTATGTAAAACAACCTCCGGGTTTGAAAATTTTTCTAGGCCTCATGATGTTTATAGACTTAAAAGGCCTTATATGGTTTGAAACAAGTACCCCGTGCATGGTATGATAGACTTAGCTCTTTTCTTTTGCAAAATGGTTTTACAAGAGGTAAAGTTGATACTACTCTTTTGTTTTTGAAAAGGGCAAGATTGCATATTAGTGCAAATTTATGTTGATGATATTATTTTTGGTGCTACTAATGAATCCTTGTGCAAGAAATTTTCTAAGTTAATGCAAGGTGAATTTGAAATGAGCATGATGGGGAGCTCAACTTCTTCCTTGGACTTCAAATTAAGCAATGCCAAGAAGGAATTTATATTTCTCAATCAAAATATACAAAGGAGCTTTTGAAGAAATTTTGCATTGAAGAAGGAAGAACCGTCTCTACCCCAATGGCAACAAATGTCAAGATTGACAAAGATGAAAACGGCAAGTCGGTTGATGAATCCAAATATAGAGGTATGATTGGTAGTTTACTTTATTTAACCGCAAGTAGACCGGACATTCTTCATGCCGTATGCCTATGTGCTCGTTTTCAAAGTAATCCCAAAGAATCTCATATGAGTGCCGTTAAAAGGATTTTTCGATATTTGAAAGGCACTATTCAATATGGTATATTCTATCCAAAGAATGAAAAATTTTCTCTTAAAGGTTATAGTGATTCGGATTATATGGGAAATATTGATGATCGGAAAAGTACTTCCGGATCATGTCAATTTTTAAGCGATTGCCTAGTTTCTTGGTTTTCAAAGAAACAAAATTGTGTTTCACTTTCAACGGCCGCCTAATATATTTCCGCGGCATTTTGTTGTACACAACTTCTTTGGATGAAACAAACCTTAGCGGATTATAAATGTTCTTTTGAAAGTGTTCTATCTTTTGTGACAATATTTCCGCTATAAACATTGCTCAAAACCCGTTCATCATAACCGTACTAAACATATTGAGATTCAAATCATTTTCTAAGGGATTGTGTTTCAAAACGAAAAATTGAGATATCTTTTGTACCATCTCAAGATCAATTAGCGGACATTTTTACAAAACCGCTATCTTCCGAGACTTTTGCTTCGATACGAGCTCGGTTAGGCATAATGCATATTGAATAAGGGTTACGTTTGCATTTTGCGAGTTTTAAAACTTAGGTGCGAAAAATCGGATTTTTGGTTGAAAATTCGGATTTTGGAAAAACTGATGCAGAATGAATGGGTGAAAGGGTTGAGGGCAACCGTCGCCCAAGGCTATAATTTGGTTTAAAATGGTTCTGGTTTGACAAGATTCGTCTTTTTAACATATTTTGGCTATTTTTGTCCCCTTTGCCAAATTTTCATATATTTCATTCAAAAATGGTTTTCATGCATCTTTTTCACAACATGGATATTATATATCATGATTATCATCATTATGGCTCATCTTTTCCGATCAAATGGTAAGAATTCTACTCCATTTGCTCAATTGGGTTGAACCCTTGAGATTTTGACTTATTTGCAAAATTCTTGATGCTAGTTTCATATGAATGTGATGAACTTAATATTTATGATGTATTGAATGTTGTTTGAACTGAATTGGTGATGAAAATTTTTGGCTTAAATGAATTTCAAAAGCGTTATATACTTCTAGTTTTATTCGACGCACGCCAAGTGTTCGACAAAATGTTTCAATGAAAAATTCATCACCTACATGATTCTCTCGTTTTGATAAGTCTTATAAGTTTATAGAGATAATGTTTTATCAATCAAATGAGCTTTTGCAAGTCAATTGATCAATTTTTCTCTTTTATTTGGAATTTAAGCTTCAATTTTCAAAAAGCTCGATAAATCGATAAATTTGCGCACTTTGATATGAATATATGATGTTTTTATCGTGCTAACATTCTTTTGATGATTCCAAAGGGGAGAAACAGAAAACGCTCATACGCTCAAAGAAGCGAAAATAAGCTTGCAAGAAAAGCTATAAGCTAGGGCTCTTAAAAGCCATAAGTCATGAATATTGCTTAGTCCATTTGATGTATTGTGGACTTTTATGCTTGACTAATGATGTCTTGTGACAGGGGAGATTTTAAGCTCATATAATTAAAGCTTAAGTTGTAAAAGCTAAGCTTTTAGCTTTTAGTTAGTTGCTTTAATGCTTGTTCTTTATATGCATGTTGATAGGGGAGCTTGTGCAAAAATGATTTTGAAAAATCTTTGCTCCTACTCTTATGTGTTGTACTTATGATAAATCTTGCTTGTAAATGGGTTGTTGTTTTAAGACCGGAAAATTTGTTTTGTTTTAAAATCGACCTTCTAAAATTGTTTTGGTTTGTAATCATCAAAAAGGGGAGTTTGTTAGATAAATATTTTTATCAAGATTTTGATGATTTTGGTTAAATAAGTTTTTATACCAAAACAATGTTTTTATATGTTGTCCAAATACTCCTAAATGATTTAAAATGTTTTTACTAATTTTTGGAGTATTTCTTAGAGTTTTTAATTTGATAAAAATTGGACAACACTTTTGATGATTTTGTTTAAATTGGTTTTTACACCAAAACTATGTTTATAAATGTTGTCCAAATACTCCCAAATGATTTAAAATATTTTTACTAATTTTTTGGAGTATTTCTTGAAGTTTATTTTTGATAAAAATCGGACAACATTTCAAATTGAGGTCGGCCGTGCGCCCAAAGCGTCGACCGCACCGAAGGAAAGAAAACATGAAATGAACATACAGTCTTAAAAAAGAGAGGGGACCGGTCGGGGAGGGGCCGACCGTCGCCGCACACTGGGCGGCACGGCCGACCCCCTCCGACCGCCGCACCCCGCAACCCCTACCTGGATCGCACTATTTTTTTCAAACGGTCGAAATCTTCAAACAGGGCAACCGTCGTCCTATGCTATTTTGTGACAAAGAAAATTCCAACCGCTGTAACTGTGACAACAAGATTTGCTTTTGATTTTTGTACAATATTTCTACATCTTGTGATCTTCTTTTTGTAGACAAAAGTGAAGATAGAGGAGCCTATGTTGGGAGCCTATGTTGGTGAAGCTTCCCTATAAATAGAGGATGAATTGAAGACACAAGACACAACACATACAAGCAAAATACACAACAATTGAGATACAACACAACAAGATACACTTCAAGCAAATACTTGGTCTTTCATTGTTATTATTCTTGTTGTAAATTTGCCTAGCTTATCACTTTCACATCTTTGAGGTCTAGGCTTTTCTTGATTACACTTGCACTCTATTGTATTATCAATTATCGAGTTGTAATCTTGAATTTGGGTAATCATTCAACACAAGATATCCTTGTGAGTGTTCTTGTGGTAATAACACACTTGGGTGATCTAGGTGTTAGGTGTAAGAAGATTGTGGTAATCTTCTTGTTGAGGTGTTGAAGAATTTGGTATTCTTCAAGGTTGAAGATTGTGGTAATCTTCACAAGGTGCCGCTGGAGATTGTGGTAATCTTCAAGAAGAGATTGTGGTAATCTCAAAGGTGGTGTTGAAGAAGAGTGTGGTGCTCTTCAAGGTGTTGTTGTAAGTTGGTATTGTATTAATTTGTGGTAAATTAATAAAATCTTTTTTTCTTTTTGAAATCCATCCCTGGATATACTTTGGGGTGGTAGAGGATTAGGCCCTAGGTGGGTTGAACCTCTATAAATCGACGTGTGTTGTTTACTTTCCGCACCTTTATTATCAGTGTTTGAGCATTTGGTTAAAAAAGAGGGTGAAATCGAAAAGATGGAGATAATCTATTCACCCCCTCTAGATTATCGTAGCGCTTGGGCTTACAAAATGACCAAAAATACTATTTAGCCACAAGGGCAAAATTGTCGGACCAAAACGCAACTTTTAAAGATAAAGGACTAAAATTGCAACTATCCCAAAATTACAGGGACTAAAATTGCAATTTACCCAATGTTGAAAAGATCAGCAATCAATGACCAAAATTTGTTTAATTACGTCCCTCGTTAGTATGAAAATAAGACGAAAAAGAGGTGTGAAAAGGAGAAAAATTATCTCCAAGAATGAAGATTGACAAAGTAAGGGTGTAATTGGTTGTGAATTTTTTTCAAACTTTTCATTTTTGAGAGAAAAGTTTTTAGAGAGCGTGATTGTTTATGAAATAAGTGAGTTTTTTTAAAAAGAAAAAATCATTTTTTTAAATTAACTCGTTTTCTCTTTCATTTTCACACTTCTCAATATCCAACTATACTATTTATTTCTCTCTCTCCTCCTCTTATTCATATAGATAATTTCGGTAATTTATTTAATTTATCACAATTTTGTTATTTTTCTCTTAATCTTTATAACAAAAGGCATAAAATGAGATTCATATTGCTTATTTTTTGTTCAATTTTTCATTATTTATTCAATTTTCTTACATTATGTTTTACATTATTATTTCCACAAAAATTCCACAAACAATCAATATCTCTAAAAGATTCTCTATCACATCAACACAATTATTATTTTTTCTCTATCCATTCTACTTAAACTTTCAAAAAAAATCACCACCATTCACTCAAAAAATGAAAGTGGACGGAAGGAAAGCACAACCAATCACAAAATTTAAATTACACTCTTCAAGGTTTGTTATGTAATTAAATTTTTGTATCTATCCCTTCAACATCGACATCAATTGAAACATAGGACCAACAACTATATAAAATAATTCTTATTTATCATGAATTATATATATTTCATGTGTCCATAAATTGAATTATTTGATGAAACATCAAATTCGAGTATATTGTCTAAAGTGATATTCATTTTCTTTTTTTTTATAAATAATTTTATTAATTAATTCAAACTAGCAACACATCGATATAAAACATAAACAAACTTGTTAAAAATCATAAAAGATGAAACTATGAAGAAATTCATAGCATTTGGGTTAATAACAAAAATTGACTTAAAACCTACAACTTTGAAAAATCTATAGTACCTCAAATATGCACATATCAACAACATCTTTGAAAATCATAATATGATTTGTTATCGCTGTCGGATCAAAAACTTGATTGTCTAGATCATCCGCACAAGAAAAACAGTTAAACACGACAATAAACCAAATGCCACAGCGAAATCACAAACACGATAACAAACAAATAACCCATATTTATGTGGAAAAGCCACATATTTAGAAAATAAATTGATAAAATAGTCAGTATATAGATGGGGTGATTTGGTCAAAAATGACAAAATATCGGCTTTAACGATGAATGAGAAGAAAACGAAGTATAAGAAAGATAGAGTTCGAGAGAAATGAGGCTCAATTTACGGAAGAGATATAAACGTCTAGTATATAATTTTTTTAAAATAAACTAATTTATTGTGAATTGGTAAAATGAAATACATATAAACACAAATTAAATTATATGATCTACCATGACAAGTCAAGGTCTTCACTCTCACCCATTGATATTTAATAATTTCAACCTTCCCCTTTTTAGGCATAACTTCCCATTCATTATCATTCAAAGGATAGTATTAAACTTTTACATTCTTAAATATTAAGATATCCAAATCTTCATATCACACTTCTTTTTTCATAACAAAATGTCTAAAATTACACAGATATATATAAAATGATTCTCGAAAATGAAAATAATATTCTCAACTTTAATCCTCTTTGTTACAATATTTCTTGGTCAAGGTACAACACCAGAAGCAGCAACGAGCAACCAAACATGCGGCGCGCAAAAACTCCCCTTTCCTTTCGGCTTCTCCTCCGGCTGCCAAATCCGGCTAAACTGCACCGCCAACGCCACCATAGTAGTGGGCTGATTTGATAAGGCCCAATGTATTGGGCCGACCTGTTAAGCCCTGAGCACTGGATTGATTCGATAAGGCCCATAGTATTGGGGCGACCTGTAAGGCCTAGCTTATTGGGCCGACCTGCTAAGCCCGGAACGTGGGGCTGAACTGATAACGCTTGTTGTATTGGGCCGATCTCTTAAGCCTCATATGCTTAGAGATGACCTGTTGTACTTTAAGGGCATAATTGTTCTGTTGCATTCTAAAGGGACCTCGGGAAATGAGGAAAGAGGTCGAATCGGGGGTTCACTCGCCCAAAGGTGTATGGGACTCGAGAATGCCTTAGAGATTTTAAGGGTGAAATATTAATACATGGACCCGACGTCCTCGGATCGATTCGGGGGATCGGGACTTGAGGGCGTAAAATTAGGGTTTTTAGGGGATCCGATCCTAACATAATGATGACTCGACACCAAATCGTAATGGAATACCGGATTTTACGGAAACCCTAGTCCTAGCTAAGGTATAAAAGCCCAAGCCCAGTTCATTCTAAACCTAATCTCATTATTTTATTGTTACATTGCTCTTTCTCTCTTGCCTTTTGCTTCTCTTCCAAGTCGACTTAAGCATCGGAGAGGGTGCGTCGGAGCCCCCGACCCCTCTTGTCTTGTCTCTCGGAAGAGTTCGTCTTGGAAGTTGATCGGCGAGAGGAGGTCATTTTTGGGAGCAACCAAGTGGCGCCGTGCGTGAGAAGAGACGTGAGCTTCAAGTGATGGTTATGGAAGATATCGGAGAAATATGGAAGATGATCTCAATCGTGCGCTATTGGGAGACACTCCGGGCGGAGTTACGCAAGAAGATACCAGGCCTCCGCCTCCACCACCTCCGGTGGAGGGCGGAGGGCAACGCTTTCGAGGGCTGGTGGATGGATGGACAGACACCCATGTCTAATGGAAGTGTTGATTTGGGCCCTAGGTTCTTTGAACAGGTTGGTGGTTTCATCGATGGGCCGTTGAGCAAACGGTGGAAAGGCGGGCCGAGGAGATGCTTCCGCCACCAACTCCGTCTGTGGTCCATCCTCCGGCGGTCCCTCCTCCCGTGGTCCCCCGAGGTCGGAGAGAGAGGTCGGTGGCTGCGGTGGCGAAGAGGTGCACTCATCGAGGCGAGCCACGTCAACGAGGATCGAGATTGGTCGGAGCGGATGGATGACCTCCATCACGAAATAAGTATATTCGCTCGGATGGTGGCGGGAGCACGGGAGCGCTTGATCCCGAAAAGCGGAGGGGAACTTCCTTCTCGGATGAAGTGATGGCGGATGAGCTCCCATCCTCCTATCGAGCTCGAGTTTTGAATACGATGGTACCACGGACCCGTGGGATCACCTCTGTCGTTTCGAGAATGCCGCTTTGCTACCCAGGTTCACCGATGGCGTGATGTGTAGAGTTTTCCCTACCACACCGACGTAAATCAAAGAATGGTTTAGTCGGCTTCCCCGGTCTATTATAAATTTTGATGATTTCGATTCAAAGCATTTCTTAATCAATTCATGAGTTTCGTAAGTACCAAAAAGCGCCATTGACTGTTTAGCATCATCGAGAGGAAGGGGAAGGACTTCGGAGATATATACGAGAGGTTCACCACGGCTAAGTTGGAGGTGCCTTCGGCTAGTCCGGATATTTTGGCTAATGCCCTAGCTCGCCCGAAAGATGGGGAGTTTTTAGAATCTTTGGTGATAGAGCCGGCTAAGACTTTTGATGAGTTGTTAGCTCGGGCTGAGAGGTATATCAACCTCGAGGAGGCGAGGAAAATGAAGAGGGAGGAAGGAGAAAAGAGAAGAGAGAGAAAAGAAGACCGGGAGGATAAGGGATCTCAGAAGAAGCCGAGTCGAAAGCGATGCGTGGACGGCCAAGGTATGTGAAGTATACGCCATTGGTTGTTCCTCAAGGCGAGGTGCTTATGGCTATTGAGAGGCACCCCGACCTGAGGTGGCCAAAGGCACATGCGGAGGCACCGGTGAAGGCGAAATGCAAAGAATTTTGTAGGTTCCACAATGAGTATGGACACACAATAGATCGGTACACGAACCTCGGGATGAAATTGAGAATCTCATTCAGCAGGTCATCTCGGGAATTTGTGTACATCGACAAAAAGGAGAAAAAATGGGAGTATAAAAGGGACAACCGGGGGATATCATCAACCTCGGTGGGAGCTGGAGCATAGGGGAGGAAATGGAGGAGCTACCTCCACCTCCGCCCCACCTCGGCGAGGTCATCCGATGATTGTTGGAGGGTCAAGCGGAAGGAGATTCGAGGCGAGCTCGGAAAAATTATGTGAGAGCAGCAGCACGAGATCGGGTGAAAGAGCAGCTGAAAGTGGAGCAGGTCAGACCAGGGCTAAATATCCAATTTGGGTCGGAAGACAGTAAGGGTATCGTGACACCTCATAGCCATGCTCTTCTGATCACGGCGACGATCTCTAATTATGATGTGCAGCGAGTATTTGTGGATACAGGGAGCTCGGCGGACATCCTATTCTATGATTGCTATAGGAAAATGGATCTCCAGGTCGGCCTGGAGAGGGTGGGCACGACGTTGGTCGGATTTGCTGGAGGAATGATCCAACCAATAGGTATGATTACTTTACCTGTCTCTTTGGGTAAGGAGCCTAATCGCAAAACTAGGATGATTCGATTTTTGATAGTAGATGCACCTTCCTCGTACAATGCTATGTTGGGTAGACCGTCATTAAATGCTTTTCAAGTTGTGGTGTCAGTCTACCATTTGAAAATGAAGTTCCCTATGGGGGAAGAGGTAGGTGAGGTTGGCGGAAATCGAAGATATGGCTAGAAGGCTATATGTAGAGAGTATTCGAAGGCGGAGGGGGAATGTTTTTTATGATGATAGAAATAGAGACAAATTGATTAGGTTGGGAGCGGTGGAGCATGTCCAACCTAATGAGGAGATGATGATGGTCGAAGGTGCCGGTGACCCCGATAAGGTCACCAAGGTCGGGAAAGGATTATCGATGAGTTAAGGGATGAGGTGAGGTTTCTAAGGAGCAATGTGGATGTGTTTGCTTGGACAATGGAATACCTGGTGGGGATTGATCCGAGTATTGCTAAGCACAAAGCTCAATGTCAATCCGTCATACAAGCCGTGAAATAAAAGAAAAGAAATTTCGGTCCTAAGAAAGATGCTATAATTAGAGCGGAGGTGCGAGAGATTGTTGAAAGCGGGGGCATATCAAAGAAATCCAATTTCGAATGGCTATCCAACGCAGTGTTGGTACCAAAAATAGAGGATGATTGGTGCATGTGTGTGGATTTTAGGGACTTGAACCGGCTTGCCCAAAGGATTACTATCCATTGCCTCAAATCGATCAGCTTGTGGATTCGACGTCGGTGCGAATTGCTTAGTATGATGGATGCATCGCAGGCTATCATCGATCAAACTATCGAAGAGGACCAAAAGAGGGTGAGCTTCACCACCTCTTTTGGCACCTTTTGTTATGTAGTAATGCCATTCGAGTTGAAGAACGCGGGAGCCACATACCGTAGGTTAGTGGATTAGATGTTTGAGGGGCAAATCGGGAGGAACATGGAAGTATACGTGGATGATAAGTTGGTTAAAAGTATGAAGGTTGGGGATCATGTGCGTGACTTAGTGAGAAATTTGACACTTTAAGAAAGTACTGGATGAAGCTCAACCCCAAGAAATGTGCTTTCGGTGTAACGTCGCGATAGTTTTTGGGATACATGGTGACAGAGAAAGGAATAAAAGCCAATCCGGAGAAAGGTCGAGCCATTAGAGAGATGGCACCACCTCGGGATGCCAAGGATGTGCATTGTTTGACAGTCGGTTGGCGCTCTCGAATCGGTTTATTTCGCGCCTGCGAGAGAGGAGTTTGCCCTTTTTCAAAGTGTTGAGGAAGGCCAAAAAGTTTGTTTGAGATGTGGATTGTCGAAAGCTTTCAAGATTTGAAAACTTATTTGGCCGATTTGTCACTACTAACTAAGCCATTACTGCAGAGAGCCCTTGTACTGTACCTTTCGGTGGGAGAACAAGGGGTTAGCATGCTCCTAATCGGGGAGGAGAGATCGGTTGAGAGGCCTATATAGTATGTCAAGAAGGTATTGAGGAATGCCAAGCTACGGTATGCGGAGATCGAGAAGCGGGTTTGGCCTTGTGGTGATCGCAATGAGACTTCGGCCGTATTTCCTCTCGCACAAGGTAATCGTCCGAACTAATCTTCCATTGAGGAATGTGATGAGCAAGCCTGAGGTAGCGGGGAGGCTAGTAAAGTGGGCTATTGAATTGAGCGAGTATGATATTGTGTTCGAGAACAGGTCGGCCATCAAAGCTCAAGCTTTGGCGGATTTTGTACAAGAATCAATAAGGGATGATAGCGGAGAAGGAGCTTGGGTAATTTATGTGGATGGTTCAGTAGGGAGCTCGGGATGCGGTGCTGGTATTGTCTCAATCAGCCCACAAGGGATCGAAAATGATTTTGCTGTGAGATTGGAGTTCAAACTATCCAATAATGAGGCACAACATGAAGCATTCATCGAGGGATGCGAGATGGCTATTGGAGCTACTAGAATGGTTATCTACATGGATTCTCGGCTCGTTCATAAGCAAGTTCTTTGGGAGTTCAATTTAGGGGAAAGGATGAAGAGGTATGTTGAAGCATACCGAGCTTTAGAAGGAAAGGTGAAAGAGATCAAGATTTGTCGGGTCCCGGGGCGGCGAATGGTCGGGGCGGATTTCTTAGCAAAGATGGCCACTCGGCCACGGAGAATCAAGCCAAGAAAATCACACTTCGATGTCAAAAGAAACCGTGTTGGGCATGGAGGTCGGAGAGATCGAGGAGAAAGAGGATTGGAGGTCGGCTATCATAGCCTATCTAAAAGAAGGATCTTGCCTTAGGGGTAGGCGAGAAGCGGCTCGGCTGAAAATTCAAGCGACACGTTTTGCATTATTGGGGACAAGTTATATAATAGAGGTTTCTCCATGCCCCTGTTGAGGCGTTTGAGCGGAGAAGAGGGTGCGTATGTCTTGAGAGAGATGCATGAAGGGTGTTGCGGAAATCATATGGGAGCAAGAATTTTGATGAAAAAAGTGTTGAGGGCAGGGTATTTTTGGCCTTACTTGAAAGAGGAAGCAGAGAAGCTGGTGAGAGCATGTGAGAAGTGCCAGATTCATGCACCTTTGGTACATCGGCGGTGGAGGAGCTCATGGCTACGAGCTCGGCATGTCCTTTTGCAAAGTGGGGGATTAACATTGTTGGTCATTTTTCTCCTACTTCAGGTTAGAGGAAATTCTTGATTGTAGCGATTTATTATTTTAGCAAGTGGGTAGAAACAGATCCCTTGCTAAAATAAATGAGGATGCAAAGAATGAAATTCATTTGGCGAAATATCGTGTGTCGGTATGGAACACCTCGGATCTTGATATCGAGATAATGGAATGCGATTCATGGGGACAGGATCCGAGCTTGGTGGAGGAGTTGAAGATTAAGCAAAATTTCACGTCGGTGGCTCATCCACAAGCCAACGGGCATGTGGAGGTGACCAATAGAATACTTGTCCAAGGGTGAAGGCTCGGCTTGAGAAGGCGGGAGGAGCATGGGTTCGGGAGCTTAGTTCGTATTGTGGGCTTATCGAACTAATCTAAATGAAGCAACAAGTGAGAATCCATTCAGCCTGGTATATGGAATGGACGCCGTGATACCGGCGGAGATCGGGATGGAAACTCGTCGGGTTCAAAATTTTGATGAAAATGCTAATGAGATGATGATTCGGCAGGCGCTGATACTATTAATGAGAAGAGGAGATAGCATTTTTGCGGATGGAACGAACACGAGGAAGGATCATGGCGGCTATGACAAGAAGGTGAGGAAGAGGGCCTTCCGGTCGGGGACTTGGTTTTGAGAAGGTTGGACGCTAACAAGAATAAAGGAAGTTAGATGCAAATTGGGAAGGGCCACTCCGGGTGTGAAGGTCTTTGGCAGGGGCGCATATGAGCTGGAGGAACCCTGATGGGCGAAAGCTTCCGAGAGCATGGAAAAGTTGCAACTTAAAGAAATATCATTCCTAGAATAGAGGAATATCGATGTAATGAAATCACTCATTTTGAATGAAATGATCGGCTTCCTGAATTATGAGTTCGGAAAATGAAATTAATAAAAATTGACAAGTATTTGGAGCTCAAACGAGCTAGTCTCCAAATACTTCGAGGCCATGCAAGGAGCTCGACTCGAGCCGACTTCCTTTGAAGAAATTGACAAGTATTTGGAGCTCACTCGAGCTAGTCTCCAAATACTTGGGGTCAGGAGGCCATGCAAGGAGCTCGAGGTATTTGGAGCTCAGCTCGATCTAGTCTCCAAATACTTGAGGCCACGAGGCCATGCAAGGAGCTCGGCTCGAGCCGACTTCCTTTGAAAAATTGACAAGTATTTGGAGCTCGATTCGAGCTAGTCTCCAAATACTTGGGGCCACGAGGCCATGCAAGGAGCTCACTCGAGCCCTTCCTTTGAAGGAATCGACAAGTATTTGGAGCTCAACTCGAGCTAGTCTCCAAATACTTGGGGCCACGAGGCCATGCAAGGAGCTCGACTCGAGCCAGCTTTGAAGGAATCGACAAGTATTTGGAGCTCAGCTCGAGCTAGTCTCCAAATACTGGGGGCCACGAGGAGCATGTTGCACCAACATTTTTTGGGTAAAAAAAAATATTATTATTGATTATCAGCTCAGTTCGAGTAGATGCCTTGTGACGAAATAAATCTAAGCCATTGCGAAAATAAAAATGCAAGAATAGAGATCGGGAAAATAACATTGCATTACTTGTCAAAAATAGTTACAAGTACATGAGAAAGGAAATACAACACAAAGTGATATAAAAATTCCTAAGTAGCGGGCGGATCTTGAGAGTCGGCCATCCGTTGAGATGGTCACATCGTCCACCAGGGTGATCTCGGGATCATCATCGGGAATTTCCTTACCGAGATAATGGGAGTGCCTTCGGAGAGCGGGAGTCGACTAACCTCCGGGAGGACGAGAGGGGTCCCGAGCCGGAGGTAGGAGTGGAAGACAAATGGAGCGGATAGAGATTCTATGAAAACCTCCACCGGAGCAGTTGAGACGCTCCGTCTCGTTGGAAAACACGGCCGTTGGGGTCGGGAAGGATCCTCTTGGAACCTCGCGATCAAAGGGGTTGGTGATCAAGCTCCTTGAGTCAAGCTCACCGTCAAAAGCAAAGCCATAATACTCCATAGCAAATGAAGATAGAACTTTAATAAATTCTCTCGGAGCTTGCTTCACCCTCTCCTGGATAGCTTGAACTATGGAAGAGCCCTGGGGAGGTCAGAAACCTTGACGACCAACTTCGATACCTCACCTCGGGCTTGAAAAAAATGTTTTGAATTTGACCAATTATCATTGGAAGTATCGATTCCAACGAAATTCCAATAGAAAATGCATCGTTGGTAAAATGGCCGTTGGAATGGCAAGGATCCAATGAAAATTCAAATGCAAAAATATTCCAACGATATTTATCTATTGAAATATTCAACCGCTGGAAAAAATCCAATATTTTTCCAATATCCATATTAACATAGTTATAGCATTGAAATTTAGTCTAATGGTATATCCGTTGAATATATATAATCATTTGAAAAAACTCAAACTTGATTCTTGAAAGCGAGTTATACCATTTGAATTTAGTCCAACGATAATTCCAATGGTATATTATATCCATGGGAAAATTCAATCATTTTATCTCATTATCTAATTATATCTTTAACTTCCGTGTAGGTCATCCATCATCAATTTGTTCCAAGTCAAGCACGTTTGACTATGTACTTTCAATATAATTGACTCCAGAAGAGAAAATATTTTTTATTGATATGGATGATACAGTCAAATCTTTTATCCCCTATTGAAATTTTTCAATGGTATTGGAATTTCCAATAGAATTTTCCAACAACATGTTGTACCATTGGAATTTCTGTTGGAATTTTAAAAACTCCAACAGAAATTCCAAATATTAATTCCAACATTTTGTTTACCATTGGATTTTTTGTTGGAATTTTCCAATGGTATGTTTCAGTGATGGAATTTTTCATTGGAAATTTTAAAATTCCAATAGTATTTCCAATGGTTTATTCAATGATTTTATTATCATTGGAATTTTCCAATGGTATGTTCGATGGAATTTCATTGGAATTTTTAAAATTCCAATAGTATTTCAATGGTTTATTCCAACGACTTATTATTGTTTGGAATTAGTTTCCAATGGTTTACTTGTAGTGTTGGAATATTTATTGAAATTTTAAATTATAACGGAAATTCCAAATTTATACCAACATTTGTCTATCATTGGGATTTTTGAACGGTATAATGTAGCATTAGGATTTCCGTTGGAATTTTAAAAATTTGAACAATTTTCTATTTCGTTGCAATTATTTTGTTAGAATTAATTGATTGTTTTTTAGTGGAATTAACGGTCACCCATGCATTATCATGGACAATAATGGCGGTGGCTTGTTCATTACAACTACATTGGGCCATTCAAACTTGATAGTTGTAACCCTGAGCACAACATTCACGAGTAACGCATGGAATGCTTTCGCAAGGGGATAATGGCTCCACACACTCATTGTATTATTTATAAAAGAATTATTGATTTACTAATTAAATGGTGTTCTACGGTGATCCTTAAAAAAAAAAAAAAAAAACTGCAAAGAGAGAGATGTGGGGACTGGGAGTATATATATTTCATTCACTTGTCCCATTACGCTAGACATTTGATATATATTGCAATGTTATCTTTCTATACAAGAAGGATTCCAGTCCGACTATAAAACTGCAAATTATATCAAATGCCTTGCGTAAATGAAATTAATGTATGCAAATTGGATGATCATCAAGGGTCTTAATTACCACATTAGAAATTTGATGTACTAATCATTAACGTTTTTTTTTGGGGGAAAGGAATCATTAACGTTTATAGAAGCATATAATAATGATTACACGTTTGATGGAATATTTCGATCAACGCCCTAAAATTTTGGAGATTAATTTCACCTTGAATTGAGTTTTATTGAATATTGATGATAGAATTCTATCAAACTCATAATGAAAAGAAATAAACAAGGAATAATTGCAGAGGATATATTTTGTATTCAGCAGAATTCAGTGAGTACAAAAGGTACACAATATGGTGCCATATATAGGACCCTAGAACAATCTAGATGAAAAACGGGCACTGTTACATTGGTTCCACTGAATAAAGAGTCTGCAAATATAACAGAATTTAGGATAGAATGGAATCTTTTCATAATGAGCTGGATTGTAATCCTTGAGGCCAAGCCACATAATCCTCTGCATTTGTTTTACTCTGATGATCAAAACCAAGGGTTGATTTGATCATCATCTTTCAGTCCCTCTCAATTCGAGGGACGACTTTGAAATCACATTCAGCTTGTTGCGAAGTCGGACGAAGAATTGACCAGATAAAGGCTTGGTCAGAATATCTGCGATTTGATCCGTAGCAGGAATGTGCTGAACCGAAATAAATTTTTCATGAACTTTCTCCCTTACAAAATGCAAGTCTAATTCAAAATGCTTAGTACGTGAATGGAAAACAAGATTGACGGAAAGAGAAACGGCTCCAAGATTATCTGTCGAAATTTTTGTTGGCTTATGTACCTGAACCCCCAATTCAGTCAATAACGAATGTACCAAAGTATATCACAAGTAGTACTGGCAATGCTCCGATACTCGAACTCAGTGCGGGATCTCGAAACGGTAGCTTGCTTTTTAGCACTCCATGATATCAAATTTCCTCTGAGATAAACACAATAACCTGATGTAAAGCGCCGATCATCTAAATCCGATCCCCAGTCAGCCTCAACAAATGCAATCACCCTTTGAATAGAATTTTTGGTAAAAAGAATACCATGATCAATTGTACCAGCAAGATACCGCAGAATACGTTTGACTCACCTTATTTACACTATAAGCAATGTCCGACCTTGTCATTATTGCATTTTGCAAACTTCCAACGATTTTTCTGATGATTTTGTTTAACTATGTCAAGGGATTTTTTTCATGATTTTGATGATTTTGTTTAACTATGTTTTTACACCAAAACAATGTCCCAAAATGTTGTCCAAATACTCCTAAACGGTTTAAAATATTTTTACCAATTTTTCGGAGTATTTTTTAAAGTTTATTTCCGACAAAAATTGGACACCACTTATGCCTCGTGCTCAACCGGTCGCCTAGAGGGCAACATGTACCTACAAGTTGATTTCCAAAATAGAAACAAGACGTTTGAAAAATCCCAGAGGTCGACCGGTCGAACAATAGGTCGACCAGGTGCTTGGGATAGCTTAATAATGAACTGACTCTTTGTATTGAAAAAGGAAGGTTGGACCGATCTAATAGAGGACCGACCAGTGGAACCCCTATTCGACCGGTCGGACCCCTCTTGACCGGTCCACTCATTTTCAGTGTATTCTTTCATTTTACGTATTTGAGGTCGACCGATCGAACCTATAATTTTGACAAATAGGAACTATCCGTTGACAAAGAGACAACTTTTTTCATTTTGTGGGATTGATTTCTAACAACTATAATCTTGATTTTAATTGCATTTTTTTGTAGATACCAATCTCCAAGAAGGAGCCTATGTCCGGAAATCAAATCCAAGACCTCTCCTATAAATACATGAAGATTTGAAGCAACGCAACAAGATAGAATACACCACAACACAACAAGAGATATATCAAGCAAATATTTTGTTTCACTTTCAACATTCTTATTGTAATAGCCTAAGTCTTTCACTTTCACATCTTGAGGTCTAGGCTTGATTCTTGATTACACTTGTTGTAATAGCCTAAGTTTTGGTAACTATTAATAATTTTTTTCTTTTTGAAATCCATCCCTGATATTGGGGTGGTAGAGGATTAGGCCTCTAGGTGGCTGAACCTCTATAAATCGATATGTATTGTTTACTTTCTCACACCTTCATACTTGTCATTGCTTATTCATTCAAAAAGAAGGCGAAACTCGGAAAATCGGCATAATTTATTCACCCCCTCTAGATTATCGTAGCCACATGGACTAACAAGTGGTATCGAGCCAAACTCTTTGGCAAGCTCGTTTCTCATTGCGAGTAAAGAGGAAAGATCCATGGCTACAAACGAGCTATCTTCCAATCGGTGCTTCATTCAATAGACCACCGCACGACTCCAACAATTATGCATTTTGGAAAGATAGAATGGTGTACTTCTTACAAGGTTGCGGGTTCGATATTTGCAATATAGTTATTAACGAGTATCCTCAAGAAAAGGGGGATGGAACTCAAATCCCCAAAGGCATCAAGGAGTTCTATGATGAAGACAAGA
The DNA here is from genome assembly GCA_016081115.2 of Rehmannia glutinosa. Lineage (NCBI taxonomy): Eukaryota > Viridiplantae > Streptophyta > Magnoliopsida > Lamiales > Orobanchaceae > Rehmannia > Rehmannia glutinosa. The sequence goes on from CM071928.1 coordinate 73,400,105, forward strand.
AAATATTCTCCTTAAACGGAAAGCTCTTAACATTCTTCATTGTTCTCTTACCAATTACGGAATATAATCGTATTAGAGGAATTCGATCCGCTCACGATGTATGGGAAAAATTAGAAGTTATTTATGAAGGCACAAAGAAAGTGAAACAAGCTTGAAAGACCATGTTGGCCAAAGAGTTCGAAAATTTCACTATGAATATTGGTCAAAATATTTCTAAAATGGTTGAAAGGCTTGACAATATTGTAAATCCTCTTGTTGCACTTGGAAAAATTATTTTCGAAGAAGATAAGGTCACAAAAGTTCTAAATGCTTTTCCCGCCTCTTGGTCCGAAAAAGTTACCGCTTATTACGGAAGTTCAAAATTTAGAAACTCTAAATTTTGATGAGCTTATCGGAAATCTTCTCATCTATGAAGTTTATACCAATGAAAGGAGTAACTCAAAGGCGCCAACATCTCAATCGGGTATGGAATCAACTCCAAAAGGTCTTGCCTCAAAATAAAAAAATTATTATTCTAGTGATGAGGAAGATGAAGATGAAGATGAGGAACTTATTAGAAAATTTACAAAATTTGTAAATAGAAACAAGGAAAGAAAAACAAGAGACAATTCTTGTTTTAGATGGGGAAAACCCGGACACCATATTGCAAATTGTCCAAAAGAGAAAGAAGAACAAAGAAAGAAAAAACACTTTCACAAAGCCTTGAAGGCTAAAGACGAACTAACTACATGGGATGAACTCCTTGCTACATCCGATGATGAGGAAGACGAGCAATGTCTAATGGGCATCAAAGAAGACAATGAGGTACGCTTTAACTCTTTTATTTCTTTTAGTAATGAATTGCATGATGATTATGATGAATTGCAAAATGATTTTGATGAGCTTCAAAATGAATTCCAAAGTGATTGGTATGTGTTTTGCATGTATTTTGGGCTTAATTGTAGTTAGAATTAGTTGTTATCTTTGTATTACTTGAGTGATGTTAGGAAATTTATTGTTTAGATTTTGATGAATGCCATGTAAAACTTAGAATAGAAAGTTGGCACCCCAATTCTTGTTGTAAAATGCATTGTAATAAATAGAGTGGCCAAGCCGAGTTAAGTCGCCTACGCCCTAACATGCAAGAAGACAATCAAGACTAGAAGGAAGACTCACCATTGCGAGACAAATGAGTATGGCAAAGAAGAGTAGACGGAACTCTATCAAGAAGCAAATGAGATGCAACAGTGGAGTATCGATCAAGTCAACTAGAGAAAAGCCAAGTCTCAAATTGAAGTGACAAAAGAGTCACCCAATAATTGGAAGGCTCTAAGTCACCCGGGAAAGCAAAGAAATGCACTAAGTCGAGATAATCAGAAAAGATCCGTTGCACGTAAATCAAGAGAATTACTTAAACAAGTAATATCTCTATACCACCTTTCTCGAGTGCTCGGTCCCGAGCGTGCAAAAGGAATGAACCAATGGGAAGCACTACACCGTGTCGAACTCGAAAAGGTGAAAGAACAATTCATACGAGGAAATGGCAATTCCAAGGATCGCAACAAGACAAGCCAACGATCAAGTGACTTTCAAAAATAAGCCTATCTCTTCAACGGGCAAATTTTTGAAAGATCACTATAAAAAGCCGAGGAGTTTGTTTGAGAATGTGTGACACAAGAGAGACACAAGATACAAGTGACAAGCGACACAAGTCACGGACCGAACTAAAAAAGTTCAAGCAATTATTAGAAAATCAAAACATTCTCAATCCTCAAGCCTTTACATGCTGCGAAGAACATCAATCCAACACTCACCCGTGAAGGAAAGATAACTTCAATCAGTTGAAGAGAAAATATCTTGAAAAATCAAGGGGTCTACATTCCACGAAGGATTGTAGGAAGGTTCAAGGTCGAACCAAGTCTTAAGCTTGAGCAAGTGAGTCAGAGTAGCAAGCGCAAAACGCCTGTGAAGAAGCCGAGTCGTCGAGAAGCCACCGAGTGATCAAGGCGTCTCAGATCGAGTCCCAAAGGATCAAGTCACCAGTGTGATCAAGACTTGTATCCGGGACTTACCACTTTGTATAGTGATCATTACCTAGTGGATTCCTCCAGAGTTGGAGAAGAGAGGAGTAGAAGAATTACCCCATCTTGAACCTCTATAAAAATTTCATTGTGTCATTTACATTTCAAAGACTTTAATTCTCGCATTTTTAACTCTTTTATCTGGATAAATTGCTATCCACTTGATAATTTATAAGTACTAAACCAAGCACTAAACTCTTGCTTAATCAAACTTAAGGGTGTTAAGTCTTCCAATGAAAACAAAACCACGTTGAGTTAATTTAGAACCAACAAATGAGTTATTCCATCAACAAATTCGATTGAGTCCGTTGAGAGATTAACTCTCTTGAGTGGCTAAATTGATCGTCCATCAAGACACAAGCGTGGTAGTATCAACTCGTATATTTAAAAGGACTAAATCGAAAATTTGGTAAGGTTTATTCAACCCCCTTCTAAACCTTACACTTACACCCCTTGGGACCTACAAGTGGTATCGAGCGGTTGGTTCATTGAACCCTCCGCACACGGGTTATTCTTGAACTAGATCTCCAAACTTTTCAAAGTCTGCTTTAGTACTTAAACTTTCAAAACTCTTTTTATCATTAAAAGTTATTATCATGGAAGCAAATTTGACACGCATCCCTATGTTCACAATTGAAGAATTTGATGATTGGAAAATTCGTATGCGAGCTCATCTATCGGATTACATGATGAGATGTGGATAGTAATAGAAGATGGGCCACTGCAAATCTTAAAGGTGAACACAAACTTGTAGAAGAGTCAGCTGAAGTGAAGGAGAAGAGGATGTTGCTCCCAGCACGATCATGGTTGAAAAACCAAGAACCGAGTGGACAAATGATGACAGAAAAAGATACAACCTGGACAATGTAGCCAAGGACATCCTTTACAAAACCTTGACAAAGCCATGTTCAATAAAGTCAAATCTTGCAAAACGGCTAAAGAAATGGGGACAAGCTAACATTGATTTGTGAAGGCTCGTGAGCAAATCAAAGAAAACAAATTATCGGTGGTCAGTACAGAAATTTGAAAACTTCAAAATGATCTCGGAGAGAACCTGGATCAACTGGATGCTCGGTTCACGTAAATCACAAATGAGCATTCACTGTTGGAAAGGAATATACACAGAAGGAAATGTGTATGAAGATCCTAAAAAGTCTTCCAAATGAATGGGAAATGAAGGTCATGGCACTCGAGACATTCCATGGACCTTTCAAAGACATCCAACCATGAATTATTCTCGGACCTCAAAGCCTACGAGTTTGAGCCGAGAAGAAAAGACCAGGAAGAGACAACAGACCAAAAACAGTTTGCTCTAATTGTTAAAGATGGGAAGAGAGCTGAGGTCAAAGAAGTCATTGATCCGTAAGAAATAGCCCGATGGTTAAAAGATTCAACAAGTTCTTCAATAAGAACTACAAGAGAGGAAAGGGTGAATCTTCCGAAGACACTCGGCTCCCCTCCAAGTCAAAGGAACATAGGCCAAACAAGAGAACAGATCAAAAGGGTGAATATCAAAGGGTCGACAATCCAAGAATGGAAAGAGCTAATCAAAAGGTTGAATATCTATCTTTGAATCAGAGACAACCAGGTCACTATGCCATTGATCGCCCATATCCTCGTAGTCAACAAATACAGAATGAAGAAGAAAGAAAGGTCTTGAGAGAAAGAAGACAAGAAAAGAAAAAGGCAATGATGGCTGCAGAGATCGATCGAGACAAATAAGTCAAGAGAGACAAATGATTCGGAGAGCAAAGAAGCCGACTACTCAAGTGACTCGAAGAAGCCCGATCCGCTTGATGGCCAAAGAACAAGATCAACCCGACCAAGAAGATGAGGTACACTCTAACTCATCAAACTCGGACTCGATGATAGTGACCGTGACACACACACTTCATCACCCACTCGATCTTTATGATTCATTAGGCAAAATGATGAAAGATTTTGAACACATTAAATCCTCACACACACTATTGAATGAGGAAAACAAATTTACTCAAGAGTCAAAACTCAAAGCCGACTAAGGAGCCGAGTACTCTAAGTCAAATAGGCGATGAGAATGAAAGTTTAAAGGTCGCAAATGCTAAATTAATAGCAGAAATTGCTGCTATAGAGAAGAGGGAGAATGACCTCAAAAATGTTATTGCCTCATTCACTAAGGCATCTAAATCATTGGATGATCTTATTATGAGTCAAAGAGAATGTGGAGACAAGACAAAGCTTAGGATTTAATTCCTCTGTGCCATGTCAAACCTCAAAAGTAATTTTGGAAAAAGGATCTTCAAGTCATGAAGAGTCCTGAAAAATCCAAAACTCTAAATGATGCACACACATTCACTCCAAAACACAAGAACAAGCAAACCGGCCTTGGTTATAAAGGAAAAGGAAAACAACCAATTGAGTGCTACTGAAAGGACAAGCGAGAAGAGATTCAAATGAGTTCCTCAAAGAACTCCAAACAAAAAACTACTAAAAAGAAGAAGAGCTACCAAAAACCCTAAAAATCTATAAGAGAAATACATATGATGGGAATGGTAGAAAATATCCAAGCCAAGTGATTGGAATAATGTGAACTATCAAAGATAGACTTATGGAATATAAGCCCAAATGGCAAAGGCCTAGAACTCAAGAAAGGCCATTCCAAAAGTATAAGAGCTTTCATCAAGACACATATGCACCTAGGCACTACACTCAAAGACACCACAATTACCCAAGAAAGGCAATTGCTAAAACACATATGCAGGCATACGACAAAAGAGACAAATGTATGAACCTAAAATCCCCAAGCAATTTGCCAGGATTAATTATGATTATGGCACTCGATAGATGGCAACCCCTTAGAGTCAAATCATTTGGCTATAGGTTGGTTGGATCATCTTACAATTCTAACCCCTCAGACCCGCACAAGTATGGGTACCTAAAACTTAATTTCCTTGATTGCGGGTTCAAGGAACAACCGAGTGCCAAGGAACCTGGTACATGGATAGTGGTCGTCCGGCATATATGACAGAAATAAGAAAAATCTGTCAAAATTCAAGGAAGTTAAAGGAGCAAAAGTCATATTTGGAGGAAATGAAGCTCCCGGTGAAATAAGAGGCATTGGATCCATCAAAAGGAATGGATTAGAAATCACAGATGTTGCATATGTTGAAGGACTCAACTTCAACTTATCGAGCATCGATCCAACTCGTGACAAGGGCTACAATGTTGGATTCAACATGGGTGTATGCCGGATCAAGATATCTTTTGAATCGAATGAAATTGTCTTTGCAAGGATGTAGACAGAAGAATATGTATGTTGTGGATTGGTCAACCGCAACACCCAAAGACTGTCTACTAGCAAAGAGCACAAATGAATCAAGTTGGTCGTGGCACAAAAAGCTGAGTCACCTAAATTTCAAAACGATTAACAAACTTGCAAGAAGTAGTCTTGTGGGCGGACTTCGGACTCGATACAAGAAGGAGAGTATATGTGACGCATGTCGAAGGAAAACAAATCAAGTCGTCATTCAAAGAAAAGACATGCCAATCTTCAACAAGAATATTGATCCGCCATATGGATCTATTTGGCCCAAAGGGAACCAAACAACATAAGTGGATAGAAATACACCTTGGTGGTAGTAGATGACTACTCAAGATATACATGGACAATATTCATGTGTAAGAAGAAAGAAACTCTACAAAAACTACCACAAATGATGAAGAGGATTCAAAACGAGAAGAGTCAAACCATTATCAAAATAAGATCGGATAGAGGAACCGAGTTTGTCAATGGAATAATAACTCGATATTGTATTGAGAATGGTATTGGTCATGAACTATCGGCAAGAACTCCACAAAGCAGAATGGAGTTGCGAAAAGAAGAATGTAAACCCTCAAAGAAGCGGCAAGGACCATGTTAGCTGAAGCAGGGGTTACCAAAAAGATTTTGGGGTGAAGCAATCAACACAACTTGCTACACCCAAAACAGATGTATGATAAACAGAGGCGGTGACAAAGACTCCCCATGAGATCTGGACTGGAAGAAAACCAAATGTTGCATATTTCGAATATTTGGATGTAAATGCTTCATCCACAACAATGGCAAAGACAATCTAAAGGCTTTTGATGCTAAAGTCGATGAAGGTATCTTCTTAGGATACTCAAATTGAAAGCAAAGCCTACAGAGTACTCAATAAAAGGACTATGGTTGCGAAGAATCCATTCATGTGGTATTCGATGAGCCAATTGTAAATGGAGAAGACATTGAAGAGTCACCGATGATAAATCAATCATCCAACCATACGAGAAGAGTCCCTATCTTTGGAAGTCAAGTTGGAATTATCAATTCGAAAGAAGATGAGATAGTCAATCTCAAAAACAACCGGAAAATTTGTAGCTAAGTGATTACGAGAGAGAGTCGACCCAAAGAACACGTACCGCAAGTCGATCAATCCACTAACTTACTCCAACCTTTGATGTAAGATGGTGAGAGACCATCCACGAACTTGTCATTGGAGATATAAGATAAGGTGTCAAAACAAGATCGAACTCAACAAGAAGCAATGTTCACATGCTTCATCTCGCAAATAGAGCCCAAAGACGTGTCACAAGCATTGGACGACACACATTGGATTCATGCTATCCAAGAAGAGCTGAATCAGTTTGAAAGAAATAAAGTATGGGAATTAGTGCAAAGACCCATACATCAAAATGTTATTGGCACCAAATGGGTGTTCAGAAATAAGATGAACGAGGAAGGTTCTGTGGTAAGAAACAAAGCAAGACTAGTAGCCAAATGATATTGCCAAGAAGAAGGGATAGATTTTGATGAAACATTTGCCCCTGTAGCAAGATTGGAAGCTATAAGGATGTTTCTTGCCTATGCAGCTCACAAGGATTTCATTGTATATCAGATGGATGTAAAAAGTGCATTCCTAAATGGTTTATTGGAAGAAGAAGTGTATGTTGAACAACCTCCAGGATTTGAGCAGAAGACTCTTGGAGATAAGGTATACAAACTCAAGAAAGCTCTATATGGATTGAAATAGGCACCCAGAGCATGGTATGATACTTTGTCACAATTCCTAACCGAAAATGGATTCACAAAAGGAAAAGTAGATAGAACACTTTTCTTTAATTCAAGACAAAAAGAGTATCTTGCTTGTTCAAATATATGTGGATGACATCATTTTTGGATCCACAAACAAAGAGTTGTGTGAAAAGTTTTCAAACCTCATGCAAAGTAAATTTAAAATGAGCATGATGGGAGAGCGACATTCTTCCTTGGACTCCAAGTGAAACAATTTGAAGGATGGAACCTTCATAAGTCAAACAAAATACACCAGAGATTTAATGAAGAAGTTTGGTATGGAGGAGAAGTCTTCTCAGAAAAATACCAATGAATACATCGATCAAAATGGACATGGATGCAGATGGCAAGCCAGAGATCAAACAAGATACGAGCACTTATTGGATCATTGCTCTATCTCACAAAGAGCGGACCGGATATCACCTTTCTTTGTAGGTGTATGTGCAAGATTTCAATCTGCTCAAAAGAGAGCCATATGACAAAAAAGCTAAGAGAATATTGAGATACTTGAAAGGAAGCCAAGAAGTTGGCTTATGGTATCCAAAGGAAGGTGGATTCAAGCTAATTGGCTATTCAGATTCTCGACTATGGATGCGAGTGGACAGGAAGAGCACCTCGAGCACATGTCAAATCTTTGGGAAACGACTAATTTCTGGTTTAGCAAGAAGCAAAACTCAATAGCCACCTCTACAAATCAATCGTAATACATAGGCATGCAAAATTGTTTGTGCCCATGTCCTATGGATGAGACAAAGAACAGAGACTATGAAGTTGAAGAAAAAGAAATTCCAATCATGTGTGATAACACAAGTGCAATTGCCATTACTCAAAATCCTCGTGTTGCACTCAAGAACAAAGCATATCGATGTCGAGATATCACTTCATAAGAGATCACGTTGAAAAGAAGGATATCATCTTGGAATATATCTCAACCGATAAACAATGGGCCGACATCTTCACAAAATCATTATGTGAGTCTAGATTTGAAAAACTCAAACATGAATTAGGGTTAATTGAGCCGAAATAAACACAAAAAAGGTGAAAAAGAGTGAACACACAAATCACTCGAAATCAATTAGATCGGAATAGATTACATTAATCGAGTCACCGGTAGAGTCACTAAGAGAACTGTGAGAAGTAGAGTTAAATCGGCTAAAGGATAAGTTTCGAGTCACTTATGAGCAAAGTGACAAAACGCGATCGTTTTGACAAAGCGGGAATGTTTTAAGGAATACGTCATCATAATGATGATGTGTACGTTTATATAAAGCCGCACACCAAGCTTATGATTGGATATAAATGCTTTGCCGCATTAAATACGAGACATTAAATGCTAAATAGGCGTGCAAAATCTAAGCCGTTAATTTCGATCACATTTCAAAAACCACCCGCACGTCCTTTCATAAACCATACTTAAACCATTTCCGTCTTTTCTCTCTCACTACTACAAAACTGCTTCATCTCTTTCTCTCAAAAGCAAAGGCAAAAATTCTCTCGAAACCCTATCTATCTTCAAATCAATCTCTTAGTTTTCTTTGATAAAATCCCAAAAATGGCCCCAACCTACGACTTTGTCAAATTAGGGAAGCAAATCCACACCGGGTCTCTTGTGGATTTCGACGGAATGGTGAAACAGGGGTCCGACGACACCCTAGTGAAGAAAATCGCTGAAAAATTGGAAACGTCCGGCCGAAACCATTTCTCGACGTTAGAATATCCGATGACCTATGTGGAGGAGGTCGCATTTTCTACGTGAATGCCGAGATTCACGATGAAGGAATAAAGTTATCATTCACGGAAAGCGGTGACTATCTCTCGCCAGGATTTGGGCGACCATTGCTCACTACCAACCGAAGGAGCCTCGAAATCAACGAAGTTGATGTAAACTTAGTGATGCTTGGAAAGAAATAGCCAAGCCCGACTATCTTTGATAAAATAGTATACACAACAAACAAGAGACCTGGCAAGGAGGATTATCACAAGTCATTGGACATAGTTGCCAAATGTATTGACATCAAATTTGGCGACTTTGACCAACCGTCAAAAGCAAAGTTGATTGTAATGGCCGCAATCATCGCAAAAGAAGATAAATCGGGCTGAGTTTGTCTCACGGCTCTCGCGAACGTAGGGAACAAATCCTTCAAGGAAGATGGCTCATTTGGAGGATCCCTAGGATATGGCCTAGTGATTGGCCGGTGATGGAGGTGAAAGGAGTCCCTCTTAGACATGGGAAGGCATTCCATGTTAACAAGAGATGTTCGAGCAAACCTCTCGGCACAGAAGAGAGCTACGCCAAGAGAGGCGACACGAGTGAGGGGAATCAAAATGACCACGAAGATACAGATTGTTTCCTCTCCACCCAAGAAGAAAGTCGCCCCTGCAACTAAGAAAAGATCCCCCTGCAAAGAAAGAAAGTCAAACATGCTCCTCGCCCTGCAGCAGAGTCACCGCCCTGCGCATGCCATGTCTCCTGCCCCTGCAGCTGGTCGAGAAGGACTCACAAATACCTTCTCCGATCGTCAAAGAGGAGAACTCGAGAAGCCAAGACGGCCCGCTCCTCGAAAAAGACACCAAAGACGCCCCGCCACCCAAGACTCGGAGGAAACCGTCTCTCGAACCGAGAAATCCCTCTGGTACAAACTAGGAGACGAAGACGACTATCAAGCACTCAAGTTGGAGAAACCAAATGAGTCAGCCACTCACCGAGCAGATATCGAGACTGCTGGAGAAGTAGAGTCTCCGGATGTAATTGATGAAACAAATAAATCTCACAAGGCGATCAGCAGAGGCAACCGGAAGACACACTGTAGTCCACACAAACAAAACACAAAAGAAGGCGATAAAGCGGATAGTGATGTGATGATCCTATCTCCACCTTACCCGGACATCCAAAATCGTCTGCGTGAGTGGAGGAAATGGAAGTTGAGTAAATCAAGGAACAGTTCCAACGGCCGAGTTTATAGAAGAAGAAGAGGAACTGTTAAACTTCCTCGACTAACCACTGTGCTCCCAAAGATCGATGAAGACAATCGCACGACATCCTGCAGATCTTCAAGGACAAGGAGAAAGAAAAGCAAGCGAGAGGAAGGCGAGGCACGTGAGAAGGCCAAAGATCTCGCCTATCTCCGGCACCCGTAACACACACATCCTCTCCTTGATGTCTTCTCGGCGATGATGAGGATCCTGAGAATGCTTCTTTGCCACGAGAAGAGTTGCAAATGCAGCAAGCATTGCACGAATCGATTACTTCACGAGCAAAGATCGATGGAGGGACCAGGAGAGTCCTCCGAACACACCGAAATTGATCCAATGGGAGTGGTTCAAAAATCGCTCATCATTGTTCTTTGCCACCACTTCCCACTCACTCGGAAGAAGCAATAAGGGACATGGCGATGAAACCGGGATAGTGGGGACCCCGATCGAGCCAACCCCTATTGAAGGTGTTTTACCACCCGCCCTAACGGCTGAACATTCAATCGAAACAACCGGAGCTTGGAGATGAGTGACCCCATTCCAAGTCACTCGGTTGGTGCGCCCGAGGGGAAACTCCCCGCAAAGGCAAGGTCGGAGGATGCTTTGCAGATGACTCCACAACGAATCAAGGAGGCGAAGTAGAGAAAATACAAACACAAGAAGAACAACAAGTTGCCATCAACGAAGCTCGGGGCATTGGGCTGAGACTGCTCACCGAGGTGTCAATCGCTCTCGAAGGCTAATGACGTTGCGATGCGATCGAGGCACGAAGGAAGAATGTACCGGAGTTAACACTGAAGGCGATGAAAGTGCAATCCATGGGGTTGAGACTCCAATGGATGCCACCGAAAGACCCTAAGACAGTGTGACATCGTCGAAAGGGAGGACTAAGCCTCATTGCGGTAGAGACTCGGAGGTAATGAAGGCCCACGGGAGGTTGAGACTTCCCCGGGGTAAAGAAGTCAAGTAGAGAACATCCCTCCTGCTATCATCGACCCATCCGAGAAGGAGATAAGCGCACTTCATGATTCCCAGGATAATCTGATGTAACCTTTCCGGGATCGGAAGGCGAAGAAGAAGCCGAGTCATCCCCCATGACATCCAAAAGACTCACCATGCGGATGTTCCAAGCACGAGCAAGTCCGATCCCAAGACTACTCGTCAAACATTTAATTTTGATGATGAGCCACCAATGGAAATCTCATCATCGTCCGATGACGCTTCGATAAGGCCGAGGACCGGTCTACTCAATTGGAAAAATCAGTGAGACCAACGGCCGTTGAGACAATGGTGCTCGGCAAGTCGGGTCCACTTCACAACAAACCCCACCAACCCGAGTCCACCGCGCAGCTCCTCAAGCTACGAGGGTCGATTCCAAAAAGAACTTCACGTGCACCGCTCATCATCGAACAAATCCCGGTTAGCGGTGATGAATCCTTTATAGAATCTTTTCCTTTTTCTCTGGAGGTACCCGACCTCCATGAAGAGTCGAAAAATGAACGCGCACGCTACCACAGACCAGCTCCGTTTTTCAATCGTGCACCATTGTTCCGGTGATTATGATTTTAACGCCGCATGGCCATCACCGCAAGAATCGGAATCAAAGTCCGCGAAGTGTTCAAGGCATTATTCACGATATTGAACGGATGGAGAGGCATCGTGCCTCTATGGACATGCGATTGGACAACGAGAGATGCCAATCTCACTCGCGATTTAAGAGGCATAACAAATCCGGATCGGGAATGGTGGCAACAAAGAAGAAACAATGCGTGTGGAACAAGTTAGATACTTCAGGACATTGTTCAACAAGTCTTCTTTGGTATGGAGAGTCAAAAATGCTTGATGCAAAAACGAAGGAGAGAACATATTGAGCACATGCATGAAGCTCATATTGCCGAGATTAAGTCGCTACGTGAGCAAAACAAGAGTGATCTACAACGTTTGGAAGAAACCATGAATACAAAATTCAGCCTTCTCATGGTGAGATGAAGTGATTTCAGCAGAGAGTCCAACGCTACTCGATCCGACTTTCATCTCGCATACTCTGCAGCCAGACTGAGACAAAACTCAACTATCGCGAGCTCGACTTCCCGCTTGCAAGTCTGTTTCGAGCGTTCCTCTCTCTTTGATGATGCCAAAAAGGGGAAGAGGAATACCTAAAGCGCAAGGGGATCTGAAGTTGAGAAGGAAGGAAGCAAACCAAGGGAAAATCACCGAGGAAGTGTTGAAACAAAAGAAAGGAAAATCTGCTTGAGGGGGAAGGATCGAAAGATGTGACCTTGCGATTGCACAAACCCCTCAACGAGGTCTGTCACACGGTGACATTATCGGAAAACTCCTCAGGACTCTGCCACTCCAACACTCGCTATATCTATGGTGAAAAGAGAAAAACAATTGAAGCGAGGATGAAGGAAGTGGAAGGAAGAATGGATGCCCGAGTTATGAACATCTTCAAAGAACATGGAAGCATTCCAAGAGACAGAGACACTTATGCCATTTCGGATGTCGGGACGAGCCACGATCGATTGATGAATTTAAAACGCTCGCATCCTCAAGGATACTTTGCAAAAATGTCTATGGCTCAAGCTTGGGACTTGTCTTGGGAAAAGGGTCTCACGTTATGTGAAGAAGGCGACAGCGAGACTACCGGGCGTGATCCTCTGCTTTGGTCACTCCGCCGGTCAATCAATTTGGAAAAGAAGACCCCAAGACAATACACGCCTGCAGGTAGAGGAAAAGTAGTGGTGGAGGAAGAGGTTTCGGACTCTAAGCCTCGCCCAAAAATATTGAATACGTAGATCCGGGGAAAGAAAGGAGGGATCTCTTTGGGTGGGCTTGACCAAGTAGCAAATTTGCGGGTAGCTAAAAGTAACGCCGAGTATGCAAAAAGATTAGAAGAAGAAAACAAGAGACAAACTCAGCTATGGGAGGAAAGACAGAAAGATTAAGAAGAGATGAAGCTGCCAGGAAGGCATATGAAAAGAAAAAAGAAAAGCGGTGACGACGAAAAAAGAAGAAGAAGAGAAGATGATCTTTGAACAAGATGAAAGAAGGAGACAATGAAGGAGATGAAGTGTTGCTGTCCAACCCTTCGTGTATTTTATTATGTAAATACATACAATGTAAGTCTTACAAATAAAGCTATAAATTCTTTATTTTTCTGTGTAGACAAATATTTGCTCGATACACCTTGTAAATTGTAAAAGAACAAGAATGTTATGATCAATAAAAGGATTGATTCTCGCGATACATTCTATGTCAATACACTATCTCGTATGTATCTTTGCTATTTGCATCTTTGAATGGTTTAAGTTTTGGCATCATCAAAAAGGGGAAATTGTTAGGAAATTTATTGTTTAGATTTTGATGAATGCCATGTAAAACTTAGAATAGAAAGTTGGCACCCCAATTCTTGTTGTAAAATGCATTGTAATAAATAGAGTGGCCAAGCCGAGTTAAGTCGGCTACGCCTAACATGCAAGAAGACAATCAAGACTAGAAGGAAGACTCATTGCAAGACAGTGAGTATGGCAAAGAAGAGTAGACGGCAACTCTTCAAGAAGCAATCGAGATACTGGTGAGTGGAGTATCACGGTCAAGTCAACTAGAGAAAAGCCAAGTCTCAAATTGAAGTGACAAGAGTCACCCATGATTGGAAGGCGACTCTAAGTCACCTGGGAAAGCAAAGAAATGCAACAAGTCGAGATAATCGTAAAAGATCCGTTGCACGTAAATCAAGAGAATTACTTAAACAAGTAATATCTCCATACCACCTTTCTCGAGTGCTCGGTCCCCGAAGCGTGCAAAAGGAATGAACCAATGGGAAGCACTACACCGTGTCGAACTCGAAAAGGTGAAAGAACAATTCATACGAGGAAATGGCAATTCCAAGGATCGCAACAAGACAAGCCAACGACGCAAGTGACTTTCAAAAATAAGCCTGTATCTCTTCAACGGGCAAATTTTTGAAAGATCACTATAAAAAGCTGAGGAGTTTGTTTGAGAATGTGTGACACAAGAGAGACACAAGATACAAGTGACAAGCGACACAAGTCACGGACTGAACTAAAAATGTTCAAGCAATTATTAGAAAATCAAAACATTCTCAATCCTCAAGCCTACACTGCGAAGAACATCAATCCAACACTCACCTGTGAAGGAAAGATAACTTCAATCGGTTGAGGAGGAAAATACTTGAAAAATCAAGGGGTCTACATTCCACGAAGGATTGTAGGAAGGTTCAAGGTCGAACCAAGTCTTAAGCTTTTGGAGGGCTTCGTGATCAAATCTAAAGAGCTTGAGCAAGTGAGTCAGTAGTAGCAAAGCGGCAAACCGCCTGTGAAGAAGCCGAGTCGTCTGACAAAGCCGGTGAGTGATCAAGGCGTCTCGGTCGAGTCCCAAAGGATCAAGTCACCGTGTGTGTGATCAAGACTTGTATCCGGACTGTTACCACTTTGTATACTTGATCATTACCTAGTGGATTCCTCCAGGAGTTGGAGAAGAGAGGAGTAGAAGAATTACCCCATCTTGAACCTCTATAAAAATTTCATTGTGTCATTTACATTTCAAAGCACTTTAATTCCTGCATTTTTAATCGCTTATATCTCATTTGATAAATTTGCTATTTGCTTAATCAAACTTAAGGGTGTTAAGTCTTCCGCTGAAAACAAAACCACAGTTGAGTTAATTTAGAACCAACAATGAGTTATTCCATCAACAAATTCGGTTGAGTTCTGAGAGATTAACTCTCTTGAGTGGCTAAATTGATCGTCCATCAAGGACACAAATCGTGTAGTATCAACTCGTATATTTAAAAGTACTAAATCGAAAATTTGGTAAGGTTTATTCAACCCTCCCTTCTAAACCTTACACTTACACCCCTTGGGACCTACAAGTGAAAAGGGCTTTATTTACTGTTTTTGTGGAAAAGGTATTACGCTTTGCTCATTTTGTAGGAATTGAATGATATTTGTAGTATTTTGGCAACAATTCGAGCATTGTGGTAAAGGACCGCCATACTTGAAGTAATGTATGATGTTTTGAGTTGAATCGAGAAGAAGTCGGACAAACCAGACGAGAAATGGAAAGAAACGAGCATCTATCGGCTCAACAGTACGCACGGGCAGGGCGTGTGTCCATAGCATGACCCGTGCGCCACCTAGAATTGAAACTCAGCTCACGACATGACACACGGGCTGGTCGTGTGTGGAGCGCACGACGACCGTGCACCCCAAAGTGAAAATAAAAGTTCATACGATGACCCACTTGGGCCGGGCATGCGGTAGAAAACGAGTTTGACAGATTCTCAACTTGGTTTTGACCCAAATGGAGTACAAATAGAGACGAAGCGGCCATAAACGAGGACACACCGACTTTTGCCCTAGAACATAGAGAAAAGAGCAACCTTCTACCAAAGGATTGGAGAGATTGATCGAGGTCACAACCACGTGATTGAGGATTGAAGATAGATCGAGAGATCGTCGACATCCTTGAGTTTTCTCATTCCATCGTATCATTTACTTTCGATTAGTTGGATATGAACTTGAATAATTTGTCTATGGATTATTTATTTTCTATGTCCGGCTAAACATCTTGTGATTCCGGGTTTGGGATTAGGTTAATGGATACTTTTGTTGGATGATTAATTGCAATTGAAGTTATTGTTTTCAAACCCTATTCGAGTACATTGTTTTAGTTCTTGTTTTATCAAAATGCGTTTGGTTTAACTTGCTTTGATGTATTGATTCATAATTCGAGAGATGAGTTTCAATACTAGATCTGTGAGTACTTGACATGAATATTCGCAAGATTGAGAAGTCTGTGAATATTTGTGAGGATTTATAATCTTTTATGCTTTTGGGAGTTGGATATCTCATGTTGAGTAGAGATGCTAGCATAGATAATCCAATCAACGTTTTTACATACATCTCGAGAGAGAGGGTAAAATGCTTTTCATGATTGTCTTATAGGGAAAAACAATAATAACTTTGGTTGTGATTAATCTGATAATAAAAGGGGATATTAATCAAAACCATAGCCTGTAATCCATTCATCTCCTTGATCTTTCAATCAACTCTTTGCTTTGTCTTTTAGGATAAATTCTTGTCTTAGTTTTATAAAACCAAATCACTCAATTTCGATCATTGGATAAAAATAAGACAATTATAATCCCAATACTTAGTACATTAATTTATTAGTCTCTCGTGGATTCGACCTTGCTTACCGCATTCTATAAATTGCACCGTACACTTGCGGTGAAGCTAAAAATAAGGCGAACTAATTTTTGGCGCCGTTCGGGGACTAATTAAATTTTTAGTACTAATAATTCCGATAAATAGGATTATAATTAATTTAGACATTTTTCTTTCTTTTTATTTGTTGTTTAATTTTATTCCTCTTGTGTTTGACTTGTTTTCTTTAGTTGGTTTAGGTAGTGCATGAACACTCGCTCGAACAAAGGAGAATTAACACCGTTCATACCGAAGGTTGAGGCTTTTGCTAGGCGAATTAGTGCGGCTACTAAACGGGCAGAAGACAACAATAACAGGCTATAGAGGCGTGGAAGATAACAACGGAGGCAATAACAGAGTCTACAATAGAGGTAACAATAGGGCCAACAAAGTCAACGATGAGTTACGATACGAGAAGTTCCGGATCCAGCAAAGAAGCGATTCACGATTACTTTACCCGCAAACAAATCACAACTATGGTGGAATTGCCAATGTCCCAATTAATGCGTATAATTTTGAGCCAAGAGCGATCTCGATGGTGCAAGCAGAATCGTTTGGGGTTTTTCCGTCCGAGGATCTGAATTCTCATTTTGCGAACTTCATGTAGATTTGCAATACAATAAAGATGAATGGGGTGACCGATGATGTTATACGTTTGCGCCCATTCCCTTTCTCTTTAAGGGATAAGGCTAGAAATCGCTAGGCACACTAACTCGGGGAGTGTGAATACATGGGGCCAGTGAGTCGAAATTCTTGTTTAAATACTTCCCACCAAGTAAGCTGCGGCTCAAAAGCGAGATCACGCGATTCGGGCAATTTGATTATGAGCCACTTTGTATGAGGCCTGGGAGAGATTCCGGGATTTATTGAGAAGTCGCCCTCAACACGGATTTCCCGGAGGATCAACAACTTTACTTATTTTATAACAGTTGATGGGACAAACCAGGTCGTTTGTGGATGTCGCGGCAGAGGCACCTTACTCGCAAGATTCCCGAGAGGATGCATTCAACTTGTTGGAAGAGATGGCAATGAATAGCTATCAGTGGCCCTCCGAGAGGACTAATGTGAAAAGGGTAGCCGAAGTCACTGATTCGGACCCAATTAAGGCATTGACAGCTCAGATGACTGCGTTGACCAATCAGTTGAGTGTATTGACGAAGGGGACTGATGGAAACGCGGGTGCAAGTAATGGGGGAGTTCCTCTAGATCCCATGGAGGAAGCAAATTATGTCAACAACCGGATTTTAACAATTACCGAACAATCGGACTCCTACTCATTACCACCCGGTTTGAGGAATCGGAAAACTTCTCCTACGCAAATACAAAGAATGTGATGCAACCACCACCGGGGTTTAATGTGACAAATAGTGTCATTAATGCTGAGGTTAAGCCATCTATGGAGGACATATTCACCTCGTTTATGAATGAGACAAGGAACCGATTCAATAAAAATGAGGCGAAGCCGGATAAAATCGAGAATCATGTAACGCAATTGGCCAACACTATGGGGTCCCAAATGAAAAATCTTGAAACCCAAATTGGCCAATTAGCTACGATTGTTAGTGGGCGACATCGTAAAGGCCAATTTCCGAGCAACACCGAGGTTAATCCAAAGGAGAAGTGTAAAGCCATTTGTCCGAGGAGTGAAACGGAATACGAGGGCCAAAAATACCTAAAAAACTGAACAGTGCGGGGAGCACGGCCCGTGCGTCACCGCACGGCCACGCCGTGCCCTATAGGGACAACGATCTTTCTAAACTTACTATTCCCCTTCCTTTTCCTCAACGATTTCAAAAGAAAAAGTTAGATTCGCAATTTGCAAAATTCTTGGACATATTTAAGAAACTGCATATCAAAGATACCTTTTGCGAGGCGCATTGGAGCGATGCCCAATTACGCTAAATGTTTGATGGATGTTATGTCAAAGACAAGAAAGATGACTGTTTTGAGACAGTCAATGACGACGGAGGAGTGCGATGCAATAATCCGGAGAGGAAACTATCACGAAAATCCGAAAGATCCGGGGAGTTTCACTATCCCTTTAGCTATTGGTGATGTTTTCTTTAATAAAGCACTTTGTTTTTTAGGAGTAAGTATTAACTTAATGCCCTTGTCCATTTTCGAAACTTGGATTGGGAGAGGTGAAGCCGTCTCTGATCCACCTTACAACTTGCGGATAGATCACTCACCTATCCGAAGGGAATCGTCGATGATGTGCTTGTCAAAGTTGATAAATTCATGGATTTTTTGGTCTTTGGATATGGAGGAGGACAAAGACGTCCCTTTGATACTTGGGCGTCCATTCACGGCTACCGGGAAGGCCTTGATAGATATGCAAAGGGGAACTCACATTATGGGTTAATGATGAGCATGTTTTATTTACTATCTATAAGGCACTACAATTTCATAACGGTGTTGAGAACTCGTAGTTTCATAGACGTAGTTGAGTATTGCATTGATAAATACGCAAATCATACATTGTCTAAGGATGATTTAGAGTTTGGTTTGACACATTCGTGTTCAACGTCAAATATGATGATTGATTTCGATAATCAAGACCTGTATGACTGTGTTTGTGCTTTAGATAATATGTAGGAGCTACCGAGATGCACGAGAGGCGCGCACATGAAGAAAAACTTGCGGGAGTCGGTTTTGTAGGGGCGTACGACCCGTGCTCTGGAGCACGCCCTGGTCGTGGGCATGGCCGAAGCAACAGACGAAAAACCTAAAGACCACACGGCCCGTGCACCGAGCACGGGCGGAGGTGGTGCGTGGGGCGAAGTGAAGAACTCAACCATCGAAAAAACGCACGGCCCATGCGTCGAGCATGGACAACCCGTGCGTGAACCTGAAGAGCCCGTTTTGAACCCAGAACTCAAGCCATTGCCCGAGCATCTCAAATACCCGTTCCTTGGAGCAAATAACACGAATCCGATAATCGTATCATCCTTTTTAACTTCACTCAACTTGATAAATTGCTTATGGTTTTGAGAAAGCATAAGTCTGCGATAGGTTGGTCAATTTCGATTTAAAAGGCATAAGTCCATCGATTGTAATGCATAAAATTAGAATGGAAGATTTCTATAAACCTTCGGTGCAAAATCAAAGAAGATTGAACCCTATAATGCAAGAGGTCGTTAGAAAATAGGTTTTAAAATGGTTAGATGTTGGAATTGTGTATGCTATTTCTGATAGTTCTTGGGTGAGTCCGGTACAAGTGGTACCAAAGAAAGGGGGGATGACTGTAGTTAGAAACGAGAATGATGAACTTATTGCGACTAGGATAGTTACTGGGTGGCGTATATGCATTGATTATAGAAGTTGAACGATGACACTCGTAAAGATCACTTTTCCCTCCACTTTATTGATATGATGTTAGATCGCTTGGCGGGATTTGACTATTATTGTTTTCTCGATGGTTATTCCAGGTACAACCAGATCATGATTGCACCGGAAGACCAAGAGAAGACGACATTTACATGTCCCTATGGTACGTTTGCATTTTGCAGAATGCCATTCGGACTATGTAATGCACCCGCGACTTTTCAGCGATGTGTGATGGCTATATTTCATGATTTTATTGAGAAAATAATGGAGGTATTCATGGATGATTTTTCTGTTTTTGGAGATTCTTTTCATCATTGCTTGGATTATCTTTCTCTAGTGTTGCAGAGATGCGAGGAAACTAACCTTGTTCTGAATTGGGAGAAGTGCCATTTTTTATGATGGCATTGTATTAGGCCACCGGGTTTACTCTGTAAGTTTAGAAGTGGACAGAGCGAAGATTGTCGCAATTGAGAAACTCCCACCTCCAACAAATGAGAAGGCCATTAGAAGCTTTTTGGGGCACGCCGGATTCTACAGAAGTTTCATTCATGACTTTTCTAAAATCACTAAACCTTTGAGTCAGTTATTAGAAAAAGATACTACTTTCAATTTTTTCGATGATTGTTTGCAGGCATTTGAGATTCTGAAGAAGGCTTTGGTGACAACACCAATTCTTGTAGTTCCGGATTGAGTCACCCTTGGTGATGTGCAATGCCACTGACTTTGCGATTGGGGTTGTTCTCGAGTCGAAAAAGGGACAAGTTGTTCAGAGCCATCTACTATGTGAGCAGAACATTAGACAGTGCCCATCAAAACTATACACCACTGAGAAGGAAATGCGGGCAATCATTTTTGCGTTTGATAAGTTCCGATCTTACTTGATTGGAACTAAGACGATAGTCCACACACAGACCATGCGGCGATTAAATATCTATTCGACAAGAAGGATGCCAAACCGAGATTTATTTGATGGATTATTTTATTGCGAATTTGATGTGGAAATTCGGGATAGGAAGGGTTGTGAGAATGTGGTAGTAGACCACTTGTCCAGGTTAGAGTACAAGAAGGATGAAAAAGAGGGCACAAATGTAATCAAGGAGGAGTTCCCGGATGAGCGACTCTTAATGTTAGAGGCTAAATTCCCATGGTATGCGATTTCATGAATTATTTGGTAGCGGAAGTCATGCCTTGGATTTATCTTCCTATCAAAAGAAGAAGTTTCTCCATGACGTCAAGTTCTATATGTGGACCCCTTGCTCTTTAAGAGGTGCGCACACAATCATTAGAAGATGTGTGCCTCAAGAAGAGTGGGAGGGAGTTCTACAACAGTGCCATTCTTCACCTTCCTGAGGACACTTGTCCGAGCATGCACCGTGGCAAAGGTATTGCGAGTTGTTTATACTTGCCAACTTTATCTAATGATTGCTATTTATATGTGCGGCAGTGTCATAGATGCCACGGATGTGCAACATTTTGAGACGACATGAGATGCCATGACCAATGTGATGGAAGTCGAGCTCTTTGATGTGTGGGGATTGACTTTATGGGTCCCTTTCCATCATTTTCGGGTTATCGTACATTCTACTTGCGAGTGGAGTATGTATCTCGATGGGTTGAGGCGATTCCGGCATAAACAAATGATGCGCGAGTAGTCTTGAAATTCTTAAAAAAATATATTCACTCGGTTTGGAAACCCGAGAGCTTTGATTAGCGATGGGAGGTCACACTTTGTGAATACATTGATGAGCACTCTACTTGCAAAGTATGGGGTTAAGCACAAGGTGGCATTAGCATATCATCCGCAAGCAAACGGGCAAGTAGAGGTAGCCAATCGCGAGATTAAGCGATCTTAGAAAAGACAAAGTGAATATAAATCGCAAGGATTGGGCTATGAAGTTAGATAATGCATTATGGGCATATCGGACCGCATACAAGACACCATTGGGCACATCGCCTTATCGGTTGGTATTCGGAAATCATGCCACTTGCCGTGGAATAGAGCACAAAGCGTTTTTGGGTCGTGGAAAAGTTAAATTTTGACTTCAAGCGGCGGGTGAGAAGCGGCTTTGCATTTGAATGAGATGGAGGAGTTCCGAGATGAAGCTATGAGAATTCTCGGATTTACAAGGAAACGCACCAAGAGATGACATGATCGAATGATAAAGAAAAGAGAGTTTTTACCGGTGAAAAAGTTCTTTTGTTTAACTCGCGTCTTAAACTCCTTCTCGAAAACTCAAGTCTCGGGTGGTCCGGCTTTGTGATTAAGAAGGTGTTAAATCCTCCAGGAATAGTGGAATTGTTGACCGGGAAGGGGAGACGTTTATGGTGAATGACCGGAGGATCAAGCACTACCTTCATAGAGACCAAAAGGAAGAGGTGACACGCCTCACTTTGCTTGAATTGTGATCGCATAAACAGCGTGAAAGCTATAGACGTTAAATTTAGCGCTTGTTGGGAGAAGCAATCCAACGGTTTCTTGTTTTATTTCTTCCCATGTTTTTTTCACTTTGCTAAGTTATGATTTTTTTAATGCTTTCATAAGTTAGAATTTTTTTATTTATTGATTTCCTTATTAAAAAAATTCGAAGTTTGGTGCGGCATCCCTCACGGGCGGGGCATGCGTCATGCGCCGGCCGTGCGTGCTTCAGAATTTGGGTGAACTCACGACACCCGCACGGCGGGCGTGCGTCATGCACATGGCCCGTCGTGTTCCAGATTTTGAATTGAGCCTTCGACATGACGGGCAGCGGCCCCGTGCGCCTAGCGCACGACCGCGCTTCTTCGGGCCGAGGCGATATTAAGGGCGCAACAGTCGGTTTTGCTTCACTCTCACACACCCTTGCACACGAAGAAAACACAAGCTCCCATCCCTCTCAAAATTTTCGATAATTACATTTGGCACTACTGCAGAAGGAGTTTTTAGCGACAACAATATGTTGTCGCAAAAGAGAAGATGTCATCGCAAATAATATTTTTGCGGCGTGTTGTGACAAATAAATTGATGCTAATGATTTGACGCAAAAATCTATTTGCGGCGATTTCGTTATCACAATATTTTCTCCGTTGCATTTTTTGGGATGACGTGGTGCAATTATTTGTGACAACCTATTGTCGCTAATACACATTATTTGCAACAAAAAAAGTCATCGCAAATAATGTATATGAGCGACAAGAAGTGTATGTAAAACTGAGTTGATTTGGTTCATCTATAACCACTTAGATTTTTAAAAAAAAAAAAAAAAAAAAAAGGGATACAAATTTGGTTCCTTAATAACCAAAATTCATACATCACTGCAGCATGCATGAGTACTCCCCATCAACACCTCATAAGCAATCAACTATCAACTTTTAACAGCTACCAACAATCATGAATTCACTACTACTAGATATCCACATTTAAATGTTGGGGTCCACCCATGTGAGGGTGTTTTCCACCCATTGACAAAATGAAGATATGGATTGTAAATTTGACAATAATTTCGGCACCGTCCAGCCGAAATGGAAGAAATTGGATGCTGTCATTTGGCAACATTTGCAAGATTTTGCCTATAAATAGGCTTGACCGGAAGAAGCAAATCACACCGAGAGAAAAAAGAGAGTAAAGCCAACGAGATAGAGTTTGACTGTGAGTTTTTCTCGAGTGGGAGAGTTATCTCTAATTGAGGGAGGGTATTTGCTCCAAAAATAGTGATATATATAAATATTTGATCGCATGTGTGTCGAAAATAGTGGGGTTGAGTTTCTCAACACCGTGTGTGCTTTAAAAAAATTTGTGGGTTTTCTTTGGGGTATTTATAGTGTTGTGAGATACACAAAAAGAGAGTATTTTTCCCATTGTTGTAATTAACACAAGCTTCGGGCAAAAAGCTTGTGCTTTATTTTGTAATCACTATTTGTTAGTGGATTCTTTGTGGGTATTTGCCCCGTGGTTTTTTCACTTATTTTTTGGGGGTTTTTCACGTTAAAATTTGGTGTCTTGGCTTATCATTTTATTTTCTTGGTCTTCATTTTATTGAGATAATTATTTGTATGTGCGGTTATTATTTTTAATCGGGGCCCATCCCTGGTTCCACACATTAATATGGAAACAAATTATATGAAAATCACTGTAGTCCCATAGTAAGAAAAATGAATTTCAATTCGGTCCACATCCACCAAAGACGCAAACGTATTGTCACCTATTCAACAAAGCCAGAGATTGGGCAAAATGAGCTCACTTAGGAAAACCAACCTCTCCGCGAAAACTTACTAAAAGCAGAACCAGAGGAAAAACAACAAATGTCCAAAAGAAAAACAAATAAACAAACAATCATTTACAATTGTTGGGTGAAAAATAACAATCTATCAAACTTTCCGAATTAGAAGTTCGAAGACTGGAAAAACTTGAGAAAATATTGCAGCGGACTCTAATTACTTCTTACTGTTGTTGTGCTCTAGCTCAAGTTCCTCGAAAATGGAGAAAAGATAGTATAAAAACCCTAAAGCCTATGGGGATGAAAAACAGGGGTAGAGAAAACAATGCATAAAAGAGCTCGAGAGAAAAATTCCCAAGTCACATACTCTCTCTCTTTTCCGTTTGTTTTTGTTACAGATGGAGGGAAACTAGATTACTTGCGACGGCAATCGGTCGGCGGTGGCAGCAACCTGGTGATAGAGATGGGGAGAAAAATTAATATCGGATGAAAAAAACTGATAGATAGAGAGAGTGAGAGTGAGAGAGAGAGAATGTCAGAATGAGAGACAGATGTGGAGGCTACGGTCGGAGGCAGCGGCGATGCCAAGAGGAGGCAGCGACGGTGGGCTAAAATCCGAGAAAAAAAGTGAGAAGGCACGAACTGGAGGGAAATTAGAGTTATTGTGACGAACCTTTATCGACAACGATAATTGTCACAAATCAATTAACTTTCTATTAATTGGGCCAATTTTCCCTGCGGAGCCCAAAATTATTTGTGACGGGCTGTTGTCGCAAAAAGTTGTCGCAAAAACATCTTTTTCTTGTAGTATATGAAATTTCATTGTTTTGTTGTAGTGTCCATTGAAAAAGGGTGACTTGGCAGATTTCTGTTGCAATCCAGTTGTGCTTCCAATTGATCATGAGAACAATTGTGTTTATGATGTGCCTATGGTTCGATAAAATAGATAATAATAAAAAATAATAATAATGAAATTGAGTAGTGAGGCTTGAATAAATGCATAAAGTATTCACAAATAGAGTTTGATGTATCCATCATGCTATATATTAATACTACTGAAATATAGATGCTGAACCTTTCATTTGTTGTATTTTTGGCTATTTGTTTCTCATTTGCATTTACTGATGAACTTGTTTTGATTTCTGATATGAGATTTAACATATTTTCACCAACAGATTTAGCATACATCTTACATTATTATAAGTTTCAAAATACTTTTAAAAGTATATCGCAAGTCTATTTCATTTATGTTCAAGGATGTGTAAGTCGAAATTCGGTACTCAACCTGCCTTGATTATTACGAATTCCGACATGAAATCGTCAGAAACCCAAAACTCGATGGAGGCCATGGATCCATCTATTGTATGGTTTTAAATACTGATACATATATTTTTAAAAATCAGATCTCCTCAACAGTCTCTTTTTTTTCCGAAAAAACATGCATAAGGGATATAATTATATTAATCTTATCAACGAACTTATTATTTACGAAAACATACGTGCATTTTTTTTTAAAAAATTTAAAGTTATAGATTTGTTTGTTACTTTTTACAATTTAAAAGCACGAACTATTTATCAGTGTTATAATATTATAATCTTTAAAGATTGTTTTTTTATATGATTGTATATGTAATATACATATATACATTAAAAAAAACTAATAAATAAAAAATATTAACAAAATTTAATGAATGATATATAAGTGAATTGATTTCTGCATGCATTAGTGGGTTTGGTTGGAAATGTGTATACATAGATTTTTTTGACCATGTTTCACTTAAGAACTTATTAATTCCACTAACCCATAACCCATGTTCTAACTCCTAACACATGTTTATCTCTTTATCTCACTACAACATAAATGACATTAGGTAACACAAATTTTGTAGCACTTTTTACATAAGGTACATATGTAACACATGTTTGTAACACTTTTTACATTACAATATTTATGTAACACTTTTGTAGCACTTTATCAATATGTAACGCTTATATGTAACACTTTTTAAGTATCACTTTTTTTTTTGTTATTTCTTTTGTAACGCAAATAGGTAACAATTTTATCAATATGTAACACTTATATGTAACACTTTTATATAAGTAACACTTTTTTAAGTATCACTTTTTTTTGTTATTTCTTTTGTAACGCAAAATAGGTATCACTTTATTTAAGAAACACTCTTGGCAACACTATATTTTATTAATTCTTACACTTTTTAGGCTATATTTTTAGTAACACAAAATTATATAACAACCATTAAATCATGTCAACGATTTATTTAGTTAATTGATGTCACCAAACCTAAAAATTGTAGACATCATGTAGTCTATTTTTTTTTTTTTTCTTAACTGAATTTTTGTTTTCTTTTTACAAAATATTTTAGTTTTGCTTTTATTTTTTTATTTTTTACGGACTTAATTAATTCCGTCGTAATACCGACGGAAAATGTGCATGTATATATTTTATTAGTATTATTTATTTACTTTTTAATTTTTACTAACGGAGACCAATTTCATCGTTAACCTTTTTTTTTTTTTTTTACTTTTTTAAAAAATTAACAATGAAAATTGATGTTGTCGGTAATTACTTAGGAATTTTTTCCGTCGGTAAATTATTTTTTATTATTTATTTTATTATTATTTTTACTATTATAACTTTTTTAATATGTCGATAAATTAATTGTATATTTTTATATATTTTTTATTTTTACTGATTGAATATTTATCGATCGATAAATTTATTTTATATATTTTTGACATTTTTAATTGGTTGTGTCCTTTATTATATAACATAATATGATTTTCAAACTATATACTATATAATATAAAATTTGAAATATACACTTTGTATAATATAATTTGATACATATATTATATAATATAATCTTTATTATATAATATAATATATATACATATAATATAATTTATATATGTGTGTGTATGTGTATATATAAAATAAAACAAAAATTGTAATAAGAATCAACTTAGCTTAGTGGCAAATTGTCACTTTCATACATAACAGTCGTGGGTTCGAATCTACTTGGTGGCAAAAAACAAGATTTCTACGAAGTCTTTACAAAAAAAGTGTTACATATGAATTTTTTTTTTAAAGTGTTACAAATATAAAAAGTGTTACATAAGATTCATATGTAATACTTTAGAAATATTACTTCAAAGTGTTACCAATAGAAAACTTAATGTAACACTTAGAAAAAGTGTTACTAAAAGCTAATAAAAGTGATACCTTAGACTATAGGTAGCACGGACAAATCTGACGCCATAAAAGTGCTACCTATTGTCTATAGTAACATTTTATGGCCATTAGATAACATTTTTTGAGTGTTACCTAATATCATTTATGTTGTAGTGTCTTGTACATTTCACTAACCCATGTGCTAACATACTATCCATGTGCTAACCTACTAAACCATTAACATTTGTTGGTTTAGTGCTACTTTTTGGATGTGTTTTACTGGTGGAAGGAAGTCTTCAACATGTATAAAAGCCGACCAAAGGTCAAAAAAGCGTAGAGCCATTGTTGAGAGCTTAAGGACATAAAAAGAGTCAGTCAATTTTAGTTTCTTTGTGGAAGGTGTCAAGTGTGTTGAAAGTGTAACGTCACACTTGGCAACACCTTCCTTAGAACTTGTTTTTCTTGTGATTTTCGAGAGAATCTTTCTTTTGTAGTGGAGAGCTATATAGATTGAATCGAGGAATCTCTCATTTATAGTGAATGTAATTTTGGAGCAAGATCAAAAGGGGAGCTTTTGTCTTGTTTTTACTTTGTATTTTGTGCACATTTCACTTAGTGAATTTTTTGGCCTAAGGCTAACGCACAAGTATATATTTTTATATACTTGTGCAAAAACCAAAACATTGTGTTCATTTCCATCTTGCTAAATTCAGTCTTTCATCATATTATTATGCTTTATGTTTTTGCCATAAAGTCTTTCATTTGTGTTATCCTAAGTGTTGGCAACACTCTGCACAACACTCACTTTGCAACTTCGAATTCACCGCCTTAAATTCTTTCATTTTTTATTTGAAAGACTGAAATTTAGAGTTTTTCAGAAATTACAAAGTCTTTTTGCAGATCGTGCGTTTTGCGAATATTTTTGCCAACGCAAATAGCTACAGGACTAATTGCAATTTAGCCCATTCATAGTATCAGCAAAACGTACGTATGTGCATCTTTTGTTTTCAAAATTTAAAATTACAGATATATTTGTTACTTTTGACAGTTGGAAGCATAAACAATTTATTAGTTTAATAATTTTATAATCTTTTTAAAATTTTATTTTTAAATGATTGTACATCTAACATACACATGTACTGTTGTACATAAATAATAATAAATACAAAAATATTTAAAAATAATGAGTGATGTTCAAGTCTAAAAACAAAAACTTGACACTGCTCAAGGTTCGATTACATGGAATTAACCTGCTATTATACTGACGGGAGTTTTAGCGGCGACATGATTTATGCCACATGACTCTAGAAAACATCCGACGGAATTCCCACGTTGAATTATTAGTAGCGGCCACCACTATTGTCGTAAAAAATATTTTTGCGACTAGGTATTGGATATCATTGCAAATAATTTTCTGCCACGACACCTTGTCGTTGCCAAAAAGCCCTTTGATGTACATTTGGTCAGTATTGAAATACAAAGAGAGAATAAAATGATTCATATTATTAGACTTCACATATGTGAGAATACATGATACATTTATAGAAGCTGCTCATGAGATTTAGGAACTAACAGTAGTAACTAACTAAAATAAAATGATTCATATTATTAGACTTGACATATGTGAGATACATGATACATTTATAGAAGCTGCTCATGAGAGTTAGGAACTAACAATAGTAACTAACTAACTAACTAACTGATAACTGACTATTTGACTAACAGAGAATAACAAACTAACTGATCTTCATACTCTTACATTCCCCCTTGAAGCTGCACCAGACTCTAATCTAAGTGAAGGAGCACATCCAATGTCGAACATCTATATGCTTTGCTAACACTTTCTCATCTATCCTAGCATGAAACATTGGATTGTTGGCAAGGGCAGCAACACTACGATTATCACACCGGATAACGGATGGAGATTCAACTATAACACCAATCTCAGTAAGAAGAGATTTTAACGAAACAATATCAGTGGTGAAATTAGCTAAAGATCGATATTCGATTATGCACTGCTTCTTGCAACAACAGTCTGTTTCTTGGAACTCCAAGTAAGTAAATTGCCTCCCAACATCAAACAATGACCACCAGTAGACCTTCTATCATCCAAACAACTGGCCTAGTCTGCGTCTGAGTATCCTTATGCTAGTAACATGCATGTGAATGGGTCCAAGATAAGGCTCAATGTGAGTGATCCCTTCAAGTACCGAGAAGATATTTACAATTGGTTGTGGGGGCATGCAAGAATTGGCACGCTTTATTGACAACAAAGGATATGTCGGTCTTGTAATAATAAGATATTAAAGAGCTCTAATAGTGCTTCTATAAAGAGTTGGTTGGTCAAATAGAGGACTGTCCCCAAGACTAATTTTATGAGAAGGGCATAAAGGAGTCGCATTTGGCTTGCAATTAACCGTATGAGTTTTCTCCAGAAAGCATGAATGTACTTAGTTTGCGGAGTTAGAAACAAGCATCGGTCCTCCTAGCTTCCAACCCCGAAAATAGTGACTTCTCCAAGAGCTTTCAGGGCAAATTTTTGTAATAGCTACATAATCATCTCCGATAATGAGAATATCATCAACAAAACCAAGATACCAACAGAAATTTTCCATCCCGTCTTTTGAAAAACAATGAACTATCGATATAGAAACTTGAACTCAAGAGAGATGAGATATCTTTGCAGTGGTGGTAAACAACAACTAATATTCCCCAACATAGCTTCACATACGAGAAGCTAACATCCAACTCAAGAGAAAAATTGATCTCTTCTCACCCAAGTAACATAATGGATTGAGTGCAGGGTAGAAGCCTCACCGTAAGTAACAAATTGAGACGGAATTGAATCGATTAAGGAGAATGCCTTCAAAGCCATGCACATGAACCGTGGAAAGAATCAAGTTTCCAAAAGTAATAATTGTTACGATCTAGACAAATGGAGAGAGAGGAGCGAAATGCAAAATAAAGCGACAAAATGAGAAACTAAATCAACCGCCATCGGAAACAAATTCGCCGAAGAAGACACCTAGAAACTTAGACGCAATATTTCCTCACGATACCATATTGAAATATAAAGATAGAGTGAAATGATACTTATTATTAGACTTAACATATGTGAGAATACACGATACATTTATAGAAGTTACCATGAAAATTAATTAGGAACTAACAACAATAACTAACTAACTAAATAATGGTCAATTGAAAAACTAACTCGATCTTCATACTTTAACAATCGGAATGTAGATATATATTCTTACGATTAAAGTGAGTTTTTTGAAAATTATGGAATTTGTTTGCAAATCGCCATTTTTGAAAGACCATTTTTACAAACGCCTATAGCTACGGGACTAGTTGCAATTTAGCCCGTTTGTAATAAGTGCAAAACCTATAATTGATGTTGCTTAAATAATCAAATCGATTACTTCAAGTTCACATTTACAATTAATGTCTAACTTCTTCTCCTGGAGTGTTCGCCTATATTTTTAGTTCACCGCAAGTGTACGGTGTAAGTTATAGAATAGGGTAGCAAGGTCGTATCCACAGAGACTAATAAATTAATATGCTAAGTATCGAACTAAGATAGTTATTTTTATTTAGGCGGTCGTAATATGATGATTGTTGTGAGATTAAGACAATTAAGACAACTAAAAACACAAGAGTAAGACAATGAGAATAATAGAAGTATCAAGATGAAGAAATGGATTTACGGGTTAAGGTTTTGATTAATAACCCTCTTGTTGTCCGAGTTAATCAAAGTCAAGTTATTATCAATATTTCTATAAGACGATCACGAAAGTATTTTATACTCCCTCTCGAGACGCATATAAAACGTAGATTGAAATGCCTATGCTAGCATCTCTACTCAACATAAGGTATTCAACTCCCAAAAGTTTAGAAGATCAAATGTCCTCACAAATATTTACAAACCTCTCGATTTATGTAAATATTTGTGTCAAGTACTCAAGATCTAATATTGAAACTCATCTCTCGAATTATGAATCAATATATAAAACATGCTAAATCATTGATCAAGTGATAAAACAAGAATAAGCTCAAAGTACTCAAATAGGCTTCAAGACAATAACTTCAACTAAGATTAAAACATTCAACAAGAGTTCATTAATCTACTTCCAAAACCCGAAAATCTAAAGAGTTTAGATACACATGATTTCTAAACAACTCATAGACAAATTTTTCAAAGCCATGACAAACTAAATTGAAAGATTAAAACTACAAGAGAAGCAAGAAAACTTAGGAAAGTCGACAATCTCTCAATATATCTCAGTTCCTCAAGCTCCGATGCGACCCGATTGTCTTCTGGATGTCTTCTTCCAAGAATAGAGCTTTGTCTTGTGTGTTAGAGCCAAAAATGTCTGAATATCCCTGGTGTGCGCCCCAAAAAACCTTTTTATACCCCATTCCAGTTTAGGGCAAAGTCTTTGTCGAAAAATGACATTCCAAATACAGCGGGTCGCACGCCCGTGCGCCCGCACGGGCTACCCATGCGTCATCCCGTAGCAAAGTCCCTACTTTTTTCCAAACACGCACGGGTCGTCTGCCCCAAGAATGGCCTACCCGTGTGTGACGCCGTAGGTATCATAAATTCCTCCATTGGCGCACGGGTGGTGCGTCGACGCACGGGTTACCCGTGCTCCATGCCGTAGCCTTCAGTGCCATTACCCAGGGGCGCACGGGTGTTGCCTAAGGCACGCCCTACCCGTGCGTTCCTATATTTGCCTTATAAGCTCAACTTCATCTCATTTTAGCTTCAATTCTCGTACATTCTCTCGATTCTTGGTGTTCCACTTTGCGATGCTCGTATTTGTATCCAAATTACTTGGATATCATTAAATTCCTACAAAACGAGCAAAGCGTAATATATTTTCCACAAAGAGTGAATACACATCATTTTACATGAGTTTATGCATGCTTAATCACCATTTTTATCATAACTATACCTCAAAATACATGCAAAACTCACACCTATCAAAATCCCCCAAACTTAAACTGTTGACCATCCCGATCAACAATTTTGAAAACGAGATAAGGCACAACAGGGAGTAATGAATGATAGCACACACAAAGACTCAAAAAAAGGAAATCCCTATTGTTCGTCATGGATGTCAAGCAACAAATCAATCAAGCCTCAAATATCTAACCATGGGGCACGTATCAAACAAAACATGGTGAATGCTCTGAATCACATCTCTCAAGATCAAGTGTATGCTCTTATCTCACATGAATATGGGACGTGTTTACGCTCAAATCAATTCAATGTCGCACAATTACCATAGGCTTGCAATTCGTCTCATATCTCCGCCACTAGACTGTATGCAATTTGTGAATCAAAAAGGACTTTCTCATTTAGTTGTAATGAATGCTCTTTGGTTAGGGTAGGAAATTTTGGATAAAGTGACTTGGCCGTAGGAAAATTTTCACCCTCTTCAGGCACACACGGGCCGTGCGTCATGCGCACGGGTAACCCGTGTGTGATGCTGTAGCAATTGCATCCTCCCTCCCATGGACGCACGGGCTACTGTGCGTTCCTCAGATATAGTAGCTCGTATTTCAATTTTTTTTTCACACACAAAAAGACATAAAATTAAAACAAAACACACACAAAACAAATGAAATCCAACTAAAAACCGTTGGGTTGCCTCCCAACAAGCGCTATATTTAACGTCTTTAGTTTGGCGCTTTGTTTTTTCACACGGGTCTCACAAGGTGATGGATGTCACCTCCTCTTGGTTACCTCGGTGGGCGTAATGCTTAATCCTTTGGCCGATTACCATGAATGTCTCGCCGTCTTTGTTAATAATTCCATGACTCCGGAGGGTTCAATATTTCTTGATCACGAATGGCCCCGACCACCTAGATTTGAGTTTTCCAAGGAAAAGTTTAAGGCGTGAATTGTACAAGAGGACTGGTTCCCCTGGTAAAAACTCTCGTTTCTTAATCATTTTGTCGTGCCATCTTTTGGTTCTTTCTTTGTAAATTTGGGAATTTTCGTAAGCTTTATACCTAAATTCTTCCTTTTCGTTTAAATGGAGCAACCTCTCTTCACCGGCCTTTTTAAAATCCAGATTTAGTTTCTTGACCGCCCAAAATGCCTTGTGCTCCAACTCTACCGGCAAGTGGCACGATTTCCCAAAAATAAGTTGATATGGGGATGTGCCCAATGGTGTCTTATACGCAGTCCGGTATGCCCATAGAGCGTCATCCAATTTCAACGCCCAATCCTTTCGATTGATGTTCACCATCTTCTCAAGAATCTGTTTAATCTCCCGGTTGGCTACTTGACTTGCCCATTGGCTTGCGGATGATATGCCAATGCAAATTTATGTTTCACCCCATATTTTGCCACAGTTGCTCATCAATTTATTTACAAAAATGCGACCCTCCATCACTAATTAAAGCTCTTGCAAAGGCTTAATCGAGTAAATATATTTTTCTTGAGAAACCGCATACAACTTGGGCGTCATTTGTTTGTGAAGGAATCACCTCTACCCAACAGACACATACTCCACCGCAAGTAGAATATATTGATAGCCCGAATATGATGGAAAAGGGCCCATAATATCATCCCCACACATCGAACAATTCAACTTAAAATATCCATTGTTATTACCGTACAGTGAAGATGGTTTCAGAGAAGACATATCATTTTTCGCGTATCGACTGCACGATAGAGATGATGAACCTCCTACAATTTTGTTATCTAGAAGATTGTTTCAGCAATTCATTGTCGATGGTTATACAATGGTTGAGTCAGCGCGATTAAAGTATGTACAGTTACATCAGAGGAAGTTGCGTTTCGACATTTATAAGGGTCTAACTGACGCGTTGTTGCATGGAGACATCAATCCTGGTACTCAGGGAAAACGAATTATATTACCTTCTACCTTCACGGAGGTGCTCGATATATTATTCAGAATTATCGGGATGCTATGCCTATATGTCGATGGGCGGATATCCAGTTTGTTTATAACATTAACCTTGTAATCCGTGGCCAGAGATTCTAAGATTTCTTGAGAAAAAGAAATTGAATCCACGAGGACCGACCGATATTGTCTGTAGGGTGTTTAAACTCAAGTTGGATTCCTTGATCAAAGATCTTCGGCAAAATAAAATCTTTGGTGAAGTCATGACAGAAAAATTCATTTCAATTGTCCATTTCTTCCAATATTATTAATATATATATATATATAATTTTTTCCAATTTTTTTATTAAAGTGGCATACATGATAGAGTTTCAAAAACATGGATTGCCACATGCACATATTTTGCTATTTTTGGCAAAAGAAAACAAGAATTTGATTGCCGATGATATAGATCGAATTATATCACCAAATACCCGACGAGAGTTTAGACCCATGTTATTATGCGGTAGTGAAGGACCATATGATACATGGTCCATGCGGTGATGCTAGAAAAACCTCTCCTTGCATGGCTGATGGAATTTACACTAAACATTTCCCGAAAAAAATTGTAGATGTGACGACTATTGATGATCAAGGTTATCCACATTATAGACGTACGAATGATGGGAGGATAGTGGAAAAAAATGTAGTACCTCTTGACAATGATTTGCACTACAACATAAATGACATTAGTTAACACTCAAAAAATGTTACCTAATGGCCATAAAATGTTACTATAGACAATAGGTAGCACTTTTATGGCGCTGCACTTGCCCGTGCTACCTATAGTCTAAGGTATAACTTTTATTAGCTTTTAGTAACATTTTTTCTAAGTGTTACATTAAGTTTTCTATTTGTAACACTTTTAGGTATCTCCAACAATCAGAGCAGCAACCTCAGAACTTGAAGGTATATTGTATCTCCTAGCATCCATACGTCTCCTACCGATTAGACGCAAACATGCATCATGTTGACTGCCTTCTAAAATCTTTTCCTTTGCCATTCTAGAAGTCTTAGGAGACAGTAATATATTAGTGGAAACAAAATCGGGCATTTGAAACAGATAAAAAGAGTTGAATGCTTCATACTTGGCCTTACAAAGGTGTCCATTGTTATTACCGTACGTGAAGATGGTTTCGGAAGAAGACATATTATTTTTGGCGTATCGATCGCACGATAGAGATGATGAACCTCCTACAATTTTGTTATCTAGAAGATTGTTTCAAAATTCATTGTCGATGGTTATACAATGGTTGAGTCGTAGCGATTAAAGTATGTCTGATTACATCGAGAGGAAGTTGTGTTTCGACATTTATAAGGGTCTAACGACGCGTTGTTGCATGGAGACATCAATCCTGGTACTCGGGGAAAACGAATTATATTACCTTCTACCTTCACGGAGGTGCTCGATATATTATTCGAATTATCGGGATGCTATGCCTATATGTCGATGATGGGCGGGATATCCAGATTTGTTTATAACATTAACTCAATCCGAAGTGGCTAGAGATTCTAAGATTTCTTGAGAAAAAGAAATTGAATCCTGAGGACCGACCTGATATTGTCTGTAGGGTGTTTAAACTCAAGTTGGATTCCTTCATCAAAGATCTTCGGCAAAATAAAATCTTTGGTGAAGTCATGGCAGGTGAAAAATTCATTTCAATTGTCCGTTTCTTCCAATATGATTAATATATATATATATATATATATAATTTTTTCCATTTTTTTTATTGCAGTGGCATACATGATAGAGTTTCAAAAACATGGATTGCCACATGCCCATATTTTGCTATTTTTGGCAAAAGAAAACAAGAATTTGATTGCCGATGATATAGATCGAATTATATCAGCTGAAATACCCGACGAGAGTTTAGACCCATGTTATTATGCGGTAGTGAAGGACCATATGATACATGGTCCATGCGGTGATGCTAGAAAAACCTCTCCTTGCATGGCTGATGGAATTTACACTAAACATTTCCCGAAAAAAATTGTAGATGTGACGACTATTGATGATCAAGGTTATCCACATTATAGACGTACGAATGATGGGAGGATAGTGGAAAAAAATGTAGTACCTCTTGACAACAGATATGCACTACAACATAAATGACATTAGGTAACACTCAAAAAATGTTACCTAATGGCCATAAAATATTACTATAGACAATAGGTAGCACTTTTATGGCGCTGCACTTCCCCGTGCTACCTATAGTCTAAGGTATAACTTTTATTAGATTTTAGTAACACTTTTTCTAAGTGTTACATTAAGTTTTCTATTTGTAACACTTTTAGGTATCTCCAACAATCAAAGCAGCAACCTTAGAACTTGAAGGTATATTGTATCTCCTAGCATCCGTACGTCTTCTACCGATTAGACGCAAACATGCATCATGTTGACTGCCTTCTAAAATCTTTTCCTTTGCCATTCTAGAAGTCTTAGGAGACAGGGATATATTAGTGGAAACAAAATCGGCGGTTTGAAACAGATAAAAGAGTTGAATGCTTCATACTTGGCCTTACAGTATCCATTGTTATTACCGTACAGTGAAGATGGTTTCAGAGAAGACATATTATTTTTGGCGTATCGACTGCACGATAGAGATGATGAACCTCCTACAATTTTGTTATCTAGAAGATTGTTTCAAAGAATTCATTGTCGATGGTTATACAATGGTTGAGTCGGTAGCGATTAAAGTATGTACTGATTACATCGAGAGGAAGTTGCGTTTCGACATTTATAAGGGTCTAATCGACGCGTTGTTGCATGGAGACATCAATCCTGGTACTCGGAAAACGAATTATATTACCTTCTACCTTCACGGAGGTGCTCGATATATAATTTAGAAGTATCGGGATGCTATGGCTATATGTCGATGGGCGGATATCCGATTTGTTTATAACATTCACCAGAATCCGAAGTGGCCGAGAGATTCTAAGATGTCTTGAGAAAAAGAAATTGAATCCTAAGGACCGACGATATTGTCTGTAGGGTATTTAAACTCAAGGTGGATTCTTGATCAAAGATCTTCAAAGAAAAATAAAATCTTTGGTGAAGTCATGGCGGTGTGAAAATTCATTTCAATTGTCCGTTTCTTCCAATATGATTAATATATATATATATATATATATAATTTTTTCCATTTTTTTATTGCAGTGGCATACATGATAGAATTTCAAAAACATGGATTGCCACATGCCCATATTTTGCTATTTTTGGCAAAAGAAAACAAAAATTTGATTGCCGATGATATAGATCGAATTATATCACCAAATACCCGACGAGTTTAGACCCATGTTATCACGCGGTAGTGAAGGATCATATGATACATGGTCCATGCGGTGATGCTAGAAAAACCTCTCCTTGCATGGTCGATGGAATTTGCACTAAACATTTCCCGAAAAAATTTGTAGATGTGACGACTATTGATGATGAATGTTATCCACGTTATAGACGTGCGGCGATGGGAAGATAGTTGAAAAAAATGGAGTACCTCTTGACAACGAGATATGTACATGCGCCACTACAACATAAATGACATTAGGTAACACTCAAAAATGTTACCTAATGGCCATAAAATGTTACTATAGACAATAGGTAGCACTTTTATGGCGCTGCACTTGCCCGTGCTACCTATAGTCTAAGGTATAACTTTTTTTAGCTTTTAGTAACATTTTTCTAAATGTTACATTAAGTTTTCTATTGGTAACACTTTTAGGTATCTCCAACAATCAGAGCAACAACCTCAAAACTTGAAGGTATATTTTATCTCCTAGCATCCGTACGTCTCATACCGATTAGATGCAAACATGTATCATGTTGACTTTGCCTTCTAAAATCTTTTCCTTTGCCATTCTAGAAGTCTTAGGAGACAGGGATATATTAGTGGAAACAAAATCGGGCAGTTTGAAACGGATAAATGAGTTGAATGCTTCATACTTGGCCTTACAATATCCGTTGTTATTACCGTACAGTGAAGATGGTTTCAGAGAAGACATATTATTTTTCGCGTATCGACTGCACGATAGAGATGATGAACCTCCTACAATTTTGTTATCTAGAAGATTGTTTCAGCAATTCATTGTCGATGGTTATACAATGGTTGAGTCAGCGCGATTAAAGTATGTCTGATTACATTAGAGGAAGTTGCGTTTCGACATTTATAAGGGTCTAACTGACTGTTGTTGCATGGAGACATCAATCCTGGTACTCAGGGAAAACGAATTATATTACCTTCTACCTTCACGGGAGGTGCTCGATATATAATTCAGAATTATCAGGATGCTATGGCTATATGTCGATGGGCAGGATATCCAGATTTGTTTATAACATTAACCTGTAATCCGAAGTGGCCAGAGATTCTAAGATTTCTTAAGAAAAAGAAATTGAATCCCGAGGACCGACCGATATTGTCGTAGGGTGTTTAAACTCAAGTTGGATTCCTTGATCAAAGATCTTGAAAAATAAAATCTTTGGTGAAGTCATGGCGGTGAAAAATTCATTTCAATTGTCCGTTTCTTCCAATATGATTAATATATATATAATTTTTTCCAATTTTTTTTTATTGCGGTGGCATACATGATAGAGTTTCAAAAACATGGATTGCCACATGCCCATATTTTATTTTTGGCAAAAGAAAACAAGAATTTGATTGCCGATGATATAGATCGAATTATATCAAATTTGAAATACCCGATGAGAGTTTAGACCCATGTTATTATGCGGTAGTGAAGGACCATATGATACATGGTCCATGCGGTGATGCTAGAAAAATCTCTCCTTGCATGGTGATGGAATTTACACTAAACATTTCCCGAAAAAATTTGTAGATGTGACGACTATTGATGATGAAGGTTATCCACGTTATAGACGCATTTAATGATGTGAGGATAGTGGAAAAAATGGAATACCTCTTGACAAAGATATGTCACTACAACATAAATGATATTAGGTAACACTCAAAAATGTTACCTAATGTCCATAAAATGTTACTATAGACAATAGGTAACACTTTTATGGCGCCGCACTTGCCCGTGCTACCTATAGTCTAAGGTATAACTTTTACTAGCTTTTAGTAACACTTTTTCTAAGTGTTACATTAAGTTTTCTATTGGTAACACTTTCAAGCAATATTTCTAAAGTGTTACATATGAATCTTATTTAACCCTTTTTTTGTAGCACTTTTTATATTTGTAACACTTTAAAAAAAATACTTCTAAAGTGTTACATATGAATCTTATGTAACACATTTTTTGTAGCACTTCGTAGAAATACTATTTTTTTCCACCAAGTAGATTCGAACCCACGACCTGTTATGTATGGAAGTGGCAATTTGCCACTAAGCTAAGTTGATTCTTATTACAACTTTTGCTTTGTTTTATATATACACATATACGCGCGTGCGTGCACACACACACACACACATATATATATATATATATATATTATATGTATATATAATATATTTTATATAATAAAGATTATAGTTTATAATATATGTATTAAATTATATTATACACTTGTATATATCAAATTTTATATTGTATAGTATATAGTTTGAAAAACATATTATATTATATATTAAAGGACATAACAAATTAAAAATATTAAAAATATATAAAATAAATTTATCGACCGATAAATATTCAATCGGTAAAAATAAAAATATATAAAAATATAAAATTAATTTACCGACGAGATAAAAAAGTTCTAACCGTAAAAAACATAAATAATAAAGAAAATAACGAAAATGTAATTTACCGACGGTAAAATTCCTAAGTAATTACTGACAACATCAATTTTCATTGGTAATATTTTTTAAAAAAGTAAAAAAAATATAAAAAAAAGGTTAACGATGAAATTGGTCTCCGTTAGTAAAAATTAAAAAATAAATAAATAGTAATAATAATTTAGACAGAGTATATGATGTCTACAATTTTTAGGTTTGTAAAAAATAAAAAATAAATAGTAATAATAATTTAGACAGAGTATACGTCGGTATTAAGACAAATTAATTGCCTTCGTAAAAAATAAAAAAATAAAAGCAAAACTAAAATACTTTGTAAAAAGAAAACAAAAATTCAGTTAACAAAAAACAGAGTATATGATGTCTACAATTTTTAGGTTTGGTGACATCAATTAATTAAATAAATCTTTAACATGATTTAATGATAGTTATATAATTTTGTGTTACTAAAATATAGCTTAAAAAGTGTTACAATCAATAAAATATAGTGTTGCCAAGAGTGCTTCTTAAATAAGTGATACCTATTTGCGTTACAAAAGAAATAACAAAAACAAAGTGATACTTAAAAAGTGTTTCTTATATAAAAGTGTTACATATAAGCGTTACATATTGATAAAAGTGTTACCTATTTGCGTTACAAAAGAAATAACAAAAAAAAGTGATACTTAAAAAGTGTTACATCTAAGTGTTACATATTGATAAAGTGCTACAAAAGTGTTACATAAATATTGTAATGTAAAAAGTGTTACAAACATGTGTTACATATGTACCTTATGTAAAAAGTGCTACAAAATTTATGTTACCTAATGTCATTTATGTTGTAGTGTGTTGTGCCACACAATCGTTATTTGTTGCTGAAATATGGAGCTCACATCAATGTGAAATGGTGTAACCAATCAAGGTTGATAAAGTATTTGTTCAAGTATGTCAATAAAGGAAATGATCGTGTCACCGCATCGTTCCATACGAGTAGTAATGACGAGGAATCTGGAAAAACTGTTGACGAGGTGAGCATGTATTACGATTATAGGTATGTTTAGTCTGCGAGGCAAGATGGAGACTACTTGGGATTCAAATCCAATTTAAATATCCCCCAGTTGAACGTTTAAGTTTTCATCTCCCCGATGAACAAAACGTTATTTTTTCAGATTCTGAAAGAATAGAAGACGTTCTTAGGAAAGATTCGATAAAAGAAAGTATGTTTTTAGCATGGATAGAAGCGAATAAAATATATCATGAGGTGAGAGAGCTAACATACGCTGAAGCTCCCACAAAATTCACGTGGAAACCGAATCTCGAGAAAATGGATGCCGAGACAAATTGGCAAATCGATAGGACGAGTTTTTATATCCCTCCCCGAAATGGTGATATGTACTTTCTAAGGTGTCTTATCAATGTTGTTCGTGGAGCAACGTGTCATGACGACTATAAGAAGGTCAACGGTGTTCAACATTTTTCCTATCGAGAGGCTTGCTTTGCTCTAGGATTGTTAGAAGATGATAGGGAATATACTGATGCCATCAATGAAGCGAGCTCTTGGGCTTCTACGGAGAATCTTAGAAGTTTATTTGCATCATTACTATCGCCCGACTCTTTGAGCCGACTAGAACATGTTTGGGAGAAATGTTGGGAGTTTATATCAGATGATATTTTATACAAACGTCAACGCGTTTTACAGCATCAAGGTATTTATTACAAAAAGTTATGTTAATTACTAAAACCTTTTATATTTGTTAAAATGTTTTGTTTTCTAATGATTACTATGATCTTATGCAAAAGATTTGGAATTGAGTGAGAATGAAATCAGGAATCTTACGTTGTTGGAA
Source organism: Rehmannia glutinosa (assembly GCA_016081115.2). Lineage (NCBI taxonomy): Eukaryota > Viridiplantae > Streptophyta > Magnoliopsida > Lamiales > Orobanchaceae > Rehmannia > Rehmannia glutinosa. The sequence goes on from CM071928.1 coordinate 73,441,645, forward strand.
ATTGAGAAATTATTGTGAAATGGAGTCTGCGTGATTTTGAGTCAATGCCATTTCCGAGTGCTGACACTATTCATAGCAACCGAAACAGACTTATATATGATGAGTTGTGTTATGATCGTGATGTTCTGTTGCAAGAGAACAAAGACCTCATCTCAAAACTTAACAATGAGCAACATAAAGTTTAATCAACGATAATGCGTGTTGTACGATCAAATAAAGGTGGGATATTCTTTGTTTATGGATATGGAGGAATAGGAAAAATATTTTTGTGGAAGGCTTTATCTTCAGGATTGAGGTCGAAAGGCGAAATTGTATTGAATGTTGCATCTAGCGGTATAGCTTCTCTTCTATTGCCCGGTGGGAGGACTGCACATTCGCGATTTGTTATTCCATTGAACCCAAATCAGGACTGAACTTGCAATATCAATCAAGGGAGTCCGCTTGCTGAGCTTATTATTCGTTCTAAACTTAATACTTGGGACGAGGCACCGATGATGCACAAGCATTGCTCTCAGGCATTAGACGAGACTTTACGAGGTCTTTTGAAACTCATCGACCCAATGTTGGAACACAAACCTTTTGGAGGGAAAACTGTTGTCCTTGATGGGGATTTTAGATAGATCTTGCCTGTTATTCCCAAGGGAACTCGACAAGATATTGTTAATGATTCCATTAACGCGTCGTATTTGTGGAAAGACTGCACTGTCCTTAAACTGACTAAGAACATGCGTCTTCAGAACCTTGGTGATAGCAGTGATTATAAAGATTTGTCCGGATTCTCTGAATGGATCGCAAGCATTGGTGATGGAACAATCGGAGGATCAAATAATGGTTGTGCCATGATTGATATACCTGAAGATACCTTGCTCGAATCTTCAGGTGATTCGATTACAACAATTGTAGAAAGTACTTATCCAATGTTTAAAGACGCCATTGATGATCCGACGTACTTGAAAGAAAGTGATATACTAGCTCCTACCCTAAATGTTGTCGAATCTATAAATAAATATATGACGTCTTTAAACTCATCGGAGGGCGAGACCTATTTGAGTTCCGACAACACGTGTAAATCGAATGCTAATGTTGACTTCCTGCATGGTATGCACACTCCCGAATTTTTGAATGGGATAAAATGTTTAGGGTTCCTAATCATGAGTTGCATCCGAAGGTCGGGACTCGCTTATGCTCTTGAGAAATATGGACCATTCCAACGGATTGTGTAATGGCACTAGGCTAGTGATTACGAGGCTTGCCAAGCATGTTCTTGAGGCTAAAATCCTCACTGGAACCAATGCAGGTAATAAAGTTTTGATCCCGCGAATGACATTGACACCGGACCTCGAAATCCCCTTCAAGTTCCAACGTAGGCAATTTCCTCTCATTGTAACTTATGCCATGACTATAAATAAGAGTCAAGGCCAATCACTCTCCAATGTCGGTTTCTACTTGAAGAATCTAGTGTTCAGTCATGGCCAATTATACATTGTTGTTTCCCGAGTTACGAATCGTAAGGGTTTGAAAATATTAGTTTGTGGTGATGACGAATCAAACAATGAATATTGTGTATAATGAAGTATTCCAAAATTTATAATATGTACAAGTAGTGTTTTAATTTGAAAAAGTCGTTTGTGGTCTTTTTTATTTTTTTGTGCTCATTACAATTGTTTTGTATACAAATTCAAATTACATAATTCGACAAATCATTAACATATGAATCACGTATCATATGAGCTCACCATTACATCTTCCATGCATCGCACGAGTCGTACACTAGTATATATAAAGAGAGTCACTTATAAATAGTAATAAGAAGATTTTCCCGCCCATTTCATTTTTCTAAATCGAAAATGCTAAATTAATATTATAAAAATATTGAATAATAAAAATAGTAATTTAATTATGTCAACACTTGCAATAAAAAAAACTAGATTTTGGATAAGTTTAATAATTAAGGTAATATTATTTGGCAACTGGATTATACTTTCAAAATTTCCAAAATTATAATTTCTTATTTTCAGTAAACCGAATTTTCATGGGTAAGTTCTAATTATTAAGGTAAAATTATTCTAGCAACTACTTTTATATTTTCTTAATTGAAAAAAATAACATTTCCTATTTTTACATTATTTAATGATAAAATACTTTTAAAATAAAATGTAAATATTATTTGAAAAGACTAACTAAATAAAAATTAAAAACTTAAAATACAAACTAAATTAAATAAATTAAAAAACAAGCATATAAAATCTAAATTATTTGGTAAAGCTAAAATTAATTGAGAATTCATAAATTATATTAATAATTAAAATTATGAAATAAAGACTTAAAATTATCAAATAAATATTGGTAAGTCTTAAAATCATCTGATAAAATCTAAAAAGTATTAAAATAAATCTAAAAGTTACTATAATAGAAAATCTGGTTTGTTTACCTTAACATAATTTGTGTAAAATCTGTTGATTAAGTTAAACAAATATGTAGCCTTTTAACTTTCTTAATTTAAACAATTAAAATTTATTATTTTGAGTTATAATTGGTTGGCTTTTAGACATAATGTGAAAATGAATACTAACTTCATATTTTTTCCACAAAAAATATTATTTATTTTGTGAATTTATTATGAAAAAACATAATTCTTGCTCGATAAGTATAACCAAATATCTGATAATGATCAAATAAGAAAAATTCAAACAGGTACACTACACCATCCGAATAGTACAATACAAATCCAGGATAAAATAAATTTTCAAATTCAACATAAAAAGGTGAATAAATATAATATAAAACACAAAATCGGGACAAAATATATTCAAATTTAAATATTAATAAAGAAGATTTACATATATTCAAATCTAATTTGCAGTTTATAGTGATCTTAGAAATGAAATAGATATACATATATATGGATTTTGCGAGAAATGAATGTGTACATACTTTTTTGGACATAAAATAAATAAATACTAATCACATAAATAATTTTATTTATTTGTTCTATTATTTGGGTATATTATATGTTAATCTCAAATAATAGAAAATTATTTTCATTCATTTTTTTAGATCATTTTTTTAAATAATCATGATTTAAGTAGAATGATATTAGTGTTGATAAATTACGATCGATTTTATTTATTAAATTAACATATACAAAAATTTTAACTATGTTTTAATTTATCTACTTTAGTTTCGTTGTAGAAAATTATAGTGACCATTTAATTTTAAAGTTTTAGATAACTCAACAAGTGTTTTTAATAGATGTATAAACTTGCTTAAAATATATAATTGATTTTTTTCTTCTCATTTCTCGATATTATAAAGTCAATTTGTGTTTTCTCATTTTTCCAAATTTGTGTTTTCTCCTTTTTCCAAATTTTTTAATACATAGTTGGATATTTAACATGATGTTTTGTACGTATTAAATTATTGTAACAATTATTATTTAATAAATCCTATATTATTTTGTTCAAGGTTAATACATGTCAACTTGCATCCCTTTTCATGTTCAAGGGACGTGGCGGGTGTAAGTCTTGAGATACCCGCCATGCCCCGCCTCATTATAATTCTTATAATATATAAAATTTTTAATATTAAAACTATATAATATTCTATTATATATTACACCGTGCATCGCACGGTGATATACTAGTGAAATTAAGATGTCTCTTAAAGTGATCTTATGAAACATTATGGTGAATTTTTTATTTATGCCATTTAGATTTTTACTTTCTAATTTTTGTTTGCTTATGGATATTTTTTATTTCCGAGATGAGATTTAATATATAATTAATTTGTTTGTTTAATTTTTTTCTTTTTCGGATGCACTTTACTTTGTTATGTGAAAACGAAGGGGTCATTATGCACAAAATTACTATATATTGATTGATTAATGTAATATTTTGTTTGGTTACATAAATAGCTAATAAACTTTGGGAATGAACATATTATATACTAGTTTTTGTTGATGACCAAATTAAGGTTTGAAAAAGGGCTTGATGATAAATACTATCAATCCGTGTCGGTAAATATTGATGTTATTGCAATCAACCAAAGTTGATAAATACTATCAATCCATAATCATATCATTGTTCATTCTCACAATCTATTAGTTGTTCATGGAATCAACAGGTACATGCATGGTATGTATATATATTTATCATACTATGACCCTTCTCACATAGCAAATTAAAGCAAAGTTCATCGGAAGAGGAAAAAAATAGATAATAATAACTATGAGTTCGTCGTTGGTCCATTATCCTCCTTGTGATCGCTTCCCATCATGCGTCACACGTGAATGTTGTGGTCAAGGCAAGTACAATACCTAATGGCCCAATGTAGTTGGTATGACTGTTCAACAAGCCAGTGCCTTTATTGTTCATGATAATCCTTGGGTGACCATTGAACCTGTGCGGAAAGGTGACGCAATAGAATTCGATGATTTCTGCTGCAACTGAGTTATGCTTCCATTTGATAAGAATAATCGTGTTTACGATATGCCGTTCGTGGGATAGAATAAGATATGATAAAATAATAGTAAAGAATCGAGTCAGACTGATAAGATCTTGAATAAATGCATGACGCATAATAAAACGGATTTGATGTCATCGTCATAATTCTAATACTACTAAAACATTGTGGTGATTTTTATTTATTTATTATGTTTGCCTTTTCTTTTTTAATATTTCGTATATCTTGATAGATGGACTTATTTTTCTTCTCGAGATAAGATTTAACATATAAGCACCAACTTTAACAGCATCTTAATTTCAAAAACTTTAAAATACTCTTAAAGATATATATTTCTTTTCGAGTGTATGTTCAATTTAGCCTCATTCTACACTAGTGGGGCCCGCATCTCTCGTTGAACATAGACTCGACAATGACTTTTTCTTTGACTTTATTAATGTATTTATATATATATATATTAAATTAAGAAACAGTCCTTACTCGTACGTGTGATCTTCTCTATGTTAAGTTTAAACTTTGATATATAGCGGCATTACGTTGAATAAACAAATTGAATTTGTAAGATAATTATTTTGGTCAAGAGTCTTTTAGTATTTTAAGAGTCTTTCTCGTGTTTGAAAGTTTTATTTATATTTTCTAAGTTTGAATTGTTTCTAGAAGTGTCAATAATTTAATATTTGGTGATTCCTATGTATAAATTACACATCATGTTGGAGGATTTAGTAAGTAAATCAAGTTGAATGAAAATTTCATATTATAAAAAATTACTTTGTCTCAAATTGCTTTTCCACCATTCAAGTTTGCAGTAATTAGTTGGGATAATATCACTTTTGGTACCCAAAACTTATTGCGTTCGTTTTGGTTTTGGTACCCAATGTTCCAACTTTGTCACTTCCGATACCCTAAGTTTTTGACGTTAATTACTTTCACTACGATTCGTTATCTTTCCATCCAAAACTAACAACTAACCTATTGTTGCAAGTAAAAAATGTTTTGTTTTATATATTTCATTTTTTGTTTATTCATAAAAATAAATATGTTTTTTTCTTTTTCCTTTTTTCTTCTCTCTTTTCTTCTCCACCCCTCTTCGTCCTCTCAGGAAAGGTAGCCACCACCCAAGTCTTAATGCGATGGTCGAAAGCCTTAGTGTCTCTTGTTGTCCTCTCCTGCCAATTAAAACATTTCATTACGTGATGAACGAACCGTCACTACAAGAAAAATGGTGAAAAAGACAACACCTAAAGAACAACGATTATTTGCTAAGTTGTTGTCGTTTAAAGTATTGATAACGATTTGTCGGACAACTGTGTGTTAACACATTTATTTGTTAAGGACAACGATGATGTTGCAACTGTTGTCTATGGAAGTATACCAACAACAGATTGTTCGGTTCTAATATAATATAACATTTTAAAAAGATCTGTATTGAGCGTTTTGTTCTTTTAAATTTTGAAAACAACATTTTTTGGTTTTTAATAAATGTTGTTATTATTGCTTTAAAAAAAATTTGTTGTTATTATTAATATCTTTTTTTTTTTTATCTAAAGTTATTATTAATATCTCCAAAAGTTGAAATTAATCAATGTTCAAAAATAAAAATTTAAATGTCAAAAGCCAAGTTAATATTAGAAAACCGTTCTTCTCTGTCACTAAAAAAAGCCCTAATCTTTGTCTCTCAAGTTCTCTCTCCATATGTCGCTCCGCCACCTCCACAAATTAATCAAACACAAGTGAGAGAAGAAGTGAAGACCCGTCGCTGACCGTTCGGAACTCCAATCAGACGCGTCAACCACGCCGAAAATTGCTATAATTGATGTTTTTTAGTGAGAGAGGTCACGATTGCTTGGCTTTGATTAAGTTTTCCCACGAATTGATGCTACGCATCATTGATTAAGTGTTCCCCAAGTTTGTTCACTCTTTGTTGTGTGGTTCCGCTTCCCCCTTTCCCTTGTTGTACTTATCCAAATCAAACCAGAAAATGTTTACGAGAAAGGTGAGCAAGACGCTGGTAGGTTGGAAATCGGTCATGCGATGCAAAACTTGAATTGACTCTTGGTCGCATCATGAGGAAGAGGTGTGATAAGGCGATGCTTGTGACGGTAATCGAAATCTATAGGAGATGCCATGTCGGGATAGTCAAAATAATGTCGTCCATCACAGCGTGGTCTTCACTCGAGAAGAAAGTCATAATCGTACCCGAGAAGGCCATCGAAAACCAATACGAGGAGGATGTGTGTCGCATGGTTGGTCGGGCGACCTAAGATCCATGGTTAACATCCCATTGACTACACCATAAACATAAAACATCATTACATGGTCACTCAAGAATGTTTAAGCGGGATCTTTGAAACTCAAACCCTTCCAAGAGTTGGGAATTCCAATGAGCTTACCCCATGATTTACTGAGACAGATCGTAAATTTCAAAATCGCACCTATCAAGGCATGTATCACGAGATCGATGTGGACAACACTCTTTAAAGAATGTTGAAAAAACAACAATTTTTTTCCTATCTGGTGTAACAATGGCAACAGGGCAGGTTTTGAGGTCATGCATATCCTCAATTTTGACGAGATCGCTTTGACGCAATTTAAGATACGCATGATTGGAAGTAAGTGAAATCAAATGTGTAAAATGAACCCCACCCTCGAAAAGGACGGGGATAGGCATTCACGCGAACCAACGATTTAAAGGATACAATCTAACACGCAAAAAGATTGGGGAGCTACGCAGTAATAATCAAATCGGAGTGTAGGAAACCTGAGGTTGAATATTATAAATAATCTGACGAAAAGTTGGGGTTGAGACTTCCTATTCCACCTCCTTATTCCACTCACTATTCCATTTCATTGTATAAATGACACGTGCACACGACGATATCACAATTATACACATATCTTTCATCCAATATATGGAATATAGAGTGGAACACGAAAGTTGGAAGGCTAGCTATTTGTAATATTAAAAAGGTTGAGTGATGTAATTATACAATATTTGATGATGTCAAGAAAATTCCATCACCAACCAAATGATGGTGGAAAATGTAAGATAAAATCAAACATCGAAAGGTTTTTGTAATTTTAAAACTTCTACTTGATTAAGTTTTCCGTGTTTTTCGCATATGTGTTAATTCTCGCTTTATTATTTTCGAGGAGGTGGGGAGTATTTGTTAGGTAAATACAGGCCTCAAGAGGATATTTGTAATTTTAGAAGATAACTGGAGTTTATTGTAATTAAAGCAAACTCCAGGGTTAGTTTTTGTAATCATCTCTTATTCTTATGTTCATCTAAGATACATGATTGTACATGGACGTTCACAGATCTTCAGGTGATGCAGGCAAGCCGTCAGCCGTTTAGTTCTAGATCGAAGAAGTTGTTTCCATATAATGCAAGAAGATTCCACTAATGAGTTAAAGAGCTTAAGATATTGATCGTTGATTTCCAGCTAATACAGGCAGGCTAGGCTGTCAGCTGAATCATTTTTACACAGGAGTTGGCCACCATTTCATGCAAGACGATGCCGCTTATAATTCAAATAATCAAGATTGCAATAACTTTGAAATCATGAAGCTGTGCCAATGTTTTTGTTTAGAAATCTTATTCTATATGGCTCGGTTTATAATTGCAAAAACTAGAATTTATTAATTGTTATCAATATTCAAATTGATCTGTGGTACCTGAAAGCAACTCTTAACAATATACATTTTTGAAATATGTTTTGGGTATATATCGATAATGATCTTTGGGACACGCCTTATTGAGATCTAGGAAATCAATACACATCCTAAAAGTATCACCCTTGGGTACAATGTCGTAGCCATGAATAAAATGGGGGTGGACCGATATACAAAATTGGGGTGGACCGGATAAAAAATTAAAAAAAACCATATAAAATTTAAATAATTTTTTTCTAAAAACAATTTACCTAGAAAAAAATTAAAAAGGAGGGATCGGGCCCGAGTTGGCTCCCTAGCTACGCCATTGCTTGGGTACGAGGACCGCGTTGGACAATCATTCGAAAATTGGATTTCCCTTATGTGACCTGCTTCCAATAGCTTAAGACACTTCTCGCTTGTACAATTTTATCCTTTACTAACCCAAAAGGTCGCTTCCTACCTTTCACAGTCTTTTTTTTTCCTTATCCACGTTGAGATGATGGGTGACTGCTTGATTTACCCTCGCAACCAATCCGAAACAAGTAATTTACAAGCAATGGTGCTAGGCGCAGAGCAGGAAATATCTAATCTAAGCCAATACCTTTACGGTGGGTGGGAAAGAAGAGGGGGTCCCGAGTGGTTTGAGTAATCGGCCTCTAACAGTCCCCCGCCGTCAAGCAAAAACATTTGTATTTTCCCCAGGGAACATATTATCTCACTAGTCAACTCGGAGCTTAGCCGGGTTCCCACCCTAGTGATTTTCCATGCATCCCCCTAACCAGGTCTACATTCATCAACTCGCCTCGGGCACTTACGCTACCGGATCCGGAACCGAGTTCTTTCTTTTTTATTTTTAATGGTTTTGTCGCGCTCTTTGGCTCTACCAGACTTCCTCTTTGATTTTTTCTACTCCCCATTCCTAACCGCTTCCACATAGCACTTTCTAGCTATTTGGACGACCTAATACTTTCCCTTCCTTCTCTCCCATAATAAACTCGAGTTTCATATGGTATGTAGACACGATGGCTTGAAAAGAACTAAATGCAAGTCCGCCTTATTATAGAATTATAAGGAGAATAAGAATCTACAACAAGAAAAGTTACCATGTGAGTCTTTTGCTAGGGGTATGTCCGTAATGAGATGTGCAACATAACATGTCCCACCCGGTTCAAGCATGCCTCCCGAATCCAAAAAGCGCCATTTCTATTAGTTTTATGTCCATATCTAAGTCCATCTTCGGGTATGCCTCATAGAATAAGATATTAACAAAGCTCCCGTATTAACCATAGCTCGCTACCTCGAAGTTGGCCATGTTTAAAGTTACTACAAGGGCGTCATTATGTGGCATGGATACTCCCTTAAGATCACTCGCCCCAAAAACACACAGTGGGCCCATCACTCACTCCCAACCTCCAAAGAACTACTCTCCCCATCCTAGCGTGGCCCTTTCTGCCCGATTGGAATCTCTATCCGTGGGCCCTCCCACAATCATAGGTATAGTTCCCTTAGCGGGCGGATGCTCCTTTGGGATCGGAATAGCTCTGCCCCCCTTTGTCTCGGGCCGGGTCACATTCCGACTTCAATCCCGACCCTACATCCCGAGCATACTCTCTCTTAATCTAATTTTGCAACCATCCGTTCCGCACCATCTTTTCAATCTCGTCCTTAAGATGCCGACAATCTTCCGTGGTATGCCCATAATCATTATGAAACTCACAAAAAAAAATTCGACCTGGGCCTGCTGCGAATATTAGAATAATTCCCAAGTCATTTCAACTCTTTATGGTTAGCCACCGCGACTAGGACCTGAGCCCTGGGAGCCACCAAGGGTGTATAACTCCTCATCTCAATGGCCTGCGTTAATAGGCCATGTCTGTTGTCCTCTCTATATCTTTTCGAGTTCACCTCATGCTGACCTTCTCCCTTCTCTCTCTTTCTCTTCCTCCCCTCATCCTTGTTTGCTTTTCCGTGCCTCTTCTAAGTTTATGTATTTTTCTGCCCTGGCCAAGATATCATCAAAATTCTTGGCCACATATCTGAAGAAATCTCCCTCCATCAGTCCCTGTGACAGAGCACTGGCCAACACCTCATGTGTTGCTGATGGCACTTCAAGTGCTGTCGTGGTAAACCTCCTTATATAGCTCCGTAGAGACTCAGACTCCCCTTGTTTGATATTAAAGAGTGTTAATGGTATTTTTTTGGTGCTTTTGTGAGCTAGCGAACTGATGTGGGAAGGCCGAGCTAAACTCCTCAAAAGATCCAATGGAGTCGGGAGGGAGCTGGTTAAACCACTGCTGGGCCGATTAAGAAAGAGAGGTGAGAAAGACCCGACACTTAACACTTTCTGAATATCTGTGAAGTAAAGCCGAATTTTTGAAGCGACACAAATGCGCCCACGGGTCCATGGTACCATCGTAATCATAGCTCGGTGACCTAAAATGGTGAGGCAAGGCATCCACCATTACTCACGCCCGAAATGGTACCCCCTCTTCACATGCTCTCTCCCCACCATCTTATCCCTCATTTTTAAAAAACCATTTTTACAAACGCGATAGCTATAGACTAATCAAATTCGCCCATTCGTAATATGTGCAAAACCTATAATTGATATTGCTTCAATGAGCGGATCGATTACTTCAAGGTAGGTTTCTGAATTAATGTTCAATTTTTTCTTTGGAGCAAGTAGTTCTTCAGGGAACTTGCCTACGACACTAACAAACATTAGACGGGCCACATGAGAGACTCCTCCGATGCTCAAGTCAAAATGTATAGGAGAAAATACAAGGCAAAGAAAACGCAATTGAGAGCAATTAATTGAGAATACTTAAAAATAATCGAGTGACATTTTTATATTTGGGTTGATGGGTCAGGAACCCTATAGGACAAAATTGAGGTCGTGGGCTTGTACAGGCCGCATGGGTCAGATAATTGTGCATTTGATCCAATAATAATTAATAACATTGGGTAATTTATTAAGTTATTTTGAAATTAAATAATATGAAAAATAATTAAAATAAGATTTTTAGGAAAAAATGATTTTATCCCTAACATAAGCCCCTCGGCTCCGTTACGTAGAAGGTGGAGGAAGGAGTGGGTGCTAAAAGATATAATGTAGCCTTGTCTTGTTTCTTAATTCAGCTTGACTTGAGAGGTCTCACTCATTCTAGCACTAAGGACTAGTTCACGAAGAGAGCTTTGACCATGTCTTCAAGAGGTAAAATTTCTCTCTCGGACTTTCTTCAATTTTGATTCGTTGCTTGGTGGAAGACTTCGTAAAAATCTTGTGGGGATTTGAAAGTGGAGGTAACTTGCACAAAGATGGTGGAGTGGATAGATGGGTGGGAAGAGAGGAGTAAGTGGGAGAGCTCCCAAGAGGTCCTCAAGGGCACGTGCCGATGCCCTTGTTCCTTCCGGTGGTGTGCTCCGAGGGGATGGCACTCGTCCCCAATTTCATTCTTTTTCACATGGAATTCTTTCTTCTCTAAAGATTTTATATATTTTTAGTCCATTTTCGAACTCCAGAGTTCCATCTTCCTTGTTCTGTGGTCAGGTAGTTACCAGTCAGTCTGTCTCCATATCTCTCTGTCCAGCTCTGATTTCAGTTGTGGAGTTAGATATTCCCCCTTTGGCGCTGGAGCTTCAAGTGGTAGGCGAGTTTGTTGAGTTCCCATCTGATTCAGACCCATGTGAGGATGAGAGTGCGGACGATTCCGAGAAGGAGAGACTAGAGAAGTTCCCCTCTGCTCAAGTATCAACATAGGCCCCATCATAGATGTAGAGCTTTGGATCCGGATAGGTTGGTGAATAGAGTTACTTCCTTTTACCTTTGAAGGTTATGGGAGTGTTTAGGGTTGACCCTATGATCGCATCCACACTATTCGGAGGGCGGGAAGCAACCGGATCCTGACCCGTCAACCATGTCGAGGCTGCCCCAGCCCCCCGACACTCTCCTCCTCACATGGGTCTATATACAAATGTACCTCTCCTGTTATATATATATATATATATATCTATATAGGGATTGGTTCAAATGAAACCAATCCCTTTAGGTTAGTCCATGAGACCAATTTTAAACCCTTGATTTAAATATTTTAATGGTACAAATTAATTTTCTTATTTTTGGAATATAAGGGTAGTATTGTATTTTCATATATAGCGCTTTAAAGAGAACAACCGTTAATTCTTGGTTTTTAGGAAAATACAATCTTTCCTTTAACACCTACGATTTTTAGGAGCCAAAAGCCCACTTTCAAAGTCACACCCCTTTCAAATTCACTCTGCATTTGGTCTCTTTTCGAGAAAATTAACAAAGGAGACCGTCCCTCCGTTGAACCGTATATCTTCACAATACAAATTTTTTTGTTGTCTTCACCATTGAAACAAGAGTTATGCAAATTTGTTTGATCATCTTCTCCACATTCTCGTTTTCCCTGTTGCGTCCAAGTTCTTTTGGTGGTTGGAGGTTGCGATTTCGTGGAGAAGAACTAGGGTTTGGGTTGGGTTGCGATTCTTGATTTTTCTCAGGTATTTCCGGATTTTATCCACATCTTTTATGTTTGGGTTGGGTTTTTGTTTGGGTTGCGATGCTCGATTTTTCTTAGGTATTTAATCGAACTAGGGTTTTGTTTGGGTTTTTGTTTTTTGCGCCCTTTTTGTTGGATTTTGATTTTTTGTACTTAGAAAAAAAATTCTATTGTTCAATTAAATATACAAGATAAAGATGAATATAAACATGTATATGTGTAAAGTTTTCATATATGAATACGGCGTTTTTGTGTTGGGGTTTTGGTGTATTACAAGTGTATAGATAAATTGTGTCGAAAAAATTCTTTTGTTATATTAAAAAAGTAGTTGGTAGTTGAAACACTGCCCTCCAACAAATATACTGATGTTATATACTAAGTGTACATATATGTCATGCTAAATATACAATTTGTAGTGGTATGTGAACGGGAAGATGATTACGAGATGACATATACTAAGTAAACACATATGTAATGTTAAACATACCTAATTTAGTGGAATCTAAACATGAAATGGTATAAATTTCAAAGATATGAATTGTTTGTTTTTTACGGGGTTTTATAGTGTGTATTACTTATACATATTTGTTATATTAAATATACAAGATAATGTGGAATGTCAACAGAAAGTTGTATAAATTTTTATATATGAATCTTGTGCTTAGTTGTGTTGGGGTTTTGGTGTATTCCAAGTGTACTGATTATATATGGGTTGGTTTTTTTTTTACATGGGGATGTTGACAAATTCTAATTATACCTTTATGCTAAGTGAAATATACAATTTTAAATTGGATTTAAACAGGCTGATGCATAAAGTATTTGACATATGAGTTGGTGCTTTTTTTTTTTATACAGAGCTTTGGTTTTAAAAAATGTCAAGTGAAGAAGAGGAGAGAGAGGTTGGCGGTGGTGAGGAGGAGATTTCCGAGGATGAGCGCCCAAAAAGAGGGAAAGGATCGATCGGGGATTACCCTGGAACACAAATAAGGGCGAAACCCAGGTTATTGTAGATGCTCTTCTTTGCTCTTAAATCCGCACGTAAGTCTACGATCATTGAGATGGGATTTAGCAATCTATTTTCTTTAAAAATTGATGATTTTAATAAGAAGCTTACATACGGCTAGTCGAAAACTTCAATGCACTAAGTAGCGGCCCGGTTTTTCGAGGATGGTAGGCGTATTCATCTCGAAAGGGAAGATGTTGGTAGGGTCATGGGGTTTCCGGATGGTGACATTGTTATTGAGAAGAAGAAAAAAATTCGGGAAATGTGCATTGTACGATGAGTGGAAAACAATGTTTCTAAATTTCCATAAGGTAATGACAAATGGTGATTTGGGTACATTAGGAAGATGAAGAGCGTAGATGGGGGGACTGGTTTCGTAGACATTTTATTACGCTCGTTGACGATTATACTTATTGGGAATTTCTACTGAGTGGATACATCAATCCACTTATCCTCAATTGCCTTGACGATGTTTCAAAAATAAGGGAGTTCAATTGGTGGGATTATACTTTGAACACCCTTATATCCAAAAGAGTCAAATACGAGACGAACAAGTATGAGTTCAACGGGCGGTTTGTTGTTAACGGTAATTTGATCCTGTATTTGCATTTTTGCAATTTTTTAATGTGATTTTGTAAGGTAATTTGATCCTGTATTGTGTTGTCATTTACACAATTTTGTCTCTGTTTAGCGGTGTTTTACTTGACAGTCGATGTACTAAGCGAGATGTGCGAGGACATCACCGCATTTGCTTCATGGACGATGGAAAATGTTAAGAAAATTATCCGTAAAGAGTTCCTACGGTGGATTTGGGCAAGGATATGTGGAGGGACCATATGTCGGTGTGGTTCCATTGCAACCTTGGTTGGAGGGATTGGTCGTCGATCAAGGGAAACATGTCATTTCTTCCGGGACTTCGTCGGGCGGTGGTGGCGAGGTATATAAATAAACCGGCATTACTAAGTTCATTGTTATTTTATGGGGCAAATTATGTATATATTCTAATTTTGTATGTACAATTAGCATACATTTGTTGTATAACTAGTGTACGCATATTTTGAAAAACATTTTTGAATGTTTGTATGGATAGCTTAGTATGTTTGTACACATTGGTTACATAGTTGTATATGTTAATTTTATACTAAGTATTTTAACAATATTTGGATTTGAATATTTGGATGTTGTATGGATAGTTCACTTTTGTTGTATACATAGATACATATGTTGAACATGTTTTTCTATGTGTAGCTTTGTAGTTCATAGCCCGGTGTCTCAGATATTTAGTTGACACATGTTGTATACTTAGTTTTTAGATGTTGTATACTTATTATTATGTATGTTTGTTGTTGTATACTTATTGTATATTTAGTTGAGACATGTTGTATGCTTATTGTTGTATACATATGTTGTAATGTGTAATTATATATTAATTAGTCTAATTGTATGTTGAATTTGAATATTTGGATATTGTATGGATAGTTCGATTTTTGTGTATGTATATATCACATTTGTTGTATATGTATTTATGTGTGCCGTTTTGTAGTTCATAGCACAGTGGTCAGTATAATTAGTTGACAAATGTTGTATACTTACTTTTCGGATGTTGTATAGTTTTGTAGTTTTTATTATTACATTTATTTTCACATTCCTTATATAAAATAGTAATATTTGTTCATCAATTTTGATTCGTTATACTTGTGTTTTGGCAGGAATACATTGCGAAGATTAAGTCAAGGATTGCTTGTCTTGCTTCCGATGTTGTGGAAATAATTTCCTTGATACGGGATGCCCCGTCCTGAGGTTCTTGAGTTCCCTGAATTTTATGAGATTGGAGTGGTTGCTAAAAATTTGATATGTTATAAGACAGTTCATCTTGCCGAGGGCAAACGTGGCGGAGATGACGTAGTTGGAAGTGAGAGTCGGCGGGCGAGCTTTTGGAGCAACCACGAAAACATTGCTCGCTAGAGAACATGGAAGCAACTCTGTAAGCGTGACGAGTTTGAGAAATGGAGTGGTGACAAGCTGACAAGCCAAGTTTTAGTCTTGGTTTAACCCAAGAACACACCACGATAGATGGGACACGGTTGTCGAGACCTCTCGATTTTATGAAAAGGGTGTGGTTGCGGGTACATTGGATGAGCGGATGAGCAGCAAGCAGAAGGTGGTGATGATTTTGTAGGTCCCAAGGGGTGTAAGTGTAAGGTTTAGAAGGGGGGTTGAATAAACCTTACCAAATTTTCGATTTAGTCATTTTAAATATTCGAGTTGATACTACACACTGTCCTTAATGGACAAATCAATTTAGTCACTCATTAGAGTTAATCTCTCAAATGACTCAACCGAGCCGTTGATGGAATAACTCACCGTTAGCTCTAAATTAACTCGATTTGTGGTTTTGTTTTTTTGGAAGACTTAACACCCTTAAATTTGATTAAGTTATAGTTTAGTCTTTGGTTTAGTACTTATATTATCAAATGGATAGCAAATTTATCAAAGATATATAAGCGGTTAAAAAATGCGGGAATTAAAATGCTTTGAAATGTAAATGACACAAAAAATTTTTATAGAGGTTCGAAGATGGGGTAATTCTTCTACTCCTCTCTTCTCCAACTCCCCGAGGAATCCACTAGGTAATGATCGGTTTACAAAGTGGTAACACCGGATACAAGTCTTGATCACACAAATGACTTGATCCTTTGGGACTCGATCTGAGACGCCTTGATCACTCACCGGCTTCTCGTGCGACTCGACTTCTTCACAGGCAACTTGCCTTTGCTACTCACTCACTTGCTCAAGCTCTTTGGATTTGATCACGAAGCCCTCCAAAAGCTTAAGACTTGGTTCGACCTTGAACCTTCCTACAATCCTTCGTGGAATGTAGACCCTTTTCTTCAAAAGTTTCCTCTTCAACGATTGAAGTTCTCTTTCCTTCACAGTGAGTGTTGGATTGATGTACTTCGTAATGTAGGCTTGAGGATTGAGAATGTTTCAGTTTTCTAATATGCTTGTATATCTCACATGTGTGTCATCTTTTCTCAAACAAACTCCTCGGCCTTTTATAGTGAACTTTTAAAAATTTGCCCGTTGAAGAGATAGGCTTATTTTTGAAAGTCACTTGCGATCGTTGCTTGTCTTGTTGCGATTCTTGGAATTGCCATTTCCTCGTATGAATTGTTCTTTCACCTTTTCGAGTTCGACACGGTGTGGTGCTTCCCATTGGTTCATTCCTTTTGCACGCTTCGACCGAGCACTCGAGAAAGGTGGTGTGGAGATATTACTTGTTTAAGTAAATCTCTTGATTTACGTACAAACGGTTCTTTTCTGATTATCTCGACTTGACCGCATTTCCTTGCTTTCCCCAGGTGACTTAGAGTCGACTTCCAATCATGGATGACTCTTCATCACTTCAACTTGAGACTTGGCTTTTCTTGAGTTGACTTGACCGATGCTCCACTCACCGCATCTCACCGCTTCTCAATAGAGTTCCTGTCTACTCTTCTCTCTGCCATACTCACCGTCTCGCAATGAGTCTTCCTTCAAGTCTTGATTGTTTTCTTGCATGTTAGGGCGTAGGTGACTTAACTCGGCTTAGCCACTCTATTTATTACAATGCATTTTACAACAAGAATTGGGGTGCCAACTTTCTATTCTAAGTTTTACATGGCATTCATCAAAATCTAAACAATAAAATTCCTAACAATTTCCCCCTTTTTGATGATGCCAAAACTTAAACCATTCAAAAAGAATGCAAACAACAAAGATACATACGGATAGTGTATTGACATAGAATGTATGTGCGAGAATCAATTCTTTTATTGATCATATCATTCTTGTTCCTTAACACAATCACACAAGGTGTATCGTAGCACATAATTGTCTTCACAAAAAAATAAAGAATTTATAGCTTTATTACGAAGACTTACATTGTATGTATTTACATAATAAAATATACGAAGGGGTGAACAAAGAACACTTCATCTCCTTCGCCGCTTCTCCTTTTTCATCTTGATCAAAGATCTTCTTCTCTTCTTCTCTTTTTCTCGTCATCACCGCCTTTTTTTTCTTTTCATATGCCTTCCTGGCGGCTTCATCTTTTCTTATTCTTTCTGTCTCTCCTCCCATAGCTGAGTTTGTCTCTTGTTTTCTTCTTCTATTCTTTTTGCATACTCGGCGTTAGTTTTAGCCACTTGCAAATTTGCCACTTGGTCAAGCCCGGCCCCGTAGATCCCTCCTTTCTTTCCTGGATCTACGTATTCAATATTCTTGGGCGGAGCCTGGTCTGCTTCTTCCTCCACTCATCGCTTCTTCCTCTACCTCCTGGGCGTATCTTTGTCTTTGGGGTCTTATTCTTTCCAAATGAGTGACCACGGAGTGACCAAGAGTGGATCGGTGTCTGCTTCATCGTTAGCTTCTTCACATAACGTGAGACCCTTTTCCCAAGATAAATCCCAAGCTTGAGCCATAGACATATTTGCAAAGTATCCCCGTTCGAGCGTTTTAAATTCATCAAATGACCGTGGCTCTGTCCCGACATCCGAGATGGCATAAGTGTCTCTCGCTCTCTTTGAATGCCTCCATGTTCTTTCAAGATGTTCATAACTCGGGCATCCATTCTTCCTTCCACTTCCTTCATCCCCTTCAATTGTTTTTCTCTTTTCACCATGGATATAGCAGTGTGTTGGAGTGGCGAGTCACGAGGAGTTTGTTGCTTATAATGTCACCGTGACAGGACCTTGTTGGGGTTTGTGCAATCATCAAAGTCACATCACGCCGACCCTTCCCCCTCAACAAGCTTTCCTTTCTTTTGTTTCAAGACTTCCTCGCTTGATTTTCCCTTCTCACCGCTTGCCTTTATTCTCGACTTTTTTAGCGCTTTAAGGTATTCCTCTTCCCCCTTTTTGGCATCATCAAAGGATAGAGGAACCCCGGGGAACATCTTTGGCAAGCATGAAGTCGAAGTCTTCGATGGTCGAAGTTCTCTTTGGTCTGTACTGCGTTGTATGCAAAGACGGAATTCGGATCGAGTAGCATTGGATTCTGAAATCGGCTTCATCTCGGCCATGAGAAGGCTGAATTTTCTAGTCATGTGTTCTTCCAAACGTCGTAGATCATTTGTATTTTGCTCACGCAGCAGCTTTATCTCGGCGTGTGAGCTTCATGCATATGCTCAATATGTTCTCTCACCGTTTTTTGCATCAAAGCATTTTCGACTCTCCATACCAGACTTGTTGAACAATGTCCTCAAGAATCGACTTGTTCCACACGCATTGTTCTTCTTTGTTGCCACCATTCCTTTATCCGAATCTGTTATGCCTCTTAAATCACCGTATGGGTTGGCATCTCTCATTGTCGGTCGCATGTCCAAAGAGGCCTGATGCCTCTCCATCCGTTCAACCTCGGCCGAATAATGCCTTGAACACTTCGCGGACTTCAATCGATTCTTCATTGCGGTGATGGCCATACAACATCAAAGTCATAAGCGGTGAACAATGGTACCAAGAGAAAATGGGAGCCGGATGTCTGGTGATAGCGTGCTCTCGTTCATTCTCGACTCTTCATGGTGTGTTCGGGTACCTCCGGTGAAAAAGGAAAAGATTCTCAGTAAAGATTCATCACCGCCAACCGGATCTTCGATGATGAGCGGTGCGCGTGAAGTTCTTTTAGGAATCGACCTGCTGCAGCCTTGAGGAGCTGCGCGATGGTCTCTTGTTCACCGGGTTTTGTTGTGAAGTAGACCGACTTCTTGAGCCTCAATTTGTTAACAGCTTCGTTGGTCTCAAATGATTTTTCCATTTCGATGGGATGGTCTTGACCTTATCGAAGCGTCATCGGAGGCGATGATGAGATTTCCATTGGTGGCTCATCATCAAAGTTAAAGGTTTGACGAGTAGTCTTGGGATCGACTTGCTCGTGCTTGGAACATCCGCACCGAGTCTTTTGGATTTGCACGGGGGATGACTCGAACTTTTCTTCTTCTTCGCTTTCCGATCCCGAAAGGTTACATCGAGGGTTATCCTGGGAATCATGAAGTGCGCTTATCTCCTTCTCGAGATGGGTCGATGATAGCAGGAGGGATGTTCTTTACTTGACCTCTTTACCCTGGAAGTCTCAACCTCCCGTGGGCCTTGATACCTCCAGCAGTCTCTCTTTGCGGCGAGGCCTTGTCCTCCCTTTCGACAAAGTGTCACTGTCTTAGGGTCTTCTACATGGCATCCATTGAGTCTCAACTCCATGGATTGCACTTTCATCGCCAGTGTTAACTCCCGTACATTCTTTCTTGTGCCTCGACCGATCGCATCGCCAGCGTCATTAGCCTTCGCCAGAGTAGTTGGCACCTCGGCTAAGACAGTCTCAATCGCCTGAAAGTCCGTTGATGGCAACTTGTGTTCTTCTTGTGTTTGTAATTGCTTTCCTTCGCCTCCTTGAGTCATTGTGGAGTCATCTGCAAAGATCCTCCGACCTAGCCGGTGGAGGGGAGTTTCCCCCGGTGCGCACTTTTCACCGAGAGTGACTTGGAATGGGTCACTCGTCTCCAAACTCCCATTTTTTCGATTGATTGTTCACCGTTGGGGCGGTGGTAACACACCGCTGTTTTGAAATGTGATCGAAATCAACGGCTTGGATTTTGCACGCCTATTGAGCATTTAATGTCTCGTATTTAATGCGGCAAAGATTTATATCCAATCATAAGCTTGGTGTGCGGCTTTATGTCCAGACACATCATCATTATCTTTGACGTATTCCTTAAAACATTCCCGCTTAGTCAAAACGACCGCATTTTGTCACTTTGCTCATAAGTTATTCACTTATCCCTTAGGCCGATTTATCTCTACTTCTCATAGTTCTCTTAGTGACTCATTGCCTATCACCGACTCGGTGTAGTTGTCTTTCCGACATACCGATTCTGATTTATTTGATTTACATTTTCGACTCTTTTTCACCCCTTTTCCCCATCCATTTCTCTTCTTTGATTCGTCCGGAAGTGTCGGCTCACCAATTAGTCCCAACTCATGCTTGAGTTATTCAAATCTTGACTCACATAATGGTTTTGTGAAGATGTCGGCTAGTTGTTTATCGGTTGAGATATATTCCAGGATGATGTCCTTCTTTTCAACGTGATCTCTTATGAAATGATATCGACATCAATATGCTTTGTTCTTGAGTGCGGCCGCGAGATTTTGGGTGATTGCTATTGCACTTGTGTTATCACACATGATTGGAATTTTTTTCCTCAATTTCATAGTCTCTCGATTCTTTGTCTCATCCATAGGACTTGGGCTGCAACAATGCCGCACTATGTATTCTGCCTCACCAGAGGTGGCTATTGAGTTTTGCTTCTTGCTAAACCAGAAATCACCTTTCCTAGCATTTGACATGTGCCTCGAAGTGCTCTTCCTATCAACTCGCATCCAAAGATAGTCGAAATCAATAGCCAATTAGCTTGAATCCACCTTCCTTTGGATACCATAGGCCTACTTCTTGGCTTCCTTTCAAGTATCTCAATATTCTCTTAGTCTTTGTCATATGACTCTCTTTTGGAGCGATTGAAATCTTGCACATACACCTACAACAAAGGTGATGTCGGGCTGCACATTGTGAGATAGAGCAATGATCCAATAAGTGCTCAGATCTTGTTTGATCTACAGCTTGCCATCCGCATCCATGTCCATTTTGGATGATGTATTCATTGGTATTTTTACGTAAGACTTCTCTTCCATACCAAATTTCTTCATTAAATCTCTGGTGTATTTTGTTTGACTTATGAAGGTTCCATCATTCAATTTGTTTCACTTGGAGTCCAAGGAAGAATGTCGACTCTCCCATCATGCGCATTTCAAATTTACTTTGCATGAGGTTTGAAAATTTTCACACAGACTCTTTGTTAGTGGATCCAAAAATGATGTCATCCACATATATTTGAACAAGCGATACTCTTTTTGTCTTGAATTCTAAAAAGTGTTCTATCTACTTTTCCTTTTGTGAATCCATTTTGATTAGGAATTGTGACAGTATCATACCATGCTCGGGTGCCTGCTTCAATCCATACGGGCTTTCTTGAGTTTGTATACCTTATCTCCAAGAGTCTTCTGCTCAAATCCTGGAGGTTGTTCAACATACACTTCTTCTTCCAATAAACCATTTAGGAATGCACTTTTTACATCCACGATATACAATGAAATCCTTGTGAGTGCATAGGCAAGAAACATCCTTATAGCTTCCAATCTTGCTACGAGGGGCAAATGTTTCATCAAAATCTATCCCTTCTTCTTGGCAATATCCTTTGGCTACTAGTCTTGCTTTGTTTCTTACCACGAACCTTCCTCGCTCATCTTATTTACGAACACCCATTTGGTGCCAATAACATTTTGATGTATGGGTCTTTGCACTAATTCCCACACTTTATTTCTTTCAAACTGATTCACTCTCTTCTTGCATAGCTTGAATCCAATGTGTGTCGTCCAATGCTTGTGACACGTCTTTGGGCTCTATTTGCGAGATGAAGAATGTGAACATAACTTCTTGTTGAGTTCGGATCTTGTTTTGACACCTTCTCTTATATCTCCAATGACAAGTTACGGTGGATTATCTCTCACCATCTTACATCGGGTTGGAGTGAGTTAGGCTGGATTCGATTGACTTGCGGTACTGTGTCGTGGTCGACTCTCTCGTAATCACTTAGCCGCAAATTTTCCACTGTTTTTGAGATTGACTATCTCATCTTCTTCGAATTGATAATTCCGGCTTGACTTCAAAGATAGGGACTCTTCGTATGATTGAATGATTGAAATTATCACCGGTGACTCTTCAATGTCTTCTCCATTTACATTTGGCTCATCGAATACTACATGAATGGATTCTTCTCGTAACCATAGTTCTTTTGTTGAGTATTCTCGTAGGCTTTGCTTTCACCAGTATCCTAGGAAGATATCTTCATCACTTTAGCATCAAAAGCCTTTAGGTTGTCTTTGCCATTGTTGTGGATGAAGCATTTACATCCAAATATTCTAAATATGCAATATTTTTGGTTTTCTTCGATCCGGATCTCATAGGAGTCTTTGTCACCGTGTCTTTTATCATACATCCTGTTTTGAGTGTAGCAAGTTGTGTTGATTGCTTCACCCAAAAATCTTTTTGGTAACCATCGCTTGACTAACATGGTCCTTCTTTCTTCTTTGAGGGTTCTGTTCCTTCTTTCTGCAACTCCATTCTGTTTGTGGAGTTCTTGCTGCCGATAGTTCATGACCAATACCATTTTCAATACAATCATCGAGTTATTATTCCATTGACAAACTCGGTTCATCCATCGATCTTATTATGATAATGGTTTGACTCTTCTCGTTTTGAATCCTCTTCATCGATTGTGGTAGTTTTTGTAGAGTTTCTTTCTTCTTGCACATGAATATTGTCCATGTGTATCTTGAGTAGTCATCTACTACCACCAAGGTGTATTTCTTTCCACTTATCTTATGTTTGGTTCCACTGGGCCAAATAGATCCATATGAAGCGGATGCAATATTCTTGTTGAGGATGGGCATGTCTTTTCTTTGAATGACGACTTGATTTGTTTTCCCTTCGACATGCATCACATATACTCTCCTTTTTGTATCGAGTCCGTAATCCTTCTACAAGATGACTTCTTGCCAGCTTGTTAATTGTTTTGAAATTCAGGGTGACTCGGACTTTTTTGTGCCCACGTGACCAACTTGATTCAAATTTGTGCTCTTTGCTAGTAGACAGTCTTTGGGTGTTGCGATTGACCAATCCACTACATACATATTTTTCTCTCTACATCCTTGCAAAGACAACTTCATTTGATTCAATATCTTTGATTTGGCATATACCCATGTTGAATCCAACGTTGTAGCCCTTGTCACGAGTTGGTCGATGCTTAGCAAGTTGAAGTTGAGTCCTTCAACATATGCAACGCGTCTGTGATTTCTAATCCATTCCTCTTGATGGATCCAATGCCTCTTATTTCACCAGGAGCTTCATTTCCACCAAATATGACTTTTGCTCCTTTAACTTCCTTGAATTTTGACAGATTTTTCTTGTTTCCCCGTCATGTATCCGGAATGACCACTATCCATGTACCAGGTTCCTTGGCACTCACTTCTTGAACCTACAATCAAGGAAATTAAGTTTTAGGTACCCATATTTGTGCAGGTCCGAGGGGTTAGAATTGTAAGATGATCCAACCAACTTATAGTCAAATGATTTGACTCTAAGGGGTTGCCATCTATCGTGCCATAATCATAATTAATCCTGGCAAATTGCTTGGGAATTCTAGGTTCATACAATTGTCTCTTTTGTCAGTATGCTGCATATGTGTTTTAGCAATTGCCTTTCTTGGGTAGTTGTGGTGTCTTTGAGTGTGATGCCTAGGTGCATAGGTGTCTTGATGAAAGCTCTTATACTTTTGGAATGGCCTTTGCCGAGTTCTTGGCCTTTGCCCTTTGGGCTTATATTCCATAAGTTTATGATGATAATTCACATTATTCCAATCGACTTGGCTTGGATATTTTCTACCATTCCCATCATATGTATTTCTTTTGGATTTTACGGGGTTTTTGGTAGCTCGCTTCTTCTTTACTGAGTATTTTTGTTTGGAGTTCTTTGAGGACTCAAAAGTGAATCTCTTCTCACCGTCCTTTCAAAGACACTCAACTCGGCCGTTTTCCTTTTCCTTTGTAACCAAGGCCATTTTGCTTGTTATTGTGCTTTGGAGTGAATGTGTGTGCAACATTTAGAATTTTGGATTTTTCTTTAGGACTCTTCATGACTTGAAGATCCTTTTTCCAAAATTACTTTTGAGGTTTGACATAGCACGAGAGGAATTAAATCCTAATCTTGTCTTGTCTCCACATTCTCTTTGACTCATAATAAGATCATCCAATGATTTAGATGCCTTAGTGAATGAGGCAATAACATTCTTGAGGTCATTCTCCTCTTTTCTATAGCAAAGAATTTACGCTACTAATTTAGCATTTTCAAATTTTTTAAACTTTCATTCTCATCGGCTATTTGACTTAGAGTACTCGGCTCCTTAGTCGACTTTGAGTTTTGACTTTTGAGTAGGCTGTTTTCCTCGCTCAATAATGTGTGTGAGGATTTAATGTGTTCAAAATCTTTCATCATTTTGCCTAATGAATCATAAAGATCGGTGGGTGACGAAGTGTGTGTGTCACGATCACTATCATCAGTGTACGAGTTTGATGAGTTAGATTGTACCTCATCTTCTTGGTCGGTTGATCTTGTTCTTTGGCCATCAAGCGGATCGAGCTTCTTCTTCGAGTCACTTGAGTAGTCGGCTTCACGCTCTCAATCACTGTCTCTCTTGACTTGGTTGTTTAGCTTCCTCTCTCATCATTGCCCTTTTCTTTTCTTGTCTTCTTTCTCTCAAGACTTTTCTTTCTTCTTCATCCCCGTATTTGTTGACTACAGGATATGGACAATCAATGGCATAGTGACCTGGTTGTCTACATTCAAAGATAGATATTCAACCTTTTGATCGACTCTTTCCATTCTTGGATTGTCACCCTTTGATACTCAACTTTTTGATGATCTGTTCTCTTGGTTGGCCTATCTTCCCTTGATTTGGAGGAGCCGAGTGTCTTCCGAAGATTCACCCTTTCCTTTCTTGTAGTTCTTATTGAAGAACTTGTTGAACCTCTTAACCATCGGGGCTATTTCTTCTTGGTCAATGACTTCTTTGACCTCGGCTCTCTTCCCATCTTTGACAATTAGAGAGCAATTGTTTTGGGTACAACTGTCTCTTCTTGGTCTTTTCTTCTCGCTCAAACTCGTAGGCTTTGAGGTCCGAGAATAACTCATGGTTGGATGTCTTTGATAGGTCCATGGAATGTCTCGGTGCCATGACCTTCATTTCCCATTCAATTTGAAGACTTTTTAGGATCTTCATACACATTTCTTCGTGTATATTCCTTTCCAAGTGCGGGACATACTCATTTGTGATTTCTATGAACCGAGCATCTAGTTGATCCAGGTTTTCTCCGAGATCATTTTGAAGTTCTCAAATTTGTCTGACCACTAATAATTTGTTTTCTTTGATTTGCTCTCGAGCCTTCACAAATCAATGTCGGCTTTTGTCCCGATTTCTTTAGCCGTTTTGCATGATTTGATTTTATTGAACATGGCTTTGTCGAGGTTTTGTAAAGGATGTCCTTGGCTACATTGTCCAGGTTCTATCTTTTTTCATCATCATTTGTCCACTCGATTCTTGGTTTTTCAACCATGACCGTGCGGGAGCAACATCTTCTTCTCCTTCAAATTTGCAACTCTTCGTGCAATTTGTGTTTCACCTTTAAGATTTGCAGAGGCCCATCTTCTATCACTATCCACATCTCATCATGTAATCTTTGATAGATGAGCACCGCATACGAATTTTCCAATCATCAAATTCTTCAATAGTGAACATTGGGATGCGTGTCAAATTTGCTTCCATGATAATAACTTTTTTAATGATAAAGAGAGTTTCGAGAGTTTAAGTACTAAAGCGGACTTTGAAAAGTTTGGAGATCTAGTTCGAAGAACTGGTCACGCGGAGGGTTCAATGAACCAACCGCTCACGATACCACTT
This sequence comes from Rehmannia glutinosa, assembly GCA_016081115.2. Lineage (NCBI taxonomy): Eukaryota > Viridiplantae > Streptophyta > Magnoliopsida > Lamiales > Orobanchaceae > Rehmannia > Rehmannia glutinosa. Next base: position 73,467,884 of record CM071928.1, read on the forward strand.
GTAGGTCCCAAGGGGTGTAAGTGTAAGGTTTAGAAGGGGGTTGAATAAACCTTACCAAATTTTCGATTTAGTCCTTTTAAATATTCATAGTTGATACTACACACCGTGTCCTTAATGGGATCAATTTAGTCACTCAAGTAGAGTTAATCTCTCAAAGACTCAACCGAGTGTTGATGGAATAACTCAAATGTTAGCTCTAAATTAACTCGATTGTGGTTTTGTTTTTTGAAGACTTAACACCCTTAAGTTTGATTAAGTTAGAGTTTAGTCTTTGGGTTTAGTACTTATATTATCAAATGGATAGCAAATTTATCGGCATATATATAAGCGTTAAAAATGCGGGAATTAAAATCTTTGAAATGTAAATGACAAAGTAAATTTTTTATAGAGGTTCGAAGATGGGGTAATTCTTCTACTCCTCTCTTCTCCAACTCTGGAGGAATCCACTAGGTAATGATCGGTTTACAAAGTGGTAATGTCCGTATACAAGTCTTGATCACACAAAAACTTGATCCTTTGGGACTCGGTCACGAGACGCTTGAACACTCACCGGCTTCTCGTACGACTCGGCTTCTTCATAGGGCAATTTGCTTTGCTACTACAACTCACTTGCTCAAGCTCTTTGGATTTGATCACGAAGCCCTCCAAAAGCTTAAGACTTGGTTCGACCTTGAACCTTCCTACAATCCTTCGTGGAATGTAGACCCCTTTTCTTCAAAAGTTTCCTCTTCAACCGATTGAAGTTCTCTTTCCTTCATAGGTGAGTGTTGGATTGATGTACTTCGTAATGTAGGCTTGAGGATTGAGAATGTTTCATTTTTCTAATATGCTTGTATATCTCACATGTGTGTCTTCTTTTCTCAAACAAACTCCTCGGCCTTTTATAGTGAACTTTTAAAAATTTGCCCGTTGAAGAGATAGGCTTATTTTTGAAAGTCACTTGCGATTGTTGGCTTGTCTTGTTGCGATTCTTGGAATTGCCATTTCCTTTCGTAGTTCGACACGGTGTGGTGCTTCCCATTGGTTCATTCCTTTTGCACGCTTCGGGGATGAGCACTCCGAGAAAGGTGGTGTGGAGATATTACTTGTTTAAGTAAATCTCTTGATTTACTCGTGGCAACGGTTCTTTTTCTGATTATCTCGACTTGACCGCATTTCCTTGCTTTCCCGGGTGACTTAGAGTCGACTTTCCAATCATGGATGACTCTTCTCGTCACTTCAACTTGAGACTTGGCTTTTCTTGAGTTGACTTGATCGATGCTCCACTCACCGCATCTCACCGCTTCTACAAGATAGAGTTCCCGCTCTACTCTTCTCTGCCATACTCAAATGTCTCGCGTGAGTCTTCCTTCAAGTCTTGATTGTTTTCTTGCATGTTAGGGCGTAGCGACTTAACTCACGGCTTAGCGGCTCTATTTATTACAATGCATTTTACAACAAGAATTGGGGTGCCAACTTTCTATTCTAAGTTTTACATGGCATTCATCAAAATCTAAACAATAAAATTCCTATGATTTGGAAAGGACGATGTTGGGGTAATTTTTTTTATTTTATCTGCATGTTTATTTATGATTATTTGTTGCATATGTTTTTTTTATTCTAGTTTATTTTGTTTTTTTAGGAACAGAGTAATATGAATGTTGATGATGGTTTGGACGTGGGTTTTGTTTGATAAATAATTTTATCTTGATTTTGATGATTTTGTTTTTACACCAAAACAATATTTTTAAATGTTGTCCAAGTACTCCTAAATGATTTAAATTGTTTTTTAACTAATATTCCGGAGTATATCTCAAGTTTATTTTAGACAAAAATATTGGACAACACTTTTGATGATTTTGTGTTAATGTGTCTTTACACCAAAACAATGTTCCTAAATGTTGTCTAAATACTCCCGATCGGTTTAAAATATTTTTGCTAAATTTTTGGAGTATTTCTTGAGGTTTATTTTCGACAAAAATTGGACAACATTTACTGTCTCTTGGTCGTCGACCTGGCCGCCTATAGGGCAACACGTACCAAGATGATTTTTGGAATAAAAATTAGATGGAGGAAAAATCGAGCAGTCGACCGGTCTCCTGGCATCGACCGGTCCGGTCGACCGTCGCCTAGGGGTCGACCACTGCAAGTTTGCTAAAGCTTCCCTGTTCTATTTTTAAGGGGTCGACCGGCTAGGGTGGGGTCGACCGGTCGAGCACCCCTCGATCGGTCGCCCCGTGTATTTTGTTGGTTATTTTTCAATCTTTATCGATGTACGGACAATCGCCCTCAACTTTGACAAACAAATTTCTAACCGTTGTGCGAGAGATGATTTACCTTAATTTGTGAGATTGATTTTTAACACTATATTCTTCATTTGTCTTGCAATTTTTCTGATTTCAATCTCCTAGGAAGAGCCTATCATGTCCAATACATCTTCAATAAATAGATGAAGAATTGAAGCAACACAATAAGAGAGAATACTACAACACAACAAGATACACTTAAGCAAACATATTTGTTCTTCATTGTTATTATTCTTGTTGTAATAGCCTAAGGTCTTTCACTTTCACATCCTGAGGTCTAGGCTTATTTCTTGATTACACTTGCACTCATAATTGTAATATTCATTATCGAGTTGTAAGCTTGATTTTGGGTTATCATTCAACACAAGATATCCTTGTGAGTCTTCTTGTGGTAAGAACACACTTGGATGATCTAGGTGATAGGTGCAAGAAGATTGCGGTGATCTTCTTATTGAGGTGTTGAAGAATTTGGTATTCTTCAAGGTTGAAGATTGTGGTAATATTCTCAAGATGCCATTGGAGATTGTGGTAATCTTCAAGAGAGATTGTGGTAATCTCAAAGGTGGTGTTGTAAGAAGAGTGTGGTGCTCTCCAAGGTGATGTTGTAAGGTGTTGTATTAATTTTGGTAATTAATAAAATCTTTTTTCTTTTTGAAATCCATCTCGGATATACTGGGGTGGTAGAGGATTAGGCCCTAGGTGGGTTGACCTCTATAAATCGATGCGTGTTGTTTACTTCCCACACCTTTATTATTGTCTTGGCTTGTTTTGTTCGAAAAAGAGGGCGAAATCAAAAGATGGAGATAATCTATTCACCCTCCTCTAGATTATCGTAGTCGCTGGACTTACAAGTGGTATCGAGCCAAACTCTTTGGCAAGCTCGTTCCATATCGCGAGTAAAGAGTAACGATCATCGGCTACGAATGAAGTCTACCTTACCGGCGCCTCCACCACCAAGACACCACTATTTGATTCCAAAAATTTTACATTTTGGAAAGAAAGAATGAAATGCTATCTACAAGGTTGCGGGTTCGATATTTGGAACACGATCGTCAATGGAGAATCTATTCCGATAAAAGATACACCACACACCTCAAAAGTCCTTAAGGAGCTCAATGATGAAGAGAAGAAAATCATCTCCTTAAATGGTAAAGCTCTTAATATTTTGTATTGTTCACTTACCATTTTGGAATATAATCATATTGTAGGAATTGAATCGGCACATGAAGTATGGAGAAAATTAGAAGAAGTATATGCAAATGAAAGGAGCGACTCAAAAGCATCTACTTCTCAAAGGGATACAACAACTTGGGATGAGCTTCATACAACTTCCGACGACGATGAAAATGAACGTTGTCTTATGGGCTTCGAAGAAAACGAGGTAAGTAAACCTTCTACTTCCTATGATAATGAATTACATAATGATTATAGTGATTTTCAAAATGATTATGATGATCTTCAAAATGAATTCCAAAGCATACTTGTTAAATACAAAAATTTGAAAAATGAATTCAATAATTTGAAAATGATAAGGATAGTTTATTACTTCCTATGAATCACTATCATGTGCTCAAACCACCACACTCGATAAGGTTAGAAACCTTGAAAAAGAAAATAATACTCTTGTTGAGGATATTAATTGCATGAAAAAAGGATTTATCAAAATCCAACTTGAGTACCGATAAAATGACCGATATTGTTGATGTTCATAGTTATGATAAATTGAAACAAGGAATTGATCATAAGCCTAATATTGTTAATCATATGAAAAATAGTAAAGTCTCTAAGCATGTTGGTCATTACACTTCTAGAATTATTACATGCTTCTATTGTGGTAAAAAGGGTCATACGGTAAATACTTGCCGGGCTAGAAATAGCTTTAATTATTGTTGGAGACCTAAAAGTCTCAAAGCTAATCCCAAAGGACCCAAACTTTTGAGGGTACCATAAAGCAATGTCATATTAGGTACCCTAGCGGAATCAAGGAAAATTCATACCGCCAAGAAGACATCAAATGCCCATTTCATTTGATCAAAGGAGAAGACATCACCAAAATGAATTTCCAATAAGGAAACACTATCAACAATGGGAAGGACACAATCCTTGGAAATGGAGCAATAGGAAGAGCTATCATCAACAAGATGATTTTCAAAAGGAAGATATCATCAACAATGGGAACGACACAACCCATAGAAATGGCGAAAGTGGTAAATCGTATCTCCCCATTTAAATATGCATTTTATTTCGTTATTATGCATGTTCTTATTTGTGCCTTAATGTCAAATGGTTTTTCAAAATATTTTCGAAGAGGTCTTCTACATATTTGTGTTTTTAAAATTTTTTTTGAAAAGGAGACCTTGCATAATGTGTTAATAAAATCTTGTGCATTTACTAAGGCTAAAATGTTTTATTATCTATGGATTTTTATGGCATAAGCATACTTGTGATATATCTTATTGTTTTTAGCCTACACTTGTATCATATTCGTTTTGTGTTATACTTGTTTAAGATATGTATAGGATATATATTTCCTCATCCTCTTCAAGAGATGCTTAAACTATCGAGGTACGCTCATCATTGGTATTCATCCTATAGACTTGATATATTTTTGTCATATGTATATGTGCTTGTTTTTCAAGTTATTTCAAAGTATTTCACATAAGTGCCATTAAGAGGATTTTTCGATTTTTGAAAGGCACTATTCTATAAAGCTTGTTTTATCCGAGACTTGTATAGGATTATATTTGTTTTGACAAAACATTTGATTTTTTATCCTCTTCTCAAAATTACGCATTTGATTGCTCATATTCATTCTTGTCAAAACTCTCGTTCAAATGCTTCTTTTAAATGAGTTCTCAACTAAATGCTCTCGGATTTTTAAATTTCAAAAGAGACCTTATATAGCTTTCTATAAGCTATTCAAACTTACATGTATTATTGAATTCTTGATGATTTGTTTGAAAGCATAGTATGTGTTACTTATTATAGTGTCTCCATTATTCGATATTACTATGCTCTTGTGCAAGATATCTTGCTAAGATTTTGCAGAAATTTTTTGGTATGTTGGAATAAGTTTGATGACCAAGGCAAGGTTAGTAGCTCAAGGGTATTGCCTAGAAGAAGGTGTATTTGAGATGAGCATGATGGAGGAGCTCAATTTCTTCCTTGGATTTCAAGTTGAACAATGCCATGAAGGTGGTTATATTTCACAACCAAAGCATACACAAGAACCTTTGAAGAAGTTTGGAAGAAGGAAGAACAATCTCTATTCCTATGGCAACAATATCAAGATGGACAAAAGTTGAGGAAGGCATATCGGGTGACAAACAAATTCGAGGTATGTTTATCTTCATTTATTACTCCTTTAGACTCGACATTTTCTATGCCTTATGTCTATATGCTCGATTTCAAAACTATCCCAACGAATCTCATTAAAGTGTCGTTAAAAGAAATTTTCGTGCACCTCTTCTTATGGCTTGTATATCAAAGTCTCAAAACGTTCATATTTTTCGGGATAACAAGTTCGGTGATTACAATTTCTCAAAATATGGTTCATCATAATCGAACTAAACATATAGAGATTCGATATTTTTTCTAAGGGATTGCGTTCTAAAACGAAAATTTGAGATGTGTTTAATTCCGTCTCAAAGATTACTTGCGAACATTTGTTTTTAAAATCGTTAACCACCGAGTATTTTACCTCATTTCGAGCTTGATTATGACATAATGTATATTGAATGAGGTCTACATTTGCATTTTGCACGTTTTTAAAACTTAGGGGCGAAAAATCGGTTTTTTGGATCAAATTTCGGACTTTTTGCAAATCAAATCAAACAAATACGCCAGGTTGGGGCCGACCGGTCGCCCTCAGCTCCGACTGGTCGCCCTCAGCCTGGACCGGTCGCCCACTGCAAGATTTTGGTTAAAATCGTCTTTGTTCTTATTTTCTGTCATTTTGGCTTATTTCTCAAAACTTTCGTCCCCTTTGCAAATTTCACACATAATGCACTTGAAATGAGTTTTGTTGCATAAATTACATATTTTGGGGATTATATTGCTCGTTTATCATCATTGTTACTCATCATCACCGATTAAATGGTAAGAATCCTACCTTTTATCTCAATTGGGTTGAACCATGAGAAAATGCCTCTACTTGTTATATTGATGGAATTCTTATATAATTGTGTTGTGAATGATGATTATTGTTGGATTATATTTGTAAAAATGATTTTGGTGATGAAAAACTTGGCTTGATTACATTTACAAGGGCTTTATATATCTTCTTCAATTTTTGACGCCCGCCAAGTGTTCGATAAAACGTTTCAATGAAAAATTCATCACCTACATGATTCTCTCGATTTCAAAAGTCTTATATACTTATAGAGATCATGTTTTGCAAATCAAATGAGTTTTCATAAGCTTCTACAAGTCGTATGCTCGATTTTTCCCTCCTATTTGGTTTATACGCTTCAATGTTCATATAGCTTGATACATCGGTTTAGTTGCGCACTTTGATGTGAATATATGATGTTTTTATCATGCTAACATTCTTTTTGATGATTCCAAAGGGGGAAAAAATAGGTTATAAGCTCATTAGCTCATAGAAGCTAATATAAACTCGAGAAAGAAGCTATAAGTTGTGGCTATTAAAAACCATAAGTTGTGGATTATACTCACCATTTGTTATAGTATGGACTCATATTCATGTCTAATGATGTTTTGTCGACAGGGGAGCTTATAAGCTCTTGATACTTAAGCTCAAGTTGTAAAAGCGGAGCTTTTAGCTTTTGGTTGATTGTTTCTACATTATTCTTGTTGTGCATGTTGATAGGGGAGCTTTTGCAAAAATATTTTTGAAAATCTATACTCCCATCCTTATGATTATGTTGCGTGGAATGTTGTCACTCACAACGGATAGTTCATTTTTAACCGGTAAAATTGTTTTATTTTCAAAATCGACTTTGGTAAATTATTTTGGTTTGTAATCATCAAAAAGGGGAGATTGTTTGATAAATGGTTTTATCTTGATTTTAATGATTTTGTTTTTACACCAAAACAATGTTTTTAAATGTTGTCCAAATACTCCTAAATGATTTAAATTATTTTTTTTACTAATTTTCCGGAGTATATCTCAAGTTTATTTTAGACAAAAATATTGGACAACACTTTTGATGATTTTGTGTTAATGTGTCTTTACACCAAAACAATATTCCTAAATATTGTCTAAATACTTCCGATCGGTTTAAAATGTTTTTACTAAATTTTCTGAGTATTTCTTGAGGTTTATTTTCGACAAAAATTGGACAACATTTGTCTCTTGGTCGACCGGTGCCCCTATAGGCAACCCGTGCACGAAGATGATTTTGGAACAGAAAATGAGATGGAGGAAAAATCGAGCGGTCGGCGACAGGTCCGAACCCAGGTCGACGACGCCAGTCGGCGACGGTACCACCAAGTTTGCTAAAACTTCCTGTTCTATTTTTTGAGGGGTCGACCGGCTAGGGGTGGCGTCGACCAGGTCGAGCACCCCCGGACCGGTCGCCCGTGTATTTTTTTGTGTTATTTTTCAATCTTTATCAATGTGCGACGGTCGCCTTCAACTTTGATGACAAATTTCTAACCATTGTGTGAGACAAATTTTCCTTAATTTGTGGGATTGATTTCTAACAGCTATATTCTTCATTTGTCTTACAATTTTTTATAGATTTCAATCTCCTAGGAGGAGGCTATCATGTCCAATACATCTTCTATAAATAGATGAAGAATTGAAGCAACACAATAAGAGAGAATACTACAACACAACAAGATACACTCAAGCAAACATATTTTTTCTTCATTGTTATTATTCTTGTTGTAATAGCCTAAGGTCTTTCACTTTCACATCTTGAGGTCTAGGCTTATTTCTTGATTATACTTGCACTCATAATTGTAAAATTCATTATCGAGTTGTAATCTTGATTTTGGGTGATCATTCAACACAAGATATCCTTGTGAGTGTTCTTGTGGTAAGAACACACTTGGATGATCTAGGTGATAGGTGCAAGAAGATTGTGGTGATCTTCTTATTGAGGTGTTGAAGAATTTGGTATTATTCAAGGTTGAAGATTGTGGTAATCTTCACAAGGTGCCGTTGGAGATTGTGGTAATCTTCTAGAGAGATTGTGGTAATCTCAAAGATGGTGTTGTAAGAAGAGTGTGGTGCTCTTCAAGGTGATGTTGTAAGGTGTTGTATTAATTTTGGTAATTAATAAAATCTTTTTTCTTTTTGGAATCCATCCCGGATATACTGGGGTGGTAGAGGATTAGGCCCTAGGCTGGTTGAACCTCTATAAATCAACGCGTGTTGTTTACTTCCCGCACCTTTATTATTATATTGGCTTGTTTTGTTCGAAAAAGAGGGCGAAATCGAAAAGATGGAGATAATCTATTCACCCCCCTCTAGATTATCGTAGCCGCTTGGACTTACAGGTTTGGCCAGGAATGAGATACCAAAAAAGAATAGCGAGAAGATGCCGGTTTATCGACGAAATGAACCTCGAAAGAAAAAAAAACTGAGACGTTGACGTCCCCGTTTGTTGAGAGACGGGTTGATGTGTTGTCAAAGTTAAACGAGCAGCAAAACATGATTGTGAAGTGGTTGTTCGAGAACCCAGAAGCTGAAAAGTAATTTTTTATTTTGTGAAAAATATACTATAAATTCTTTTGTTAAAATGTTGGCGTCACACGATTGAATTCAAAGGCGATTTCAAATTGTTATCCTTGAATAGAGCGTGATCGACCTTAACGCTTACCTTTTCCATTATATGCCACATACACAACCTGTGAATTGCTTTGTTTGAACACGATTTAATGGCATTCTTCATTGCCGGATCTTGATCCGCACTATATAGCAAGGTTCACGACCAACAACTTCTAACAACTTTCCGAACGACCAAGTATATGATTCTTCGTCCTCCTTTAGTATAAGACCAGATCCAAACGTGACACTTCGGCGATGGTTATCTACTCCGGTAAATGGAGCAAAAACCATTTTGTACCTGCACACGTTTGTAAACGCAATTATACGAATTTGTAATACTATGTACACAAGGCAGAGCATTATAAAAACAAAATGGATGTATTATTTATACAATATGCAACCATATACATACATATTATTATTAGTATTAAATACGTTCGTATACACTCTTTGTACAATTTTTACATTAAAACAAGGCAGAGCATATAATAGTTGCTATAATGTTTGATATTTCACAAGAATGACATTTTCATATTTTACATTTTGACATGTAAGTATTGTCTATCATAAAATCAATTCAACCAAATTAAATATACAATTTTAAGTTAATAAATAATATGATCACATTGTATTAAATATACAGGAACACATAACTAAGTGTACAATTTTAGTCCAATATGTATACGATCCCATCAACTAAATAAACAAGGATGCTTTGTAAAAATAAAAGTTGTTTCATCTTTTAACAATACACAAGATATTCACATTATTATAAATCCAAGTTGGCATGCAATGACACTAATTTATATGAACAATTTAACTAAAATAAGTATACAACACTAAAAGGAAAAATTATATATGCCAATGTATTAAATATACAAGAAAACATCATTCATTGTTCATTCTGAACAAATAATTATACAAATCACATTAACTAAGTAAACATGATATATTTACGTAAAACTTTTCAACGTTTGCAATTAAAATCGGCAAGTATACATATTATCAACTACATGTTATTTTTCAAATTTCAACAAGAGTACAACTTTAATCACTAAGTATACATATCATTTCAATTAAGTGTACATGTCATTTGCATAAATAGAAGGAAACCACAATGATTTACCTGTTAGTATTGTATGTAGCATCAAATGAACGCACATCTCCAAATGTGGCGTAGTTCCTTATGGATTTTTGGTCTACCCAAAATAGACGCGTCAGTTGTTCATCCTCGTCCACTGCGTATTTGAAAGCCATGCCTTGATTTATTTCTTTTTGTTTAAATAATTTGTCTATCACCAATTGTGCGTCTGCACCGCATATATAGGCTTTCAAGTCGCGTTTGAAGTTTTTAAAATCAATCTTGATTAAAGCACCGACGTGTGAAAATCCGCCAACCACCTCCTTGAATAATTCGTGTTGTTTTGAACTCCCTATATTAGCCTTCGTGCAATTCATTATAAATTCTTTGGTGATCGAAGTTGATTTACTTAACCTTTAGGAATTGCTTAAATGTATCGATCGCCATTGAGTGAGTGTGGCATTCTTCAAAACTTCATATTTTATATGCGCCAGCGTGGTGTACTCGAATATACAACGTGCATTGCACCCAACACGGTTTCAAGTCCTCTTTCGTGACCCATGTGGCGGGTCACATTATCGGCTTCATCTGTATGCTCCATAGGTATGTTATTTTTGTGTGTTTGAAGCCTTCTCTATTGCAAAGAACATAATGCATACGAATTACTTCGTTCTTGAACCGCTTTGTCGTGCTCCTTTTGATGTCAAATCCGCTAATTGCTCCGTACTCTTTGTAAAATTTTATATCGGTTTCAATGTAGCGAAATGCATGCCTACTTGTGGATTTTTCTTGTTCTACTTCGGTATCCAATATTTAGTTGAGCCTGGTGAGATTTCGAGTCGTTGACGTCCACCAAATCGTTTGTTGGTTCAATGATATTTTACATTAAAACAAGGCAGCATTATAAAAACAAAATGGATGTATTATTTATACAATATGCAACCATATACATACATATTATTATTATTATTAAATACCGTTGTATACACGACCGTACAATTTTTTTTTCTCGAGAGAATTTATATCCAATCTAACAAAATGAAATTAGGGACTAATATAACAATACATACAAGTTTATATTATAAATATACAACAATAATGACTATGTATACAAGTTAAATATGTTAAATATACACGCAAAACAGCTTGACAACATATATGTAATCTCCGGACTAGTTGTAAATATTTAAGAATTAAATATTCAAATACAAGATTTATATACTCGAATATAATAACATTGTTCAATAAATATACAAACTAACAAGAAATATACAATGCACGAGACAATTCCAAAATTTTGTCAACTTTTTGTAGAACATGTATACAACGTTTGACACTAAATATACATCTATTGTATACTAAACATACAAATTACATACCCAAACATACAATTGGTTCAATTATTAGTTGATTTTTGTTTCGGTGTTTCCTCCTAAATTTTTCTCGCAAGTATATCGTAATAAATTACCTTGGGAACATTCACCAATCGCGTTGGAGGGAAGATCTTCGCCATTGTACAATCCCTTTCTTTGTAATTGATGACAACGTTGACAATTAACGAAATATATGGTATGTTTTTTCCTGTATGCAAATGTATATTGTACAATTTTTGATGTTTAAGAATTGATGTCAATGGTGGTATAGATTGTCGTGGTGAAGAAGAAGAGTTGACGCGGTGGATTTCCTCTCGATTATGGGGCGTGATCAATTCAAGATCACGTCCCTAATTTTTAGCATTCGGTTACCATTTTAATTTCGAAGATTACTATTTTATCCCCTCCTATGTATAGTTTGTTATGTAAAGTTGTATAGATTCATTTAGATCCTAGCCGTTGATTTATGTTTTTAATGGTGTGGATTTGGTCTTATGGACTTACCTAGGGGTGGTCTCACAGATCCCTCCATATATATATATATATATATATATATATATATTTTGTGTGTGTGATAATATATACTATAACATAATATTATATTCCATTTTTATCTTAAAAATTAAATATATTCTACAAAATTATTAATGTTAAACCAAATGCTTTAATAAAACAATAAATTTATTTCTAATGATACAAAATATTTTTATATATATCATGAGCATATATAATTTTTTATAAGATATATTTTTATTATCATAAAGTTAATATTCTCCGAATGATACATTATATTTTAATAAAAAAATTAATAATACTTTTTCTAAAACAAAACATAAAATGTCATATTCAAATAATCAAATCTATAAATGCGGGTATGATCTCTCGTCCACCATCACATTGCTTAACATGTCTATTGTTTATGTTATATACAAATCTATATATACGAGAATGATCTCCAACTTATTGTCGGATATCTTAATATGTCCGATGTTTATGTTATATTCAAATCTATATACACATAAATAATCTCATGTCCTCCATCAACACAACTTATTCTTTATTGATGATGCAATATCTTTGTGGGACTGATCACCATCAACCCATTTGGTAGCTCTATTGGTTATTAGGATATATATATATATATATATGTATCGCACGGGGCCTCATCTAATCTTATTAATTGATAATATATTTTATTAAAGTGAATACTAGTTAAATTTATTTATTTTTGGTCAAGAAATTAAAAAGATGTAAAATAAATGTATATACATCTAATTTGTTTTATTTAATTTGAGGTGGCAAAGTATAAATCACTCAAAGTTCATACGCCAAAGTAACAATCACTCAAACTTTAGATAGCAAAGTGCAATAACTTAGTATAATTTGAGTCAAATGATAATTTTGCCCCCATGTGCATGGTACAAGATAATATTCTTATGGAATATTCCACTGCGTGAGTCCGAGAAGACTATATACAAAACATGTCAATTTCGGAAGGTAAAGTGCCCTCCCAAAAATATTAGGTGGCAAAGTCGAAAAGATTGAAGAGTTTGAAGCGCAGAGAAAAAAGAAAAGGTTGAGCTAATTATTAAGTGAGAATAACTTCCATTGCAACAATTATACATCAAAAGGTCAAACTTGACGATATTGTAAAGTTTATATTTATCGTGTTGAAGAAGCTCACTAGTAAGGAATGTTGATCAATTAAATATATATAGAAATATCTTTAAATTTGTTTTAAACCTTATGAAATATTAAATATTTTTGTTAAAGTTGATCTTATAAAGCACATTATGGTGAACTTTTTATTTATTCCATTTAGCCTTCCTATTTTATCATTTGTGTTTCCTTAAGATTTGTTTTATTCCGAGATGATATTAAATAACATATAATTAATTTGTTTGTTACTTTTTTTCTTCTTAAGATGGACTTTACTTACTATATATTGATTGATTAATGTAATATTTGTTGGTTACATGGATGACTAATAAATTTTGAGAATGAACAACGAGATTACTTGATAGTATGTAATGGGTCGTTCCTGGGTTTTAAAGGGCCCGACGCGAATAAAAATTGGGGCCCTTTGTACCCATATAAATAAAAGTAAAATATCTAATTAATCACTGTTATGAAAAATAATTTCATAAAGGAAGAAAAAAAGGTTTATTGTTAAATAAAAATATCTTTAAATTTGTTTTAAACCTTATGAAATATTAAATATTTTTGTTAAAGTTGATCTTATAAAGCACATTATGGTGAACTTTTTATTTATTCCATTTAGCCTTTCTATTTTATCATTTGTGTTTCCTTAAGATTTGTTTTATTCCGAGATGATATTAAATAACATATAATTAATTTGTTTGTTACTTTTTTTCTTTTTAAGATGGACTTTACTTACTATATATTGATTGATTAATGTAATATTTGTTGGTTACATGGACAGCTAATAAATATTGAGAATGAACAACGAGATTACTTGATAGTATGTAACAGGGTCGTTCCTGGGTTTTAAAGGGCCCGGTGCGAATAAAAATTGGGGCCCTTTGTACCCATATAAATAAAAGTAATATATCTAATTAATCACTGTTATGAAAAATAATTTCATAAAGGAAGAAAAAAAAAGGTTTATTGTTTCAATGATAGCTAGAACACCTGACCTCAGACAAGAAGAGCATGGCAGTAATACCACTGGGCTATCAACCATTTTTGTTTTGTTTTGGTAGCCTTTGCTAAACATATAATCATATTATAAAACATTATATTTAAAAAAATCCTAGGCTCGGGTCCCTCGCCGGAGGGCCCTGTTGTGCGTGCGGCGCGCCGACCGCCGGGGGGCGCCTGTATGCAATATCTTTTGTTGATGACCAAATGAAGGTTTGAAAAAGGGCTTGACAAACACTATCAATCCTTATTCAGTATTGACTGATTATTGTAATAAATCAATATAGTAAATGCTATCAAATTATTCCATTGTTCATTCTAAAAATCCATATAGTTGTTCATGTAATCAAGTATTACGACAATCAATCAAAATGTTAATATGGTGTGTATATACAATGACCCTTCTCACATAGCAAAACAAAGTTCATCGGAAAAGACAACAAGACAGATAAATAATGAGTGGGTTTATCCGTTTTCCCCCTTGCGATGGTGGTTACCCATGTGATACTTCTGAATGTTGTGGTAAGGGCAAGTACAAGACCTCATGGCCCAATGTAGTTGGTATGACTGTTCAACTAGCCACTGCCATTATTGTTCATGATAATCCGCTGGTGACCATAGAACCTTTGAAGAAAGGTGACGCAATAGGATACGACGACTTCTGCTGCAACCGAGTTTGGCTTCAATTTGATGAGAATAATCGTGTTTACGATGTGCCTTTGGTCGGATAGAATAAAATATGATAAAATAATAGTAATGAATCGAGTATGATCGATAAGATCTTGAATAAATGCATGACGCGATAATAAAATGGGGTTTGATGTCATCATTATGGTGTTTTTTATTTATATAATTAGTCTGTTTGTTTGTTTTTTTTTTATTTTGTGTTTACTAATGAATGGACGTATTTTTCTTCTGAGATATGATTTAACATATAAGTTGTCTATTCTATTTGGGCAACTACCCTAGTGGTTTCGTCATCATTGCATAATCACATACACATACACATACACATAGACATTTGTACTCATCCAATGGTAATGAACTCACTTGATAGCCACACGTGGGTGGTATAAAATTTACACATAT
This sequence comes from Rehmannia glutinosa, assembly GCA_016081115.2. Lineage (NCBI taxonomy): Eukaryota > Viridiplantae > Streptophyta > Magnoliopsida > Lamiales > Orobanchaceae > Rehmannia > Rehmannia glutinosa. The sequence goes on from CM071928.1 coordinate 73,483,112, forward strand.
AAAACTCTATCGAGGCATCTTAATTTCAAAAATTTTAAAGATGTGATATTTCTTGCGAGTGTATATTTAGCATCATTCCACTCTAGTGGGGCCCACATATCATGATGAACATGTTGGAATTGGTCTTTGATAAATGGAGTGTTGACCCGATTTTGACCAAATAATTAATTGGTTTCCATTAGTGAAAAATGAAATTAAATTATTTGTAAAAACTCTACTAAGAGTAGATGAGAATAGCATTTGGAATTTCTCAAAACCGATTCAGGATGAATGAGAAATTAATGCTTTAGAAGTTAGCCACTTAATACAAATAAAATGGTATGAAAAATGGAAAATGTGGGGGAGGAGAGATGCTCCATGGGTTGGACATATGGGTTTGGGCCCTTGGGGCACCCAAGTTTTTAAGGGTGATGACCTACATGCTTGTGGGTTTGGTTCAAAGCACACGCTGCTGCGCCTCCTCCCCGGTCCGGTCGTGGGTCGTGGGCTTGGGCTTGGGCTTCTTATTCTTTTTGGACCAGAAACCTTTAAAATCAAATGTTTAATTAATTTTTGTAATTAATTAAATAGATTTAATTAATTTTCGTAATTAATTAAATGAGTTCAACCTGAGAAAGTTTCGAACCCGCGCACGAGCGGAAGCACGGCCCATGCGGTCAGGTCATGCAACCTGCCGAAGTTTTGCGCCTGCATGCACGGGCAGGAGCACGGCTGTGCGTCTGGGTCATCTTGGGTCTTAGAACTTTTCTCGGCAAGCGCACGGGTAGAGCACGACCCGTGCGTCTGGTCGTGCTCCCCTGCGCAGGTGCGTCTGTTAAGTGTAAATGTGTCTTTTCAAGCCAAAAGACACGATCTTTCCATACGAAGCACCTGTAGCCTATAATTACTTGACCCTACTGATGATATAACACACGAAATAAGATAATTAACTAGTCATATTGCATTCAAGCATATTGCCTTACAATCCATTCAAAAGCTTGAAAGTTAAGAACAACTTGTTGTTCGCTGTTGTTCTGATTTTGCTGTGCTGCTAACCGGAACTGTTAAAAGTCGTTGTATCTTAGAGGCGAGCGCTTAAACTGTAAGCACTCGGTATACGGGGTATTTTCGTCTTGCGGAGACAGGATCTAAATTTGGCCTCGACTTAAGCCTATACACTATATCCTAGCCATTTTCTTTTACACAAAAACCTTCCATCAGATATTTTACCCAACAATCGCAAGACGAAAATTTTGTTTCTGTTTAAAACGATGGTTTCGTGGATCGTTCACTCGATTATGAAGGTTCTTCGCTCCCGCTCATGTCGAAAACCGGCGAAGTTCTCCTATGGTCGACTTCAAGAGATGGCAACAGAAGATGTTGTTCTTCGTGCAACCTTGGGGCAGTCTCGTTTCGTGAAGGAGGAACCCCTGCCGTTGGTGATGAAGAATCCGAAAATGAACGGAGAATCGTTGTGGATGCTTGGCATAAAAGTGATTTCCTTTGTCGAATTATATTTGAACAGGACTAGACGATACCTTGTACAACGTCTATAGTTCGTTCAAAACGTCCAAAGAGTTGTGGGACTCTTTGGAGAAAAAGTATAAAACAGAAGATGCCGGTACAAAGAAATTTGTAGTCAGTAAATTTCTGGATTATAAGATGGTTGACACCAAGACGGTGATTAGCCAAGTGCAAGAAATTCAGGTCATACTTTACGACTTGATGTCCGGCGGGATTATTCTGTGAGGCGTTCCAAGTGGTTGCGATTATCGAAAAATTGCCGCCTTCGTGGAATGATTTTAAGAACTATCTCAAGCACAAACGGAAGGAAATGGGGCTTGAGGATTTGATAGTTCGACTTTGGATTGAGGAAGAAAACTGGGATTCCGAATGGAAATCGGCAAATGTTGGGGTATGATTACACTTTGTGGAACACAGTGGAGTTTCTGTTGCATTTTTAAATGTAACGAGGAAGGTGTTACAAAAGTGTTGTAAACACCGAAACCACATTTGCATGAGGTGTTGTCGAAGGTGTTGTAACACTAAAGCGAGACACCATAACAAGTTGAATCTAAAGTCTTACTAAAGTTGTGATAACATCAAAGGTTACACACCTTGTAAAAGATGGACTTGATGGAACTAAGATCTCAAATGCGGTAGAACGAGATTCTAACTGGATTGTCGGGACAATATTCTAACAAAATAAAATAAAAATGGCCAAGAGCCATAAGAATTACGGATGATCTTGTGTTAAACAAGATATCGAGAGAGTTGAAAGGGGAGCTTTACTTTTAGCAAACCACATAAAGGAGATTGCCTTGAAATGTGGGGGTGCTTTGGAAAAAGTAAAAGCGCCGAAGGAAATAAATTCAATATTTATGATATAAGTGATGGTACGATTATTAAATCAAGAAATGTTGTATTTATTAAAGGTATCTTTTTTGGAAAGGAAAGAGGTAAGTCTTAACGGTTTTGCCGTAGACATAATACCAATAAACAATTAATTTCGAATGGGGTTATTTCGGTTGACTACGTGAAGTCAAAGGTAAACCTTTGCGGATCCGCTTATGAAAGGAATAAATCGAGATCAACTATATAAATTGTTAAGGGAATGGGTTTAAAATCCATAACTTAAAGAATGTTCATAGCGGTAACCCAACCTTGTGAATTGGAGATCACAAGACCTTGGTTCAATGGGACAACTAAATTATGAATGTTCGATTGAACACTTGGAAAATGTATTAGCTCATTCTCGATACATCCAAGTGAATGTAAACATGCTGAATGTGGTGAGGTTAAGTTTAAGACTTTTAATGATTCCTATACCGTAAGGTGGAGTATGGCAGGATACTCTTCAATAGGAGATCACCTATATAAGTGAGAAGTAATGGCCGCTTTCGAAAGAAACACTTATGAATCTAAGGTATGGTCCAGTAGAAATGGACACAACGAGAGAACAACAAGTGTTAGAGTTGTTATTGTGTAAATCTTTGTTGTCTTGGTTTACACAAACGGTGAGTAGTTCAAGACATCGCGTCACTAAGCGGCCGATAAGAACTGATAGTACTTTACTAGGGAAGGTTCAAAGCCACAAGCTACCTATCCTGATGCAATAACGATTCGCCGAGACTTTCAAGCGAATCTGCATACACGCATGCATTAATTTTATTCATGTGGGGGATTGTTGGAATTGGTCTTTGATAAATGGGGTGTTGACCCGATTTTGACCAAATAATTAAGGGGTTTCCATTAGTGAAAAATGGAATTAAATTATTTGTAAAAACTCTACTAAGAGAGTAGATGAGAATAGCATTTGGAATTTGTCAAAACTGATTCCGTGTGAATGAGAAATTAATGCTAGAAGTTAGCCACTTAATACAACTAAATGGTATGGAAAATAGAAAATGTGGGGGAGGAGAGATGCTCCATCCCACATAGGAAAACAGGGATAAAGTTGCACACTTAATATATCCCAAGTTGGACATGTGGGTTTGGGCCCCAAAATAGCACCCAAGTTTTTAAAGGGGTGAGAATCTACATACTTATGGGTTTGGTTCAAAGCACACGCGCGCCGCCGCCCACCGCTCGGCTCGGCCCGGCCTGGGTACTCTGGGTCATGGGTCGAGGGTCGCGGGCCTGGGCTTGGGCTTGGGCTTCAAGGCCCTTATTCTTTTTGGACCAAAAACCTTTAAAATTAAATGTTTAATTAATTTTTGTAATTAATTAAATAGATTTAATTAATTTTCGTAATTAATTAAATGAGTTCAACCTGGGAAAGTTTCGGACCCGCGCACGGGCGGAAGCACGGCCCGTGCGGTCGGGTCGTGCTACCTGCCGAAGTTTTGCGCCTGCACGCACGGGCAGGAGCACGGCCGTGCGTCTGGGTCGTGCTGGGTGCCGAACTTTTCCGCGCCAGCGCACGGGCAGGAGCACGGCCCGTGCGTCTGGTCGTGCTCCCCTGCGCAGGTGCGTCTGTTCAGTGTAAATGTGTCTTTTCGAGCCAAAAGACGCGATCTTTCCATACGAGGCACCTGTGGCCTATAATTACTCGACCCTACTGATGATAAAACACACGAAATCAGATAATTAACTGGTCATATTGCATTCAAGCATATTGCCTTACAATCCATTCAAAAGCTTGAAAGTTAAGAACAACTTGATGTTCGATGTTGTTCCCGGTTTTTTGTCTTGTCCGCTAACCTGAATCAAAAAAATCGTTGTATCTTAGAGGCGAGCGCAGGAACCGTAAGCACTCGGTATACGAGGCGTTTTCGTCTTGCGGAGACAGAATCTAATTCTGGCATCGACTTAAGCCTATACACTATATCCTAGCCATTTTCTTTTAAACAGAAACCTTCCATCAGATATTTTACCCAACAGAAATAAACTTGACAATTGCTTCTTCTTTGTCTGTTTTTGTTGAGATGATAGGATACAGGTGATCTGGTTGTATACAAATTTTCAAGTTGGGATCTAGGGGACTTCTACAGCCCAGTGGATCCTACCCGAAAATTGGTGTTTTGAAGATAGCTTCTTTGCAAGTGTGCTTTTTTGTTGGAATTAGGTCATTTTTTTCTCTTAGTTTTCACTTTTCAGTCCTCTGTTAGAACTTTTCAGTTAAAGCTATGTGGTGTATTAGTGTTGCTCTTGCTTTGGGTGTTTGTGGTTTGATCCCGTAATTTTGGGGTTGCTTCCCCTCTTGATGTGCTTGTATCAAGTAGGGTAGTTTTGCCGTTGGGCTCCGTCTTGTAAATTTTTGCTGAGTTTCATTAATGAAAATTGCTTTCGGTTTGGGGAAAAAAAGAAAAAGGACTTTATTAATGTGAATATATTCAATTAAGCACCATTACGAGTAAATGGGATCTTCTCTAAGTTAACTATAAACTTTGATAGTGGCATTATGTTTTGACTATTAGACCAGAGCAGACAAATTGTCCCGGCCAGATTAGGCTCAAGTTTTGCTTCTTTTTAATAGGTCCGAAAAGGACAGGCCCTATTTTGGCCCAGCCCAAGCAACCCAAAGTCTAATAGACCTACTAAAATATACGTAAAAAGTGTCATTAGGTTGGGGTCGGATACAAGAAACAACGCCTTGGCCCAACCCAATTTCATGACTTGGCGAGATGGGCTCGGTTGGTTTGACCCAACTCATTATCACCAATGAAGCACCGTCTCTTCCTGGTGGGCTTATCTATACCATAAATAATGGTGCTACATTTGACTTTTTTTTGGTATAATTGATGCAATATACATACATATTAGTATTCTAAAAATCGCTAGGCGCTAGTCGGGCGGCAGACTGGGGCCTAGCACCTGCGGAGCCAGGGCGGGGTTAGGTGCGACCTGAGCGGGGTTAGGCGGGACCTAATTGAAAAAATAACATAGGCGGACAAGGGGAGCCTAGCACCTAAAGCGGCGATTTTAGAACAATGCATATTACTAGTAATTTATAATGTAATTTGACTCTAGTAATTTTAAACGACTGATTCTTTTGCAGTTCACATTCAATTGCTGGCTAACGGAAAACTCGGATTCACACAGAATGGGATAGAGCAAAAAAAATACGGCGATTGTATTATTCTCATGTTAGAATTAATAAAGTTTAATATGATATTATTTTAAAATCATTGAAAGCTATTCTAATAATCCATTAAAATTTCAAGGATTTTTTTTTCTCAAAGAAATATTACAACAATTAATGAAACTGAATTATACTATTAACATAATAAGTAACCCTTTTTAAAACCATTATTTTATGATGAACAAAAAGTATCACATATATACTACCAAGAAAAATACCAATTCATTATCAGATGTATTAATTGTAGGCGAATATTACGGTAATCGATCAATCAATAGGGTAATATGGTGTGTATATATATATATATATATATATATATATATAGGAATAGGATCAAATGAGACCACATAATTAAAATGAGACAATGTGGACTAATCCTGGCCACACATCTCAAATTTTAGGTGGTTGGGATCTTTCCAATTTTATATTTATTTTCGTTTTATTTTTAAGCTGAAAAGGGCAGATTGGTCATTTTAGTTTTCACCCCCAATTATGTGTTCCCCAAATCCCGTTCATCTCATTTCATCCCTTTCACAATTCTCAGAAGGAAGAAGAACACCACCAATCATTGGCGGCTCGTCGATTCGAACATGACAACCACCACCGCCGCCGCCTCAATCACCTAATCCCACTCCTCTCCGCTGTCTCCGGCTGTTTACTCCTCCTTATTGCACTTCTTTTGTTTCTCTCCCCTCCCATCTCCGACCACCATAGCCTCCCATCTGCGAATCGGATTTCGAAGACGAGTCCCCAAAGTTTAGGTCGGTGCGAGAAAAAAATTAGGGACGAATTTAGATGTGGTGTAGATGTTAATAAAGAGGCTATTGATTCTCATTTACTCGTTGATGGAGTGGTGTAGGCATTGTTGTTGTAGATGGAGGATTGGTGAAGAAGATGATGCTGACATGGATCGATTACTGTACACTTAGATGTTTTTCGATGTATACTTAGATGTGTTTTGTTGTATAAATAGTTAATTTTTATGTATATATTTATGTTGTTGTATACTTATGTTTTTTTTTGTATATTTATATGTGGTTTGTTGTATACTTATATGTGTTTTGTTGTATACTTATATTTTTGTTTGACAATTGTAATATGCGGTTAAATTATGTTAATTATACAACAAAAAGTGTTAGGTATATATCAAATATATGCTAAATATACATCATGCGTGATTTTCTCTCTCTCTCTCTCTCTCTCTCTCTCTCTCTATACTTGATTTACTTAATGGTCCCACATATATTTGTTTGACCATTTTAATATGTAGTAAAATTATGTTAAACATACATCAAAATAGTGTTAAGTGTACATCAAATATATACTAAATATACAACACAATAATGAGCGTGATTTTCTCTCTCTCTATAATTGATTTACTTAATCCACGGTCCCCACATGTTAATGAGCGTGATTCTCTCTCTCTATATATAACTGATTCCTTGATTCGCGGTCCCCACATATTTTTGGTTGACCATTTTAATATGCGAAAAAATTATGTTAAATATACGAAAATAGTGTTAAATATACATCAAATATATGATAAGTGTACAGCATACTGCATGGCAGAGCACATGCGTGATTTTCTCTCTCCAGCGGTAGCGATTTTCTCGCGATTTTCTCTCTCCCCACGTGATTTTCTCTCTCCTAATAACTGATTCCATATTTAGATGGTCCCCCACTTGGGTAATTTGACTACTATACCCTTATTTTGATTTAATTAAATATTTAATGTAATTATAACCCCTATTTATCTTAGCCATTGATATAACTAAAGGAGGGTTGAGATGAGTCCACATTGTCTCACTATAATATGTGGTCTCATTTTAACCTCCCCCTATATATATATATATATATATATATATATATATATATTATACAAGGAAAAAATTTATATAGACTGTCCTTGAGTCCTTTTCTCTCGATGAATCCTATTGATCGACCGGATGCCTCAACCCGACCATTTTCCATTTTATTTATTTTTTCTGGTTTTTAGGGTTTTAAAATCTCTTCTCCCTCTTTTCACGTTTTTCCTCTCTGTATCATCTCTCATTCTCGCTTTTCCGACGAAGTGTTGCGTTAATCCCGCTCTCAATTTAACCCGTTTTCTTTCACTATTCTCTCTCTCAATCCGAATTCGTGCTCTCCCTTTCTCTCGTGTTTACATCGTTTTTTCTCTTTGATTTATGTTGCTTTTTTCTCGTTCTCTGTTTGCTTTTTAATCATCGGCTGCCGAGTGTCTCGCTTCTTTGAGTTTTTGTTTGCTCGGTGGCATTGATTTGCACCATTCAAATTTGCATGTATTTAGTTTGCTAATTTCTAAAAAAAAATTAGGCGCTATTTTTAAAACATTTTTTTGGAGATTTTTAAGTATTCTCAAGTATTTGTTACATTTTATAGTCTACAAAAGTATAATAATATGAAGATTTTTGTTGAACTCTTTATTAACATGAAATTGTTAGATGATGAAACAAGACCGCATATATGAGTGATTTTTTATTGACAAACTATTGTCATTTGAGATTTTTATCATTTGTATGTTGTTAAAATTCATGTATTGAGACAAAGTTATTTGAAATTACAGTTTAGCACTAGAGTTTTTGTATTACTAGTTACACATCCAAAGTACTTCTTTGGATTAAAAATATCACTTTTAATGTTGTGAAGCGATATTTTAAAAATGAGATCGGTGAGCAAATCGGCCATGATAATAGTTCACGGTTCAACCGCCATGATAAAAAGGAATTTGTTTTTCTATATATCGTATAAAATAATATTATAATATATCAATTGTTACGTAATACATTATTTAATGGAAAATACATAAACGAGCAACTAAAGTACAATATATAATATAGCTCAAATTCAAATAATCATATAAACATATCAAAATACAAAATTTAAAACCAAAAGTTAATAAAAAACTAAAAAAAGTTAAAAGATAAATAAAAGATGGTTCACGCCCGGTTCAACCTAAGTTTTGACCAAGCTTAACCGTAAAAAGGATTTTGAGGCCCGGATCGACCGTCCGACTATCGGTTCGGTTCAACCGCCGGTCGATCTAATATTTAAATTACTGATGAGAATTATCAAAAATTGCGTAAAAAGATATCATCTTACAAAAGGAAAGTTTCTTTGTGAAGTGATTTTTGTTGACAAGTATTGCAAATTTTTTTATATATTGAAATTCTTGTAATTGGTACTCCTTTAACCATTTGTACGTATGTTGAAATTCTTGCATTGATACGAAATCATTCGAACGTAGTATTCTTTTGAATTAAAAGTATCACTTTTAATGATAAAAAATATCAGTAATTACATTAAAAAATAACACTTTTTTATGTCAAAGTATTGTGCATGTTCAACATGGAGTATGTAACAAAGATGTACATCTTAAAAGTATCATGTTTAACTCTGAAAAGTATCACTATATGTCTAAAAGGTGACCTAATTTATACATTATTTTTGGGAATATGTAAAATGTGAAACTATTTGTGCATCTTAAAAGTACCATATTTAATGCTGAAAAATATCACTAATTACGTGAAAAGTATCGTTTTACAATTTCAAAGCATTAAAAATTATCTTTAAAATAACCAAATACTAGGAGTCTTGGAACCAAACTCTTTGGCTTGAGAAACGATCAAACACATCAATAGTATTCTTCTTGGTCATTTCAAAACTTCTATTTCTACGATTTTTGTATCATCTTCATTACTACAAACAACCATTAAATCCAATTTTTCACCTATAAATACAAGTGAATAAACTATTACATCAAAAATTATATAAAAAGTATCATTGTGCATCTTTTTGGAATATGTAATTTTTTTCAATAAATGGAAAATGATATAAAAAATGAAAAGGTCCTAATCACAAGCCGATCGGGTAGCCAAAGTTTGGGGCCTCGTTAAACCTCCCAAGTAAAACCCTTCCTTGTGGGGAAAACTCTTGCGTGAAAAAAAGAGTAATCTTTTAGGAATTTTATTGTTTAGATTTTGATGAATGCCATGTAAAACTTAGAATAGAAAGTTGGCACCCCAATTCTTGTTGTAAAATGCATTGTAATAAATAGAGTGGCCAAGGCCGAGTTAAGTCGGCCTACGCCTAACATGCAAGAAGACAACTCAAGACTTGAAGGAAGACTCATTGTGAGGCAATTTGAGTATGGCAAAGAAGAGTAGACAGAACTCTACTATAGAAGCAAATGAGATAGAGCCGAGTGGAGCATCGGTCAAGTCAACTCAAGAAAAGCCAAGTCTCAAGTTGAAGTGACAAAGAGTCATCCATGATTGGAAGGCGACTCTAAGTCACCTGGGGAAAGCAAGGAAATGCGGTCAAGTCGAGATAATCGTAAAAGAACCGTTGCAAAATCTAGAGAATTACTTAAACAAGTAATATCTCCATACCACTTTTCTCGAAGTGCTCGATGCGAGAAGCGTGCAAAAGGAATGAACTAATGGGAAGCACTACACCGTGTCGAACTCGAAAAGGTGAAAGAACAATTCATACGAGGAAATGACAATTCCAAGAATCGCAACAAGACAAGCCAACGATTGCAAGTGACTTTCAAAAATAAGCCTATCAACGGGCAAATTTTTGAAAGTTCACTATAAAAGGCCGAGGAGTTTGTTTGAGAAAAAATATACATAGATGACACATATGTGAGATATACAAGCATATTAGAAAAATGAAATATTCTCAATCCTCAAGCCTACATTACGAAGAACATCAATCCAACACTCACTGTGAAGGAAAGATAACTTCAATCGGTTGAAGATGAAGTTATGAAAACAAGGGGTCTACATTCCGGGAAGGATTGTAGGAAGGTTCAAGGTTGAGCCAGTCTTAAGCTTTTGGAGGGCTTCGTGATCAAATCCAAAGAGCTTGAGCAAGTGAGCTGTAGTAGCAAGGCGGTTGCCCTGTGAAAGAAGGCCGAGTCGTGCGAGAAGCCACTGAGTGATCAAGGCATCTCCGTGAGTCCCAAAGGATCAAGTCGGCCGTGTGATCAAGACTTGTATCGACTGCTACCACTTTGTAAACGATCATTACCTAGTGGATTCCTCCAGGAGTTGGAGAAGAGAGGAGTAGAAGAATTACCCCATCTTCGAACCTCTATAAAAATTTCATTGTGTCATTTACATTTCAAAGACTTTAATTCTTGCAATTTTAATCGCTTATATCTGTGATAAATTTGCTATCCACTTGATAAATTATAAGTACTAAACCAAGCACTAAACTCTTCTCAATCAAACTTAAGGGTGTTAAGTCTTCCAAAAAACAAAACCACGTCAAGTTAATTTAGAGCTAACAATGAGTTATTCCATCAACGGCTCGATTGAGTTTGTTGAGTGATTAACTCTCTTGAGTGACTAAATTAACTTGTCCATCAAGGACACAAACAGTGTAGTATCAACTCTGTAGATTTAAAAGGACTAAATCGAAAATTTGGTAAGGTTTATTCAACCCCCTTCTAAACCTTACACTTACACCCCTTGGGACCTACAAGTGGTATCGGAGCGGTTGGTTCATTGAACCCTCCGTCTTTAGTTCTTGAACTAGATCTCCAAACTTTTCAAAGTCCGCTTTAGTACTTAGACTTTCAAAACTCTTCTTTACCATTAAAAGTTATTATCATGGAAGCAAATTTGACACGCATCCCTATGTTCACTATTGAAGAATTTGATGATTGGAAAATTCGTATGCGAGCTCATCTATCAAAGATTACATGATGAGATGTGGATAGTGATAGAAGATGGGCCTCTGCAAATCTTAAAGGTGAACACAATTGTCATGCGAAGAGTTGCGGTGAAGGAGAAGAAGATGTTGCTCCTAGACCGGTCATGGTTGAAAAACCAAGAAGCGAGTGGACAAATGATGACAAAAAAGATATAACCTGGACAATGTAGCCAAGGACATCCTCTACAAAACCTTGGACAAAGCCATGTTCAACAAAGTCAAATCATGCAAAACGGCTAAAGAAATGCAGGACAAGTCGACATTGATTTGTGAAGGCTCGGAAGCAAAATCAAAGAAAACAAATTATCGGTGGGTACACGAGAAATTTGAGAACTTCAAAATGATCTCGGGAGAGAACCTGGATCAACTAGATGCTCGGTTCACGAAATCACAAATGAGCTGTCCGCACTTGGAAAGGAATATACACGATGAAGAAATGTGTATGAAGATCCTAAAAGTCTTCCAAATTGAATGGGAAATGAAGGTCATGGCACCGAGAGACATTCCATGGACCTATCAAAGACATCCAACCATGAGTTATTCTCGGACCTCAAAGCCTACGAGTTTGAGCCGAGAAGAAAAGACCAGGGAAGAGACAATTTGTACCCAAAACAATTTTGCTCTAATTGTTAAAGATGGGAAGAGAGCCGAGGTCAAAGAAGTAATTGACCCGGAAGAAATAGCCGATGGTTAAAAGATTTAACAAGTTCTTTAATAAGAACTACAAGAGAGAAAGGGTGAATCTTCCAGAAGACACTCGGCTCCTCCAAATCAAGGGATGATAGGCCAACCAAGAGAACATATCATCAAAAAGTTGAGTATCAAAGGGCTGACAATCCAAGAATGGAAAGAGCTGATCAAAAGGTTGAATATCTATCTTTGAACTGTAGACAACCAGGTCACTATGCCATTGATCGGTCCATATCCTGTAGTCAACAAATACAGGGGATGAAGAAGAAAGAAAGGTCTTCAGAGAAAGAAGACAAGAAAGGAAAAAAAGGCAATGATGGCTGCAGAGATTTGAAAAACAACCAAGTCAAGAGAGACATCTGATTCAGAGAGCAGTGAAGCTGACTACTCAAGTGACTCGAAGAAGAAGCCCGATCGCTTGATGGCCAAAGAACAAGATCAACCTGATCAAGAAGATGAGGTACAATCTAACTCAACAAACTCGGACACTAGTGATAGTGATGTGACACACACACTTCATCACCCACTTTGATCTTTATGATTCATTAGGCAAAATGATGAAAGACTTTGAACACATTAAATCCTCACACACACTATTGAATGAGGAAAACAAATTACTCAAAAAGTCAAAACTCAAAGTGACTAAGGAGCCGAGTACTCTAAGTCAAATAGGCGATGAGAATGAAAGTTTAAAGGCTGAAAATGCTAAATTAATAAGCGAGATTCTTTGCTATAGAAAAGAGGAGAATGACCTCAAGAGTGTTATTGCCTCATTCACTAAGGCATCTAAATCATTGGATGATCTTATTATGAGTCAAAGAGAATGTGGAGACAAGACAGCTTAGGATTTAACTCCTCTGTGCTATGTCAAACCTCAAAAGTAATTTTGGAAAGAGGATCTTCAAGTCATGAAGAGTCCGAAAAATCCAAAACTCTAAATGTTGCACACATTCACTCCAAAGCACAATAACAAGCAAACGGCCTTGGTTACCAAGGAAAAGGAAAATGACCGATTGAGTGTCTTTGAAAGGGCAGTGAGAAGAGATTCACCAGTCCTCAAGAAACTCCAAACGAAAAATACTCAAAGAAGAAACAGAGCTACCACAAATCCCGGAGAAAATCCATAAAAGAAATACATATGATGGGAATGGTAGAAAATATCCAAGCCAAGTGATTGGAATAATGTGAACTATCGGATAGACTTATGGAATATAAGCCCAAATGGCAAAGGCGTAGAACTCAAAAAAGGCCATTCCAAAAGTATAAGAGCTTTCATCGGCACACATATGCACCTAGGCACTACACTCAAAGAAACCACAATTACCCAATAAAGGCAATTGCTAAAACACACGTATGCGGTATACTGAGACAAAAGAGACAATTTGTATGAACCTAGAATCCCCAAGCAATTTGCCAGGATTAATTATCATTATGGCACGATAGATGGCAACCCCTTAGAGTCAAATCATTTGGCTATAAGCTGGTTGGATCATCTTACAATTCTAACCCCTCGGGACCCGGACAAGTATGGGTACCTAAAACTTAATTTCCTTGATTGCGAGTTCAAGGAATGAGTGAGTGCCAAGGAACCTGGTACATGGATAGTGGCATTCCCGGACATATGATAGGAAATAAGAAAAATCTGTCAAAATTCAAGGAAGTTAAAGGAGCAAAAGTCATATTTGGAGGAAATGAAGCTCTGGCGAAATAAGAGGCATTGGATCTATCAAGAGGAATGGATTAGAAATCACCAGGCGTTGCATATGTTGAAGGACTCAACTTTAACTGCTAAGCATCGATCAACTCGTGACAAGGGTTACAACGTTGGATTCAACATGGGAATATGTCAAATCAAAGATATTAAATCGAATGAAGTTGTCTTTGCAAGGATGTAGACGAAAAAATATGTATGTAGTGGATTGGTCAACTCGCAACACCCGAAGACTCTACTAGCAAAGAGCACGACTTAATCAAGTTGGTTGTGGCACAAAAAGCCGAGTCACCTGAATTTCAAAACAATTAACAAGGCAAAGAAGTCATCTTGTGGAAGGACTACCAAACTCGGTATACAAAAGGAGAGTATATGTGACGCATGTCGAAGGGAAAACAAATCAAGTCGTCATTCAAAGAAAAGACATGCCCATCCTAACAAGAATATTGCATCTACTTCATATGGATCTATTTGGCCCATGGAACCGGCCCGGATAAGTGGAAAGAAATACACCTTGGTGGTAGTAGATGACTACTCAAGATATACATGGACAATATTCATGTGTAAGAAGAAAGAAACTCTACAAAAACTACCACAATCGATGAAGAGGATTCAAAACGAGAAGAGTCAAACCATTATCAAAATAAGATCGACAGGAAGGCCGAGTTTGTCAATGGAATAATAACTCGATTGTATTGAGAATGGTATTGGTCATGAACTATCGGCGACAAGGACTCCACAAAGAATGGAGTTGCGAGAAAGAAAGAAACAGAACTCTCAAAGAAGCGGCAAGGACCATGTTAGTCAAGAGGGGTTACCAAAAAGATTTTGGTGAAGCAATCAACACAGACTTGCTACACTCAAAACAGATGTATGATAAACAGACGGTGACAAAGACTCCTATGAGATCTGGATCGAAGAAAACCAAATGTTGCATATTTGAGAATATTTGTATGTAAATGCTTCATCCACAACAATGGCAAAGACAATCTAAAGGCTTTTGATGCTAAAGTTGATGAAGGTATCTTCTTAGGATACTCGGCTAAAAGCAAAGCCTACATGATACTCAACAAAAGAACTATGGTTACGAGAAGAATCCATTCATGTAGTATTCGATGAGCCAAATGTAAATGGAGAAGACATTGAAGAGTCGGTGATAAAAATGAATCATCCAACCATACGAAGAGTCCCTATCTTTGGTTTGAAGTTTGGAATTATCAATTCAGAAGAAGATGAGATAGTTTGAATCTCAAAAAGCAGTGGAAAATTTGCGGTAAGTGATTACGAGAGAGTCGACCACAAATGACACACAAATTGCAAGTCGGCGAATCCAGCTAACTCACTCCAACCCGATGTAAGATGGTGAGAGATCATCCACGAAACTTGTAATTGGAGATATAAAGAAGGTGTCAAAACAAGATCCATAACTCAACAAGAAGCTATGTTCACTTGCTTCATCTACGCAAATAGAGCCCAAAGACGTGTCACAAGCATTGAATGGCACACATTGGATTCAAGCTATGCAAGAAGAGTGAATCGGTTTGAAAGGAATAAAGTGTGGGAATTAGTGCAAAGACCCATACATCAAAATGTGATTGGCACCAAATGGGTGTTCGAAAATAAGATGAACGAGGAAGGTTACGTAGTAAGAAACAAAGCAAGACTAGTAGCCAAAGGATATTGCCAAGAAGAAGGGATAGATTTTGATGAAACATTTGCCCTGTAGCAAGATTGGAAGCTATAAGGATGTTTCTTGCCTATGCGACTCAAAAGAATTTCATTGTATATCGATGGATGTAAAAAGTGCATTCCTAAATGGTGTATTGGAAGAAGAAGTGTATGTTGAACAACCTCCGAGGATTTGAGCGAGAAGACTCTTGGAGACAAGGTATACAAACTCAAGAAGGCTCTATATGGATTGAAACAGGCACCCGAGCATGGTATGACACTTTGTCACAATTCCTAACCAAAAATGGATTCACAAAAGGAAAAGTAGATAGAACACTTTTCAGAATTCAAGACAAAAAAGAGTATCTTGCTTGTTCAAATTTATGTGGATGACATCATTTTTGGTTCCACAAACAAAGAGTTGTGTGAAAAGTTCTCAAACCTCATGCAAAGTAAGTTTGAAATGAGCATGATGGGAGAGTCGACATTCTTCATTGGACTCCAAGTGAAATTGACTAAAGGATGGAACCTTCATAAGTCAAACAAAATATACCAGATTTAATGAAGAAGTTTGGTATGGAAGAGAAGTCTTCAGTAAAAATACCAATGAACACATCGATCAAAATGGACATGGATGCGGATGGCAAGCCACAGTAGATCAAACAAGATACAAAGCACTTATTGGATCATTGCTCTATCTCACAAAGCGGACCCGGACATCACCTTTCTTTGTAGGTGTATGTGCAAGATTTCAATCTGCTCCAAAAGAGAGCCATATGACAAAGCTAAGAGAATATTGAGATACTTGAAAGGAAGCCAAGAAGTAGGCTATGGTATCCAAAGGAAGGTGGATTCAAGCTAATTGGCTATTGATTCGACTATCTTTGGATGCGAGTGGACGGGAAAGAGCACTTGAGGCACATGTCAAATGCTAGGAAACAGGCTAATTTCTGGTTTAGCAAGAAGCAAAACTCAATAGCCACCTCTACAAAGTGAGCGGAATTCATAGGCTGGCAGCGTTGTTGTGCCCAAGTCCTATGGATGAGACAAAAATGAGAGACTATGAAGTTGAAGAAAAAGAAATTCCAATCATGTGTGATAACACAAGTGCAATTGCAATTACTCAAAATCCCGTGTTGCATTCAAGAACAAAGCATATTGATGTCAGATATCACTTCATAAGAGATCATGTTGAAAAGAAGGATATCATCCTGGAATATATTTCAACCGATAAACAACTAGTGACATCTTCACAAAACCATTATGTGAGTCAAGATTTGAAGAACTCAAACATGAGTTGGGGTTAATTGAATCGAATGACACTCGAAATCAAATCAAGAAGAAAATGGAAGAAAAGGGGTGAAAAAGAGTGAAAATCATTTCATCGAATCACCAGACGGAAAAACACTACACCGAGTCACCGATAGCCGTAGTCACTAAGAGAATCTGTGAGAAGTAGAGTTAAATCGGCTAAGGGATAAGGTGAATAACTTATGAGCAAAGTGACAAAAACGCATTTGTCGTTTGACAAAGCGGGAATGTTTTAAGAAATACGTCAAGCCAATGATGATGTGTACGGACATAAAGCCGCACACCAAGCTTATGATTGGATATAAATCTTTGCCGCATTAAATACGAGACATGAAATGCTAAATAGGCGTGCAAAATCCAAGCCGTTGATTTCGATCACATTTCAAAAACCACCCGCACGCCCTTTCATAAACCATATTTAAACCATTTTTAATCCGTTTCTCTCTCACACTTCTAAAATCTGTTCATCTCTTTCTCTCAAAAGCAAAGGCAAAAATTCTCTCGAAACCCTATCTATCTTCAAATCAATTTACTGAGTTTTTCTTGATATAATCCTGAAAAATGGCACCAACTTATGACTTTACCAAGTTAGGAAAGCAAATCCACACGGCTCTACGGTGGATTTCGACGAATGATGAAACAGGTCCGGCCGACTCCTAGTGAAGAAAATCGTTGAAAAGTTAAAGCGTCGATGCAGAAACCGTTTCTAACGTTAGAATATCCGATGACCTATGTGGAGGAGGGTCGCACAATTCTCGTGAATGCTTTGAGATTCACGATGAAGGAATCAAGTCATTTGTTCACGGAAAGCGGTGACTATCTCGGCCCGAGATTTGGTGACCACTTTGCTCACTACTAGCGAAGGAGCATCGAGATTAACGAAGGCGATGTAAACTGGGCCGATGCTTGGAAAGAAATAGCCAAGCCTGACTTTCTTTGATAAAATAGTGTATCAACAAACAAGAGAAGCTGAAGGAGGATTACCACAAGCTGTGTTGGTCATAGTTGCTAAATGTATCGACATCAAGTTTGGCGGCTTTGACCAATCAAAAGGCAAAGGCGATTGTAATGGCTGCAATCATCGAAGAAAAGAAGATAAACCGGGCTGAGTTTGTCTACAATGCAGACTCTGCCCGAACGTGGGAACAAATCCTTCAAAGAAGATGGCACATTTGGAGGATCCCTAGGATATGGCCTAGTGATTGGCCGGCTAATGGAGGTGAAAGGAGTCCTCTTAGACATGGGAAGGCATTCCATGTTAACAAGAGGATGTTGAGCAAACCTCTCGGCGCACGAAAGAGAGCTTACGCCAAGAGAGGCGACACCGGTGAGGGGGAATCAACTGACCACAAGAAGATACAAAGTTGTTTCCTCTCCACCCAAGAAGAGAGCTGCCCAGCGGCTACTAGAAAACTGCCCCTGCGACAAAGAAAGAAAACAAAACATGCCCCGCCCTGCAGCGAGTCACTGCCCTGCGCAGCCGTGTCTCCTGTCCTGCGCAGCAGCGATCGAGAAGGACTCACAAATACCCTCTCCGATCGTCAAAAAGAGGAGAACCGAGAAGCCACGACGGCTGCTCCTCGAAAAAAAGACACCGGCCACCGGCCCCCAGCCGCTAAGACTCGAGGACACCGTCTCTGAACCGAGAAATTCCTCTGTACAAACTAGGAGACGAAGAAGAATCATCAAGCGATCTGAGCTGGAGAAACCAAAATGAGTCGATTACTCGGCTAGAGAAGATATCGGAGACTACTTTGGAGAAGTAGAGTCTCCGGATGTAATTGATGAAACGACCAAGTCTGAAGAAGCGATCGTGAGAGAGGCAACTCAAGACACACACACTGTAATTCACACACAAGAAGCACAAGAAAGAACTCGCTTAGGCGGATAGTGATGTAATGATCCTATCTCCACCTTACCCGACATCCAAAATCGTCTGCGTGAGTGGAGAAATGGAAGTTGAGTAAGTCGAGGAGCAGTTCCAACGGCTGAGTTTATAGAAGAAGAAGAGGAACTGCTAAATTTCCTTGGACTAAAATCGCGTGCCCCAAAGACTTGATGAAGACAATCGCTTAGACATCCTGTTGATTTACAAAGAAAAGGAGAGAAAAAGCAAGGCGAGGAAGCCGAGGCACGTGAGAAGGCAAGCATCCGCCTCTATCTCGGCACCCACGTAACATACACATCCTCTCCTTGATGTCTTCTCGGCATGATGAGGATCGGGGAGAATCTTCTTTGCCGCCCGAGAAGAGTTGCAAATGCAGCAAGCATTGCCCGAATCAAGAATCCTTCACGAGCAAAGACTGATGGAAGGACCGGGAGAGTCCTCCGAACACGGTGAAATTGATCCAATGGGAGTGGTTCACAAATCACCACCGTTGTTCTTTGCTACCACTTTCCCTCACTCGGAAGAAGACAATAAGGGACTTGGCGATGAAACCGGATAGTGGGGACCCCGGTCGAGCCAACCCCTATTGAAGGTGTGTTACCACCGCCTTTGACCAACGGTGAACAATCAATCGAAACAGCCGGGAGCTTGGAGATGAGTGACCCCATTCCAAGTCACTCGGTGGTGCGCCCGCGAGGGGGGAAACTCCCTCCCACTGCGGCAAGGTCGGAGGATGCTGCGAGATGACTCCACAACGAATCAAGGAGGCGAAGTAGAGAAAATACAAACACAAGAAGAAACAGACAAGTTGCCATCAACGAAGCTCGGACGATTGACATTTGTCTCACCGGTGAGTGCCAACGCTCGGAGTAAGGCTAATGACGCTGTGATGTAGTCGAAGCACAAGAAGGAACACCAGGAGTTAACACTGGGCGATGAAAGTGCAATCCATGGGGTTGAGACTCCAATGGATGCCACCGCAAAGACCCTAAGGCAGTGACAACTTTGTCGAAAAGGAGGACCAAGGCCTCGCCGCAATAGAGACTCTGCTGGAGTGCGAAGGCCCACGGAGGTTGAGACTTCCGGGGTAAACAAGTCAAGTAGAGAACATCCCTCCTGCTATAATCGACCCATCCGAGAAGGAGATAAGCGCACTTCATGATTCCCGGATAATCCGATGTATACTTTCGGGATCGGAAGGCGAAGAAGAAAGGCGAGTCATCCCCGTGCCAAATCCAAAAGACTCAGTGCGGATGTTCCAAGCACGAGCAAGTCCGATCCCAAGACTACTCGTCAAACCTTTAACTTTGATGATGAGCCACCAATGGAAATCTCATCATCGTCCGATGACGCCATCGATAAGGCCGAGGACCGATCCACGAATTGGAAAAATCATTTGAGACCAACGAGGCATTAAGGCAGTGAGGCTCAAAGAACCGAGACCAACGGGCTGTTTGAGGCAGTGAGGCTCGAGAACCGGGACTACTTCACAACAAAACCCGGTGAACCCGGATCCACTGTGCGGGCTCCTCAAGGCTGCAGCAGGATCGATTCCCAAAAGAACTTCACACGCACCGCTCATCATCGAACAGATCCTGTTGGCGGCGATGAATCTTTTGTAGAATCTTTCCTTTTTCACTTTGGAGATACCAGGACTCCACGAAGAGTCGAAACGAACAAGCACGCTATCACAAACCAGCTCCTGTTCTTCCATTAGACACCATTGTTCCGGTGATTATGATTTTGATCTTTGCATGGCCATCCTTCAACGAAGAATCATTTTCGAGAAGTGTTCAAGGCACTATTTGCTGAGGTTGAGCGAATGGAGAGGCACCAGGCCTCTTTGGATATCGATCGGACAACAGAGATGCCACCACTTACGGCCGACTTGAGAGGCATAACGATCGAATCGGGAATGGTGGCAACAACAAAGAAACAATGCGTGTGGAACAAGTGAGATACTTCAGGACATTGTTCAACAAGGCTAGTGTGGAGAGTGAAAATGCTTTGATGCAAAAACGAAGCTGAGAGAACATATTGAGCACATGCATGAAGCTCATGCTGTAGAGATAAAGCTCTGCGTGAGCAAAATACGAATGATCTACAGCGTTTGGAAGAACACATGACTAGAAAATTCACCTTCTCATGGCTGAGATGAAGTGATTTCAAAGAGAGTCCAACGCTACTCGATCCGAATTCGTGTTGCTTACAACGCAGCAGACTTGAAGCGAAACTCGACTATCCGCGAGCTCGACTTCATGCTTGCCAAAGATGTTCCACGGGTTCCTCTATCCTTTGATGATGCCAAAAAGGGGAAGAGGAATACCTTAAAGCAACAAAATCAAGTCGAAAAGAAAGGAGCGGTGAGAAGGGAAAATCACCGAGGAAATTCTCGAAACAAAGAAAGGAAAATCTGGCACGAGGGGAAGGATCAAAAGATATGACCTTGATGATTGCACAAACCCCTCAACAGGTCCTCACACATCCTGGTGACATTATCGACAAACTCCATGTGACTCTGCCACTCCAACACTCTGTTGTATCTATGGTGAAAAGAGAAAAACAATTGAAGCGGGGATGAAGGAAGTGGAAGGAAGAATGGATGCCGAGTTATGAACATCTTGAAAGAACATGAAGGCATTCCGGTGAAGAGAGAGACACTTATGCCATTTCGGATGTCGGACAGAGCCACGGTCAGTTGATGAATTTAAAACGCTCGAATCTGAGGGATATTTTGCAAATATGTCCATGGCTCAAGCTTGGGACTTATCTTTGGGAAAAGGGTCTCACGTTATGTGAAGAAGGCGACGGCGACGGACTACCGATCCACTCTGCTGGTCACTCCGCCGGTCACTCAGGTGGAAAGAAGAAGGCCCGATCGATATCGCCCGGAGGTAGAGGAAGAAGCGATGAGTGGAGGAAGAAGCTTGGACCTAGGCCTCGCCCAAGAATATTGAATACGTAGATCCGAGGAAAGAAAGGAGGGATCTCTTGGGTGGGCTTGACCAAGTGGCAAATTTGAAAGTGGCTAAAACTAACGCCGAGTATGCAAAAAGAATAGAAGAAGAAAACAAGAGACAAACTCGGCTATGGCGGGAGAGACATGAAAGAATAAGAAAAGATGAAGTTTGCCCGGGAAGGCATATGAAAAGAAAAAGAAGGCGGTGACGACGAGAAGAAGAGAAGAAGAGAAGAAGATGCGAAACAAGATGAAAGAAGGAGACAAATAAAGGAGATGAAGTGTTCTTTGTCCAACCCTTCGTGTATTTTATTATGTAAATACATACAATGTAAGTCTTACGTAATAAAGCTATAAATTCATTATTTTTTTGTGAAGACAATTATATACTACGATACACCTTGTAAACATTGTGTTAAGTACAAGAATGATATGATCAATAAAAAGATTGATTACTCAAGCGCATACATTCTATGTCAATACACTATCGTATGTATCTTTGTTATTTACATTTTTGTATGGTTTAAGTTTTGGCATCATCAAAAGGGGAAATTGTTAGGAATTTTATTGTTTAGATTTTGATGAATGCCATGTAAAACTTAGAATAGAAAGTTGGCACCCCATTCTTGTTGTAAAATGCATTGTAATAAATAGAGTGGCCAAGGCCGAGTTAAGTCGACCTACGCCTAACATGCAAGAAGACAATCGAAGACTTGAAGGAAGACTCATTGTGAGACAATGAGTATGGCAAAGAAGAGTAGACAGGGGAACTCTACTATAGAAGCGGTGAGATACAAATGAGTGGAGCATCGATCAAGTCAACTCAAGAAAAGCCAAGTCTCAGTTGAAGTGACAAGAGTCATCCATGATTGAAAGTGACTCTAAGTCACCTGGGGAAAGCAAGGAAATGCGGTCAAGTCGAGATAATCTGTAAAAGAACCGTTGCCTGAAATAAAGAGAATTACTTAAACAAGTAATATCTCCATACCACTTTTCTCGAAGTGCTCGGTCCCGAAGCGTGCAAAAGGAATGAACCAATGGGAAGCACTACACCGTGTCGAACTCTCGAAAAGGTGAAAGAACAATTCATACGAGGAAATGGCAATTCCAAGAAGCGCAACAAGACAAGCCAACGATTTGCAAGTGACTTTCAAAAATAAGCTATCTCTTCAACGGGCAAATTTTTGAAAGTTCACTATAAAAGGCTGAGGAGTTTGTTTGAGAAAAAAATATACATAGATGACACATATGTGAGATATACAAGCATATTAGAAAAACAAATATTCTCAATCCTCAAGCCTACATTACGAAGAACATCAATCCAACACTCACCCGTGAAGGAAAGATAACTTCAATCGGTTGAAGAGGAAGTTCTGAAAACAAGGGGTCTACATTCCGGGAAGGATTGTAGGAAGGTTCAAGGTTGAGCCAAGTCTTAAGCTTTTGGAGGGCTTCGTGATCAAATCCAAAGAGCTTGAGCAAGTGAGTTGTAGTAGCAAGCGGTTGCCTATGAAGAAGGCTGAGTCATACGAGAAGCCAGGCCGTGAGTGATCAAGGCGTCTCGGATGAGTCCCAAAGGATCAAGTCGGCTGTGTGATCAAGACTTGTATCCGGGACTGTTACCACTTTGTAAACGATCATTACCTAGTGGATTCCTCCGGGAGTTGGAGAAGAGAGGAGTAGAAGAATTACCCCATCTTCGAACCTCTATAAAAATTTCATTGTGTCATTTACATTTCAGCATTTTAATTCTTGCAATTTTAACTCGCTTATATCTGTGATAAATTTGCTATCCACTTGATAAATTATAAGTACTAAACCAAGCACTAAACTCCTACTTAATCAAACTTAAGGGTGTTAAGTCTTCCAATGAAAACAAAACCACGTCAAGTTAATTTAGAGCTAACAATGAGTTATTCCATCAACAACTCGATTGAGTTTGTTGAGTGATTAACTCTCTTGAGTGACTAAATTAACTGTCCATCAAGGACACACGTTGTGTAGTATCAACTCAGAGATTTAAAAGGACTAAATCGAAAATTTGGTAAGGTTTATTCAACCCCCCTTTCTAAACCTTACACTTACACCCCTTGGACCTACAAGTACCTCTCTAGAGAAAAATAGAGCAAGAACTTCCGGGAAGAAAAACACAAAGCTAAACTATCGGACGAATTTATACTGTGACTGGCCAACATAATCTTTCGTGAGAAGAGAGACAATATCCACGGGTGGGCTGCCCACCATGTTGATGTGATATCCATCCTGCTAAGCTATCCGTGACCCTATTGCCCTTGCGAAAAATATGAGAGATGACAAAATTCATTTGTGGGACCAAGTATGAAGTATACCTCCATCTGCTTAAATGACGCCAAGGAATGGAAGTCGGTCTTTTGTTGAAAATATTCACTACATAAGTCGAGTCCGACTTTAACCAAAGCTTACGCATCCTTTGGTAAAAGGATAATTAATAGTCACCATTGTCGCCGTGAGCTACGCTTCAAAAGCATGTCCAATACCACAACGCAACAAAACAACCATGAAAGAATCCTCGAGAATTACGAAAAATACCAGATGCGATATTGTAGCCCAGTGCTCCAGAAGCACTACCCTCTGTATTAATCTTAGTCCATCCTAGGAGTGGCGGATACCAATCAACGTGCACAATTTTAGGATATTTCCTAGGACGTCCAACCATATGTAACCGCCAAAGACAGAGAATGTCTGCTTGATCATCATTCATGCAACTTTGATCTAAGGATGAAGACTCAACAATAAGAACCCGAGTCTGAATAATAGCCGTATCCACAGTCCAAGAATTATTGTTGAAAACACAGTCATTGCGAACATGTCAAATAAGCCAAATATATGAAATCACCGAAGCACGCCATAAGAATGAAAGCTGGTCACTAAAATGAAACCCCATAGCACGGACCAGAAATTCATTAAAATTGGATAAAGGATGATAAGTAATATCAAAAGAATGAAAATTCCACTGCCAGAGAGCCTCTACAAAAACATAAGAAACTAATACATAATCAATGGATTCGAAATGAGCATGACAAAGACAATAGAATAAAAGGCCAATAAAGCTTTTTGCCGCAACATATCCAAGACGAAGAAGGCGGTTGAAAATAGCTCTCCAAATCACAATGGATTGCCGCTCTCAGGAATATGTAAAATTTGAAAGTATTATTGTTCATTTCAAAAGTATCACATTTAATGCTAAAAAGTATCACGATTTGGTGACAAAGTACCACCTTTGATGTTTAGAATATTTAAAATATGAAAGTATCACCAAGCATCCTTAAAGTATCATATTTATTGTTCGAAAGTATCAGGAGAGATTTGTGATTTTGTTGGAGGAGATATTGTAATGCCCCATTTTTAATAAAACAAAATAATCACAAAATCTCAATTGTCGAGTACAATTAACTCGGATTTTTACCAACTTAGGATCCGTGTAGAACGGTCTTATGAGAGACCTTTTCATTTTACCATAGGCAATTTTTTTGTTAGTCCTATTTTTTTTTTCCGGACTTTGGGTCTCGTCCTTTAAGTGCGGAAAATTTGGATTTTTGTCTTATTACCTTTCTACAAAAAGGTCAAATGACTGGTTTCTCTTGACATGGAATTTGTTTTTGGAATTTACTTTTTCCAAAATCGAGGTTTCAATTATCTTGATGAGGTGGATGCTTATATGGCAAGACACTTGACAAAAATGAAGTTAAAAACGTAAGACATCCAATTTGGTACTATCATTAAATAAAAATGCAAGAGGTTATATAATATATTTGAATTATTTCTTAACTTTAAAAACATAAACACTTGAAAAATACATTGAAAAGGAGAACAATGTTAAGAAAATTCAAAACATTTTAATAAATTATTTCTTAATTTTTGAAAAATTGAGTAATTTAAAGAAATCATATTTACAACTGAATTGACATTTTCTGAGCAAAATAATTAAATATGTATACTCTCCTTTAATCAGTAAATCTAAATTATTTTAATTGTATTAGAATGTAAATTATTTAGAAATCATTAAGAAATTAGAAAAATAAAATTTAGCAAAAATATATACTCTCCTTTAAAAGAGTATAAATTATTACTTAAGTACATATTTTAAGTAAATTTGTAAAAAATTGTTTTCTATTTTCTCTTTTTGTTTTCATTATGTTTCTATCCATTTTCATATTTTACATTTATATTCTATTAAATACAATTTTATATAATAAACATCACATAGAAACTTTACATATTACAAATTTATTATATAAATTCTTCTCTAAAAAATATTATTTATATAAATTCACTTATTCTTCTTCTTCCACGGAAGACAGTAGTGGCGGTGAAATTCGTTGGTGGCGCGCCATTAGCGTCGGTGGAGGAAACCTAACACCGATTGGGTCGAAGAATAAGGAGAAAAGGAAAGTAAAAGGAAAAGAAAGGAATGACGGTGCCTGGATATGAAATGTAGACTATATTTCATTATGTGTAAAACTGAGCATTATAATGTACACTACACTTGTATTTGTAGAGCCAGCTGGAGGAGGTAACTAACTCGGTAACTAACTTGTAACTAACTATTACTAACTTGTAACTAACTCTGTAACTAACGTTGATGACACATTCTAATACACCCCA
Organism: Rehmannia glutinosa; assembly: GCA_016081115.2. Taxonomy (NCBI): domain Eukaryota; kingdom Viridiplantae; phylum Streptophyta; class Magnoliopsida; order Lamiales; family Orobanchaceae; genus Rehmannia; species Rehmannia glutinosa. Next base: position 73,509,285 of record CM071928.1, read on the forward strand.
AAAAATTACATATACAATCAGGATCCTCGGCAATTTGTCCCTCATAGTCTGAAATTTAGTGACTGCCAATGGTTTGTTAAAAATATCAGCCACCTGTTGCTCCGTAGGAATATATCTGACATCCAACTCTTTGTTTAGAACCTTGTCCATTACAAAGTGCACATTTATCTCTATGTGTTTAGTCCTTGCATGAAATACTGGATTTGATGTTAATGTTGTTGCACTCACATTGTCACACCAAATTTTGGATGGAGATTCAGACGAAATGCCAAGCTCCCTGAACAAAGACTAAAGGCATCTTTGTATCGATTGATGTATCTGCTAGTGATCTGTACTCGGGTTCTGCACTACTCCTTGACACTACATTTTGTTTCTTAGAGAGTTCCAAGTTAACAAGTTCTCACCAAAGAAAACACAATGTCCTCCTGTAGATTTTCTATCACCCAAGTTGCTTGCCCAACTGTTTTTGAATAGCCTTCAATGAAAAATTCTAAGAAGGTTTAACCAAGCGCCAAATTGCAAGTCCCTTTGAGATATCTCGAGAAGATGTTTAACTCCATTCATGATTTGTGGTGGGATTATACAGAAAAAGTGACCGAGTTTGTTCACAACAAACGAAATATTTGGCCTTGTTAGGGTGAGATATTGAAGTACTCCCATATGGCTTCCGTATGTAGATGAATCATCTAAAGGCCGCACTATCACCAAGTGCCGACTTGAGGTTGAAAGCCATGGGGGTAGCGGTAGGGTTGCTATTATCAAATTTGGTATTAGCCAACAAGTCCTTCAAATATTTGCTCTGTTTGAGGAAGAATAGAGCCTTGAGGTGTTCTTGATGCCTCTAATCCAAGAAAATAATTAAATTCTCCCATAGGATTTAGTATAAACTTATGCCCCAACAAGCTTATCACATTTTCAACGACTTGAGGATCATCCCCACTGAGTAAAATATCATATACATACACTAAAATCGTAGCAATGCTCCCTTGTCCTTTTAAAGAAAAAAGTGATGAATCGAAACAAAACTTATGAATCCCAATAACACCGTAAAAACCTCTTGATTATCAAACCAAGCCCCAAAGGCTTGTTTGAGTCCACATAGAGACTTTTGAAGATTACGGACAACATTAGGGAACCTAGTGTCTATGAACTCCTCGTGATTGTGTCATACACACGCTTTCTTTAAGGTCTCCATTGAGAAAAGCATTGTTAATATCAATTTGTTGAATCCACCAATTGTGTGTTTCTTTGCTAAAGCAAATATGAACCAAATAGTATAGGCCTTAACAATCGTAGAAAAAGTTTCAAAATAATCAACACTCATTTTGTTGAAACCACGTGCTACTAACCTTGCTTGCTTTGAATCTATCAACGATTACCATCACCCTTGTGTTTGATTCTAAAAATCCATTTGTTGTCAAAAACATGCATATTTGAGGAATATGGAACTAATGTCCATGTTTGTTTAGCTTGCAAAGCATCCAATTCTTCTTGCATTGTCATCTTCCACTTTGGATCTTGTAAGGCCTATTTCGCAGATGTAGGTTCAGATTCACATAAGACTCGAATAGACTTTAGACTTGAGGTGTCCTATTTTTGATCTAGTAATCATGGTGTGAGTGGGAGCTGAGAAATTTATAGAAGGTGCCTGAACTAGTGGTAGAGAGGGCTCAGAAGTTACAATAACAAGAGGAACAATATCTGGTGACTTAGAATGATGTGGAGCAGGAGAATTAACAGGTGGGATTTGTGATGGGGATTGAGAATTATAGCTGGGAATAAGAAACACAGCTAGAGATATAGGAGCAACTGAGGGCACAAAAAATGAAACTGATTTGGAGGAGAACAATTCATTGTAAGGATACTGAATTTCATTGTAGTCCACAGTTCTAGCAACAAATACTCTTCCATAGGGACTTAAGCACTTGTAGCCTTTATGGCTAGGAATATAACCAAGAAATAGACATTTAGTGGATTTGAATTGAAACTTGTGATCATTGTGTGGCCTCAAAAATGGATCGCAGGAACATCCAAAAACTTTCTAAAAGAATAATAAGGTTTTGTACCAAACAAAGACTGAAAGGGACTGATATTATGAAGCATAAGAGTTGACAGCCCGTTGATGGTATAAACTGCAGTTCGAAAGGTTCCCACAAAAAATTTAAAAGGTAAAGATGCTTGAGAAAACAATGATAACCCCGTTTACAAAATGTGAAGATGTTTCCTCTCAACTCTACCATTCTGAGGATTTGTATCAGGGCAATGATGTTGAAATTTTATGCCCAAAGCTGCTAAGTAAGGCTTCAAAGATCTACACTCTCATCCCGATCAATGCGGAGACATTTAATTGAGCAATTGAATTGTCTTTCTACAAATGTATTGAATCAATTTGAAATATTGCTATGGAATCGATTTAGCTTTAAGGGAAATATCCAAGAATATCTTGTATAATCATCAACAAACAAAGAAGTAGTATTTGAAACCATCAATGGAAGCAACATAGGAGGGACCCAAAATATTAGAGTGAACCAACTAAAATGGAAACATTGTTTTAGTATGATGACTAGCAAAATGTATATGATGCAATTTTTCCACTTTACAAGCATCACAAAATTCATTGTTTTTATTCCGAAAAGAAATGTTCAGCTGACTAAGTACATAAGATGACACTGAAGGACAAGGATGTCCTAACTTCTCATGCCACTTTACTGCTTTAGCTCCATTATTGTAGAGAACTACACAAGACTTCTGAGCTCTGGTTGAGCCCCTTGGAGTCAGGAGAGAGGTAAGTTCCAGCTAGTATAACCCTTAATTAAGTACCATTTCCAAGAGCACTTTCCTAGTGATTTTGTCATTGACAAGACAATGATCATCATATATAGAACTGTTCGCCTTATTTTTAGCTTCACCGCAAGTGTACGGTGTAGTTTATAGAATAGGGTAAGCAAGGTCGTATCCACGGAGACTAATAAATTAGTGCACTAAGTATTGAACTAAAATAGCCTTATTTTTATTTAGACGATCAAAATTGGATGATTGTTGTGGAAGTAAAGGCAAGAAATAACCACAAGAATACAAGATACTAAAAATAATGGAATTATCAAGAGAATGAAATGGATTCCCGGGTTATGGTTTCAATTAATATTCCTCTTATTGTCTGATTTAATCAAAGCTAAAGTTATTATCAATATTCCTATAAGACGATCACAACGGTATTTTATCCCCCCTCTCGAGATGTATATAAAGTGTAGATTGAAATATCTATGCTAGCATCTCTACTCAACATAAGATACATAACTCCCAAAAGCACAAAAGATCAATTGTCCTCACAAATATTCACAAACCCCTCGATTATGCAAACATTCATGTCAAGTACTTAAGATCTAATATTGAAACTCATCTCTCGAATTATGAATCAATATATCAAACAAGTTAAATCATTGGTCAAATGATAAAACAAGAATAAGAATAAAGTACTCAAATAGGTTTCAAGACAATAACTTCAACTAAGATTAAAACATTCAACAAGAGTTCAATTAATCTACTTCCAAAACCCGGAAATCACAAGAAGTTTAGCTACTCATTACAAATAAACAACTCATAGACAAATTGTTCATATTCATGATAAGCTAAAATGAAAGATTAAAGCACAAAGAATGAGAAAACTTAGGGAAATGGATAATCTCTCGATTAATCTTCAATCCTTAAGCTCCAATTCGACCCGATTCTTCCCTTGATTCTTCCTTGATGAAGTTGAGCTATTTCTTGTGTTCTTGGGTCTTTTCCAAACCTTTCCTCTCCTGGTGTGCGCCCCAAAAAGTGGTATTTATACCCTTTTAGAAGCCTAGGTTAATTTGCTGTCATTTTTGGAGTTTTCTGCAAGAACGCACAGGTCGTGCGCCCACGCATGGGCTACCCATGCTCAAATCCGTAGGCATTCCCCTATTTTTTACCAGCCACGCACGGGTCATGCTCCCACTCACGGGCTACCCGTGCTCGAAGCCGTAGACATGCTCAAAACCTTCAGGTGTGCACGGGTCGTGCCGACGCCGCGGGTTGCCCCCGCGCCACCCAAATGTCCGAATTTGCTTGGGGGCCTTCATAATAGTTGTAGCCCTCTCTCTTAGCTTTGCATAGCCACTTGAATCAGCTAAATATCAATTTTGTAGAGAGAGTATGGCCAAAATACTAAACCCTGCGATCTTTGGAAATTCCATACGCGTTTGGAAGTTCCTTGAGATAAATATCCTCGTTGTTTGATCATCCATGCTTCGGTTGACACACGAATCATCACTATGACTCTAGAATCCATATAGTTGTCTTCCAATTGGATGTAATCGCTCGATTCTTGATGATTCTAGGTCGCAATGCTCGTATTTGCCACAAAATCACTCCAAATATCATTAAATTTCTACAAAACGAGCAAAGCGTAATACCTTTTCCACGAAGAGTGAATATATACCATTTCATGTGAGTTATTGCATGTTTATAGACAATTATAGCCATAAATATGCCCTAAAATACATGCAAAACTCACACCAATCAAACTCCCAAACTTAAACTGTTGACTGTCCCGGTCAATGCTTTTAAAAACAAGACAGAACAAAACTGGGGGTAATGAAAAGTATAACGCACAACTCCATAAAATTCGTATTGTTCAACATAGGTGTGAAGCAACGAATCAACCAAGCCTCAAATATCTAACATAGAGTACATATCAAATAAATCATGGTAAATGCTTTGAATCACTTCTCTCAAGATCAAGTGTATACTCTCATCTCACATGAATATAGGACGTGTTTACGCTCAATTCAATTCAATGTTGCGGAATTACCATAAGCTTGCAAATCGTCTCATATCTCCGCCACTAGAATGTATGCAACTTGTGAATCAAAAAGGACTTTTCTTTTGGTTATAATGAAGGTTCTTTGGTTAGGGTAGGAAAGTATGGATAGAGTGACTCAAACTCGAGCGTATGGACCGATGAGCATATAAATCATCTACATTAAAGCTCAATATGCTACTAAATTCTTCTCTCATTTTCATCAACTCTTCTTATCTCCATCCCCTTTCTTTTGTAAACATTATCACCTCACCTTACAATTCCTAGCCTCCAAGTTCATTCAATGAAAACTCACATCATAAAGTCGATATTTTTTTCCGACTCTTTTATGAATTTTCAACATTTCTTTTCTTCTCCTTTTCTTCCTCTTTTGTTCCCATCAACCAATTTTGCACAATTATCCAACTTTTCAATTCCAACCCATTCAACCTCATTCAATGAAGGTTCTTTGGTTAGGAGTAGCCCGTGCGTATTGTCGTAGGAAATTTCCATGTCTTCAATGGCGCACGGGTGGTGCTCGGGCGCGCGCCCTACCCGTGCGTCTTCTATTTTGCGTCATTTGTGGTATTTCTTCTCCGCAATGCTCGTATTTGTCTCCAAATTACTTCAAATATCGTTAAATTCCTACAAAATGAGCAAAGCATAATATCTTTCCCACAAAGAGTGAATCTGAACCATTTCATATGAGTTTATGCACGTTTAATCGCCATTTTAGCCATAAATATGCCCCAAAATATATGCAAAACTCACGCCTATCAAAATCCCCCAAACTTAAACTGTTGACCGTCCCGATCAACAATTTTTAGAACAAGATAAAACACAACAAGGATATAAGAATGATAGCGCACACAAAGAGACCAAAAGGAAATTCATATTGTTCATCATGAATGTCAAGCAACAAACCAATCAAGCCTCAAATATCTACTCAAAGGGCACGCATCAAACAAAACATGGTGAAATGCTCAATTACAACTCTCAAAGTTAAGTGTATACTCTCATCTCACGAGGATATAGGACGTGTTTACGCTCAAATCACTTCAATGTCGCAAAATTACCATAGGCTTGCAATTAAATGCGATATCTCCGCCACTAGAATGTATGCAATTTGTGAATCAAAAAGGACTTTCTCATTTGGTTGTAATGAAGGCTCTTTGGTTAGGGTAGGAAATTTGGATAAAGTGACTCAAACTCGAGCATATAGACCGGTGAGCATATCAATCATCTAAATTATAATCCCATATGCTACTCCAATCACCCCTTATTTTTATCAACTTTACTTATCTCCATCTACTTTCTTTTCTTTTGAGAATCGCCTCAAATTACAATCCTTCGCCCCAAGTTTGTTTAGATGTAAATTCACATTATAACACCAATTTTTTTTTCGATTCTTTTGTGAATTTTCAACACTTCTTTTCAACTCCTCTTCTTCCTCTTTTTGTTCCAATTAACCAAATATGCCCAATTATCCCGTTTTTTCAGTTTCCACTCATTCAACCTCATTCATTCCCTTTACTCAACGCTATACACTCGAGTTTAGGGTGACGGATATATCAAGTTCAAGGCTTAAATTTTGTGGTTATCAAAGAAATAGGCAATAGGCTCAACTTGGCTAACTAGGAATTTCAACATTTTTAGGTAAGCAAAAGGCTTGAAAGGCTAGCAAAGATGGCCTTTAATCACATTCACAATTCGCATACACATGTGGCCTTGACAGAGATGCCCGAGCAAGTTCTAGAATTCTAACAACATGAATGATACACTCAAATCACAACAAGACGCAAGATATAAGCGAAAAGGCTCAAAAGCTCACGAGGCTTGTAAATATGTAATTCAAAGCATCAAACCATGTTTTCCATCTCAACATGCTCATTATTATCTATTCAAGGCTCAATCAACCCATACCCAACATCCAATCTCAACAATACAATTTTCCAATCAATCACACAAACAACAAGTTGCATCAAGCCCGGTCAACTCACTCCCTAACCTCTATGAAAACACACAAAAACACACAAAAAACACACAAAAACACACAAAAATTGCAAGATTTTTTTTGTTTCTATCCACACTTTTCATATATTAAAATACTACCTTGCCCCCCAAACTTGAATGAAATTATATTTTTTTCTCGAGAGGGTAAAGATAGAATTTCAATAGTGAAAAGTGGAGATATACCCGAATCATCATGAGGTGGCGGTGGAAAGTGGCCTTGTGAAATATGCCACATTTGTATCTGTTGGATTACTTGCCACGTCTCCATCTCCCTCGTTCCTGGGCCGCTTTCATTTGCTCCTGGGCCGCATATCTTTCCTCCTAAACCACATACCTCTGTTCTTGGACCAAATATCGTTGTTCGAGCTCCAAGGACCTCCGATCATAGTCCTCCCTGAATGCGAGAAAATCAGCCTGATGCTGCCTCAAATCCTCCCCGTATTGCCTCAACTCGTCTCCTTGACGATGCAAGTCCTCCCCAAACGCATATAGCATGTCTTGAAAGTCATTGCCGCGTTGGGGCTCGCCACCATGAGAGGTAATAGGTCGGTCCACTCGCTATGTGAGCGTCGGGGTAATCGCCTCCATGTGAGGACTAGGGAATGTCATATCCAAGTTGAGGGTGATGAGGTTCCACCCCATTTCTCTTCTATGTAGCTCCTCTTCCTCCGCTACCATATCATCCACATCCGGAAGCCGTGAACTCGGCGCCTCTTTCTCGCACCTATAGCTTCCATAATGCATTATGCGCTTCCTCCGAGTTCATTAGGAAGTTTGTTGTGTCCGCCAGTATCGGCAAAGGTGGTGTACATTGGGTTAGGCAATGGAAATGAGGCACCTTTCTTCTCGTAGAAGAACCAAAGATATTGTCTTCATTCGCGATAAACATCATGTGGTGCGAGATGCCAAATTAACCAGTCTTGCCGGTATAGGCTCCAGGCCTCTAAATTCGATGTTGAAATGACGGGCAATATAGGGGTAATCGGACCCTATAGAAATAGCACCACCTCCCCGCTTTGCTAGATGATCTACTTGCTCAATGAAGTACGCAGCCGTGTTGTAGGGTGTACTCGTCAACATACACCATATTAAGTACAATTCTCTGACCGTCATTCCCCAATATTTTCCCTCGCGAAGACCGAGGCTGACGTAACCCTGTATATACTGGAACACCGGATTTTGGATCCAAGAAGATTTTGCAGTGCGGGCTTCGTATTGCATAGGCCCCGTTTCTGGCGTTTGGACAAGGAGGCGCCAAAATCGATTTAGTTGGTCATATCGGTATGTTGGTCGAAAAGCGCGTCTATGGGGACTTCAAATATGGCGTTCAACTGTGTTGTGGATAATTGTCGCTCCACATTCCCCAACTGAAAAGTTACCCCAATGACCTCGCCACCTATATCTTTAATCATCTTCACTGTGCTCAAAAATTCGAGCGTGAATTTCTCGTAACTTGTCCATTTTCTCCTCATAAAAGTTGTCCAACCGACTCTTTCAAATAATTTCCACACATCCTCGTGTATCCCAAGAAATTGGGTACATCATCATCGGCGTATTTTGAGGGACCCATTGGTCGGACGACGAGCTTATTCCAACGCTCCAAAGCACTCGTATTCGTCAAGATGACTCCAAAGGTCGTCGGGCTATCGGTTATATTTCTGTGATGGTTCCGCCTAGTGTCGCTGTCTCCGTCCTTGAGGGTTTTGTCGATTCGCCATTACTTGTGAATGAGTACCGGAATAACATGTATTAGCAACCCAAACGAACCAAATACAATCACAAGGAAGATGAATGTAGGCAAACAAGTCACATAGGGCATAACGGTTCTCATGTGTCAATTTAACCGATCAATTGTGCTCCAAGCAATCAACTAATATTGCAAATATAGAGAATCATTATCTAAAAGCCCTAGCAATTAAAGCTCGTGCCCAATTCATCATCAATTCCCCCAAATATGTCTCAATTCACATGCTCATAAGGTGTTTGATAATTTGCCCTAAAGAAGAATTCATCCAAAACATAGCAAAAATACCAACACAAGCACCCAATATAATCCCTAACATGTAATTCTCAAAACATTCATAAGAAAAAAGGAAATTCTTACCGAAATTCTCAAAATTTCACAAAAGGGGAAAATTGGAACCCTAGGTGCCTTTCACCCAATTTGTCAATTCAAACACAAATTTGATGCACTTTGTTAGTGTATTATGTTGAGAGGATGAATTATGAGTAAATTTGGAAGAAAATCGGGACTTTGGATCAATGTAGGAAGATTGGCGATTTTTTCGTGTTAAAGGGGTTTGAAAAATATGAAGAACAGTGGTCCGGACCCTTTTTGACATCTGTGCAAATGGGGGTGACGACGGGCCGTTCATGGGCGCACGGGTTACCCGTGCGTCTTGCCGTAGAGAAAACAAATTTTCATCCAGGCACGCACGGGGCGTTAAATCGGCACACGGGTGACCCGTGCGTGTTGCCGTAGCTCCTTTGGTTCCCCTTCCAGTGCGCACGGGTGGTGTGCCCAAGCACGGGTTACCCGTGCGTCCTGGCGATTACTCGAGGTAAATTTTTTTCATCAAAACACACAAAATTGAAACAAAACACACACACAAAAAATGAAATCCACACCAAAAACCGTTGGGTTGCCTCCCAACAAGCGCTATATTTAACGTCTTTAGCTTGACGCCTATTATCGTTTTGTCACAGATCTCGCAAGGTGATGGATGTCACCTCTTCTTGGTTACCTCGGTGGAAGTAATGCTTAATTCTCTGACCGTTTACCATAAAAGTCTCATCGTCTTTTGTTAACAATTCCACGATTCCGGGAGGATTCAATACTTTCTTGATCACGAATGGCCCCGACCACCTAGACTTGAGTTTTCCAGGGATAAGGCGTAAATTGTACAAGAGGACTAGTTCCCCTGGTAAACACTCTCATTTCTTGATCATTTTGTCGTGCCATCTTTTAGTTCTTTCTTTATAAATTCGGGAGTTTTCGTAAGCTTCATCCCAAAACTCTTCCATCTGATTTAAATAGAGCAACCTCTCTTCACCGGGCCTTTGAAAATCCAGATTTAGTTTCTTGACCGCCCAAAATGCTTTATGTTCCAACTCTACTGGCAAGTGGCACGATTTCCCAAAAACAAGTTGGTATGTGGATGTGCCCAACGGTGTCTTATATGCAGTCCGGTATGCCCATAGAGCATCATCTAATTTTAACGCCCAATCCTTTCGGTTAATGTTCACCGTCTTTTCAAGGATTTGTTTGATCTCCCGGTTGGCCACTTCTGCTTGCCCATTGGCTTGTGGATGGTATGCCAATGCAACTTTATGTTTCACCCCATATTTTGCCAACAAGTTGCTCATCAATTTATTTACAAAATGCAACCCTCCATCACTAATTAAAGCTCTTGGACTGCAGAATCGAGTAAATATATTTTTCTTAAGGAACCGCATCACAACTTGAGCATCATTTGTTTTGGAAGGAATCGCCTCTACCCAACGAGATACATACTCTACTACAAGTAGAATATATTGATAGCCCGAAGATGATGGAAATGGGCCCATAAAATCAATCCCCCACACATCGAACAATTCAACTTCGATTACATTTGTCATCGGCATCTCGTGTCTTCTGGAAATGTTTCCCATTCGCTGACACCTGTCACATTGTTGCACAAACAAATAACAATCGTTAAATAAAGTGGGCTAGTATAGCCCACTTTGCAATACCTTCGCTGCGGTGCGAGTTGGGCCAAAATGTCCTCCGGAGGGTGTGGAATGACACTGTTGTAAGACTCCCTCCCATTCTTCTTGAGGTACGCATCTTCTTATGATTTTGTCAAACACCTCTTGAAGAGTAGGGGGTCGTCCCACATATTGAACTTTACGTCATGTAAGAACTTCTTCTTTTGATAGGGCGATAGATCTGGAGGCAAAACTCCCGCAGCCAAATAGTTGACAAAGTCCGCATACCACAGAAATTTTGCCTCGAGCATGAGTAATCGTTCATCAGGAAATTCCTCCTTTATCAATTACGTGCTTCTTTGCGCTCCCTTGATTTTCAATTCGAGACAAGTGGTCTGCTACCACATTCTCATATCCCTTCCTATTCTTGATTTCCACATCAAACTCTTGCAATAATAAGATCCACCGAATCAACCTTGGTTTTGCATCCTTTTTATCAAAAAAATATTTGATGGCCGCATGGTCGGTGTGAACAATCGTTTTCGTCCCAATCAAGTATGATCAGAATTTATCAAATGCGAAAACAATCGCCAACATCTCCTTCTTGGTGGTGGTGTAATTCTGTTGAGCACTGTCCAACGTTCTACTAGCATAGTAGATGGATCTAAACAATTTTCCCTCTTTTGACCGAGAACAGCCCCTACCGCAAAATCGCTCGCATCACACATCAATTCAAACGGTTGACTCCAATCTGGGGCGACAAGAATAGGTGCGGTCACCAATGCCTTGTTCAAAGTTTCAAACGCCTGCAAACAATCATTGGAAAAATTGAAAGCAACATCTTTTTCTAACAATTGGCTCAAAGGCTTAGAAATTTTAGAAAAGTCACGGATAAACCTTATATAGAATCCGGCATGGCCCAAGAAGCTCCGAATGGATTTTTCATTTGTAGGGGGGGTAATTTCTCAATCGCTAAAATCTTTGCCCGATCTACTTCCAAACCTGCGAGAAGAGACTCGATGACCAAGTACAATACCATCACGTACCACAAAATGACACTTTTCCCAATTGAGTACAAGATTGGTCTCTTCACATCATTTGTAAGACTAAGGAAAGATTGTGAAGACAATTATCAAAAGAGTCACCAAACACAGAAAAATTGTCCATAAACACCTCCATAACTTTTTCAATAAGATCATGAAATATAGCCATCATACAACGTTGGAAAGTGGCAGGTGCATTACATAAGCCAAATGGCATGCGGTGAAATGCAAATGTGCCATAAGGACATGTAATAATCATAACCTGCAAGACGATCCAACATCATATCTATAAAGGGGAGGGAAAAATGATCCTTTCGAGTGGCATCATTAAGTTTTCTATAATCAATGCATATTCGCCACCCGGTAACAATTCTAGTAGCAATCAGTTCCTCATTCTCATTTTCCATGACTGTTACCCCCCTTTTTTTCGGCACCACTTGTACCGGACTTACCCATGAACTATCAGATATAGCATAGATGATCCCAGCATCTAACCATTTCAACATTTCTTCCTAACCACATCTTGCATGATAGGGTTTAGTCGTCTTTGGTTTTGCACTGATGGTTTATAAACATCTTCCATCCGAATTTTATGCATTACAATGGATGGACTTATGACTTTTAAATCAGTTATAGACCATCCGATTGCCGACTTATGTTTTCGTAAAACCCTTAACAATTTATCAAGTTGAGTAGGAGTGAGAAGAGATGAAACGATTACCGGATTTGCATTATTCGCCCTAAGAAATGCATAATTGAGGTGTTCGGTAATTGCTTGAGTTCCGGAGTCGATGTTGCTGTTTTAGGGTCACGCACGGGTTGCCCGTGGCTTAGCGCACGGGTGTGCATAATCCCCTCGATTCATCCTTCGGCATCACGCACGGGTTGCCCGTGCTCCAGCACACGGCCCGTGCGCCCTTCAGGGTTCCCAACCATCGCTTTGGCATCACGCACGGGTTGCCCGTGCGTGGACGCATGGGTCGTGCGTGCCTGAAGGTTTTGCTCCCTTATTTCTGACTTTGCGTCCTCGCCTCTTGCGCTCTAGGTAGTTCCTCGTATATGATCTAAGGCACAAACATTGTCGTACAAATCTTGGTTATCAAAATCAAGTACAACACTCGACATTGAGCACGAGTGGGTTAGACCAAATTCCAAATCATCTGTAGACAATGTATGATCAACATAATCCTCAATGCATGAACTAACTATATCCAAAAAATTACAATTCTCCACCGTATCATGAAATTTCATTGCCTTATATATATAGAAAATAAAACGTGCTCATCATTAACACGTAACGTGAGCTCTACTTTTTGTACATCTATTAAGGCTTTACCAAGAGTAACAAGGAATGGGCGCCCAAGTATCGGTGAACGTCACGATCTTCTTCCATATCGAACCAAGAAATCCACAGGGAATATAAATTTATCAACTTTTACCAGCACGTCTTCTATAATTCCCTTTGGATATGTAAGTGATCGGTCCGCAAGTTGCAATGTCACCGTGGTTGGCTTTGCTTCGCCTAGTCCAAGCTTCCTGAAAATGGACAAAGGCATCAAATTAATACTTGCCCCTAAATCACACAACGGTTTATTAAAGAAGTTACCACCAATAGCACAAGGGATAGTGAAACTCCCCGGATCTTTCAGTTTTTGCAGTAGCTTCCTTTGGATTATCGCGCTACATTCTTTCGTTAAATTCACCGTTTCAAAGCTTGTCATCTTCCTCTTTTTCGACATAACATCCTTAAGAAATTTTGCGTAATTTGGCATTTGCTCTAGTGCGTCTGCAAAGGAATGTTAATGTGCAATTTCTTAAATATATCAAGGAATTTTGCAAATTGATCATCAAGCTTTTTCTTTTGAAATCTTTGAGGGAAGGGAAGAGAGACAGGCAATTTAGATATATTAGAGTTAGACGATGATTTAAGCTTCTCAGCCCCTATTTGTTCCTCCTCTTGTCTCTCTTTTTCCCCATTGACTTCGACACCATCTTTCATTCTCGATTCAACATCTCCCACCTTTGATGCTTCATCCGAATTTTTCAGATTTCCCGGTTTTTCTTTAGGCCCCTCATATTCTGTACCGCTTCTTAACCGAATAGCTTTGCATTGCTCCTTACGATTAACTTCCGTGTTACTCGGAAATTGACCCTTTTGATGTTGCCCACCAACAATTGTAGCCAATTGGCCCACTTGAGTTTCAAGATTCTTTATCGAACTTGTCATTTGGGTCATTTGTAGCTCCACCTTATCCATCCTAGAATCTTGTCTAGCGAAGTGACTCCTCTTGTCACTCATGAATGCATTTGATTGATTTATGAACGACGTGAGTGTATCTTCCAAAGATGATTTGCCTTCTACATCGCTCCCCCATTTGATGCATTAAATCCGGTGGTTGCAACACATTCTTTGTATTGGCATAGGAAAAATTTTCATGGTTTCTCAATCCCGGATGGTAGTGTGTTGGGTTTGAATTGTTCCGAAAATTGTTGAAATTCCGGTTATTCACATAACTGACCTCCTCCATCGGGTATAGAAGAGCTTCACTACCCGTGCTCGTGCTTGCCTCTGGCCCCTTTGTCAAAACACTCAATTGGGTTGTCAATGCCGCCACTTGTGCGATCCAACACTTTAATCGGTCCGAATCCGAGATTTCGCTACTCGTTGTACATTGGATCTTTCGACGACGCCCCGTAACTATTCATAGCCATTTCTTCAAGAAGATTCAAGGCGTCTTGTGGAAATCTTGCCAACAATGCTCCTCCCACAAGGCATCAACAAAGGCCCTCGTTTGCCCCATTAAACCATTGTAGAAGAAACATAATTGTTGATCCTCCGGAACCCATGTTGTGGACATCTTCTTAACAAATCCCAAATCGTTCCCAAGCCTCGTACAAGGTTTGTAGTCAAACTCGGAATTGAGTGATTTCGCTTTTGAGCCGCAAAGTTTTGCTCGGTGGAGAAAGGGAATAGGCGCAATCTTATGGCATCATCCGAAACTCCATTCATTTTATTGTACTGCATATTTGGATGAAATGTTCAAAGTGAGAATTAGGATCTTCAGTTGCGAAACCCCCAAACTGGTTCTATTGTACCATGTTGATCAGTGTCGGTTTAAGCTCGAAGTTGTTGGCATTTATCGGTATATGAGCAATACCACCGTAATTACGATTCGTTTGAGGTCGAAAGTAATCACGGATAGGTTGCTGTGGAACCGGTATTGGTAACTCGTTGATCCCATTGTTATCTCTATTTTCTTCGTCCACGTCCCCCATATTCTGATTTTGTTGTCTTTCAGCCCGTCTAGTAGTTGCATTAATTCTCCTTGCGAAAGCCTCAACCTCCGGTATGAGCGGTATTAAATCTCCTCGCCTAGAGCGTGTGTTCATGCACTACCTGGACCAAACTAAAAGAAACAAGTCAAATAATGAAGGATTTAAGTTAACCAAAAATTATGAGAAAATAATAAAAAAAATGTCTAAATTAAGAATAATTCTATCTATCACAATATTAGCACCAAACATTGTATTAGTCCACGGCAACGGCGCCAAAAACTTGTTCGCCTTTATTTTTAGCTCACCGCAAGTGTACAGTGTACGTTATAGAAAAGGGTAGCAAGGTCGTATCCACGGAGACTAATAAATTTGTGCGCTAAATATTGAACTAAGATAGTCTTAATTTTATTTAGACGATCGTAATTTGATGATTGATGTTATGAGATTAAAACAATCTAGACTACTAAAACACAAGATTAAGATAATACAAATGATAGAAGTATCAAGATGATGAGATGGATTCCCGAGTTAAGGTTTCGATTAATACCCCTCTTGTTGTCCGATTTAATCAAAGCCAAGTTATTATCAATATTCCTATAAGACGATCACAAAGATATTTTATCCTCCTCTTTGAGATGCATATAAAACGTAGATTGAAATACCTATGCTAGCATCTCTACTCAACATGTAGTATTCAACTCCCAAAAGTTCAAAAGATCAAATATCCTGACAAATATTTACAAACCTCTCGATTCATGCAACTATTTGTGTCGAGTACTCAAGATCTAATATTGAAACTCATCTCTCGAATTATGAATCAATATATCAAACAAGTTAAATCATTGATCAAGTGATAAAACAAGAATAAGCTCAAAGTACTCAAATAGGCTTCAAGACAATAACTTCAACTAAGATCAAAACATCCAACAAGTGTTCATTAATCTACTACCAAAACCCGGAAATCTCAAGAGTTTAGCAACACATGATTTCTAAACAACTCATAGACAAATTGTTCATAGCCATGACAACTAAAAATGAAAGATGAAAACTACAAGAGAAGCAAGAAAAACTTAAGAAAGTCGACAATCTCTCGATGTATCTCCGTTCCTTGAGCTCCAATGCAACCCGATTGTCTCCTTGATGTCTTCTTCCAAGAATAGACCTTTGTCTTGTGTGGTAGATCCCAAAATGTCGAGAATCTCCTTGGTGTGCGCCCCAAAAGTGCTTATATACCTCCTTAAAAGTCTAAGGCATTTCTTTGTCAAAAAATCAAGCTGATAAAGCGAGGGACGCATGGGCGTGCGTGGGCGCACGGGCTACCCATGCATCTTTCCGTAATCAAAATATACTTTTCACCAACCAAATAAGACGGGCCATGCGTCGATGCACGGGTAGCCTTTGTGCGCATTGCCGTATGTTAGAAATTTATTGTTTAGATTTTGATGAATGCCATGTAAAACTTAGAATAGAAAGTTGGCACCCCAATTCTTGCTATAAAATGTATTGTAATATATAAAGGCTGGCCAAGCCGAGTTAAGTCGTCCTACGCCCTAACATGCAAGAAGACAATCAAGACTTGAAGGAAGACTCATTGCGCGAGACACCGAGTATGGCAAAGAAGAGTAGATGGGAACTCTCTTCAAGAAGCAAGCGGTGAGATGCAAACAGAGTGGAGCATCACCAAGTCAACTCAAGAAAAGCCAAGTGTCAAGTTGAGTGAAAGAAGAGTCATCCATGATTGGAAGTCGACTCTAAGTCACCTGGAGAAAGCAAGGAAATGCGGTCAAGTCGAGATAATCAGTAAAAGATCCGTTGCACGAAAATCAAGAGAATTACTTAAACAAGTAATATCTCCATACCACCTTTCTCGAGTGCTCGACCCCGAGGAAGCGTGCAAAAGGAATGAACCAATGGGAAGCACTACACCGTGTCGAACTCGAAAGGTGAAATAACAATTCATACGAGGAAATGGCAATTCCAAGAATCGCAACAAGACAAGTCAACGATCGCAAGTGACTTTCAAAAATAAGCCTATCTCTTCAACGGGCAAATTTTTGAAAGTTCACTATAAAAGGCCGAGGAGTTTGTTTGAGAAAAAAGATACATAGATGACACACATGTGAGATATACAAGCATATTAGAAAAACTGAAATATTCTCAATTCTCAAGCCTACATTACGAAGAACATCAATCCAACACTCACTGTGAAGGAAAGATAACTTCAATCGGTTGGAGAGGAAAATATCAAAAACAAGGGGTCTACATTCCGGGAAGGATTGTAGGAAGGTTCAAGGTTGAGCCAAGTCTTAAGCTTTTGGAGGGCTTC
Source organism: Rehmannia glutinosa (assembly GCA_016081115.2). Classification (NCBI taxonomy): domain Eukaryota; kingdom Viridiplantae; phylum Streptophyta; class Magnoliopsida; order Lamiales; family Orobanchaceae; genus Rehmannia; species Rehmannia glutinosa. Next base: position 73,526,452 of record CM071928.1, read on the forward strand.
GTGATCAAATCCAAAGAGCTTGAGCAAGTGAGTCAGAGTAGCAAGGCAAACGCCTGTGAAGAAGCCGAGTCGTCTGAGAAGCCACCGAGTGATCAAGGCATCTCCAGATCGAGTCCCAAAGGATCAAGTCGGCCGTGTGATCAAGACTTGTATCGACTGTTACCACTTTGTAAACCGATCATTACCTAGTGGATTCCTCCGGAGTTGGAGAAGAGAGGAGTAGAAGAATTACCCCATCTTCGAACCTCTATAAAAATTTCATTGTGTCATTTACATTTCAAAGACTTTAATTCTTGCATTTTTAATGTTTATATCTCATGATAAATTTGCTATCCACTTAATAACTTATAAGTACTAAACCAAGCACTAAATTCTTGCTCAATCAAACTTAAGGGTGTTAAGTCTTCCAATAAAACAAAACCACAATCGAGTTAATTTAGAGCTAACAATGAGTTATTCCATCAACAGCTCGATTGAGTTTGTTGAGTGATTAACTCTACTTGAGTGACTAAATTGATTGTCCATCAAGGACACACAACTGTGTAGTATCAACTCGTAGATTTAAAAGGACTAAATCGAAAATTTGGTAAGGTTTATTCAACCCCCCTCGCTAAACCTTACACTTACACCCCTTGGGACCTACACCGTAGGAAATTTCCATGTCTTGATGGCACACGGGTGGTGCGTGTACGCACGGGCTACCCGTGCGCATTGTTGTACCCTCAAAATTCCTTTCCCGGGGCGCACGGGTGGTGCTCGGGCGTGCGCCCTACCCGTGCGTCTTCTATTTTGCGTCATTTGTGGTATTTCTTCTCCGCAATGCTCGTATTTGTCTCCAAATTACTTCAAATATCATTAAATTCCTACAAAACGAAAGCAGAGCATAATATCTTTCCCACAAAGAGCGAATCAACCATTTCATATAAGTTTATGCACGTTTAATCGCCATTTTTGCCATAAATATGCCCCAAAATACATGTAAAACTCACGCCTATCACTCACCAAGGACGGGCGGGCTGCCCGTGCTTCATGCCAAAACCACATTATTCCTCCCTCCAGGCACGCACGGGCGTGCGCTTAGCACACGGGTCACCCGTGCGTGATGCCGCATAAAGAACACTCGTGTTTTTCTTTTAACAAAAGAAAACAAACAAAAACAAAAATCACACCACAAACCGTTGGGTTGCCTCCCAACAAGCGCTATATTTAACGTCTTTAGCTTGACGCTATTAATTTCGATTCATACCACCTTTGAATGCGTATATTAGCCGCTTTGGATCATGGTCAAGAACTGTTTTTCCATTGTTTGCATCTAGTAATGCATAATTGGGATTTCTAAGCAAGTATTGGAGTCCTGATGTTGGAACACTTTCATTTGAATTATGCTCATGTTGTTCGTGTGCGCGTACGTACCACCGTGTTCATTTCGTTGTGGAATAACTTTCTTATGATATCACGCACGATCGATCGGGCATCCACACACTCGCTTCATGTGTTCCTCGTCCCGTTCTACTCCTTTTCGACACCACACATGGGCTGAAAGTGCATAGACATACAATCCGTGTTTGGTTAAACTTTCTTGCTTTTGCGGATCTTTGGCTCCTCGTATTTAGTACCACTCTTTTGATGAATGGCACTACATTGTCCTTTTGAGTTGGCTTGGTGCTTGAAAATTGGCTCTTTTGTTGTTTCCCACCAACAATTGTAACTAATTGGCCCACTTGGGTTTCAAGATTTTTTATCGAACTGGCCATCTGTGTCATTTGTAGCTCTATTTGATCCATCCTTGCGTCTTGCCTTGCGAAATGCCTCCTAGTTTCACTCATGAATGCATTGGATTGATTTATGAATGAGGTGAGGGCTTCCTCTAAAGATGGCTTATTTGATTCATCGCGAGTAAAGTGGTCCCTCGACTCGCTCCTGAACAAACTTGTTTGAATCCTTAACGAGGTTAGGGCTTCTTCTAAAGATGGTTTTGCCTCTGCATTTGTAAACCCATTCATTGCATTGGAGCTTGATGGTGTTGGAATCACATTCTCCGTGTGAGCATATGAAAAATCTTCGTAATTCCTCCAATCTGAATAATAGTGCGTAGGAGTAGGATTATTCCAATAACTGTAGAAATTCCAGTTATTGAAATAATTGGCCTCCTCCATCCGAGCGGGTGTTCGTGCACTACCTATACCAACTCAAAGAAACAAATCAAACATTGTAGAGATAGAATTTACAAAAGAAAAAATGAAATAAAAAAAAATCTAAATTAAAAATAATTCTATCTATCGCAATATTAGCACCAAAAATTGTATTAGTCCTCAGAACGGCGCCAAAAACTTATTCGCCTTATTTTTAGCTTCACTTTGCAAGTGTACGGTGTAGTTTATAGAATAGGGTAAGCAAGGTCGTATCCACGAGACTAATAAATTAGGGCGCTAAGTATTGAACTAAAATAACTTTATTTTTATTTAGACGATCAAAATTGGATGATTGTTGTGGAAGTAAAGGCAAGAAATAACCACAAGAATACAAGATACTGAAAATAATGGAATTATCAAGAGAATGAAATGGATTCCCGGTTATGGTTTCAATTAATATTCCTCTTATTGTGCGATTTAATCAAAGCTAAAGTTATTATCAATATTCCTATAAGACGATCACAACGATATTTTATCCCCCCTCTCGAGATGTATATAAAGTGTAGATTGAAATATCTATGCTAGCATCTCTACTCAACATAAGATACACAACTCCCAAAAGCACAAAAGATCAATTGTCCTCACAAATATTCACAAACCTCTCGATTATGCAAACATTCATGTCAAGTACTCAAGATCTAATATTGAAACTCATCTCTCGAATTATGAATCAATATATCAAACAAGTTAAATCATTGGCTAAGTGATAAAACAAGAATAAGAACAAAGTACTCAAATAGGCTTCAAGACAATAACTTCAACTAAGATTAAAACATTCAACAAGAGTTCAATTAATCTACTTCCAAAACCTGGAAATCACAAGAAGTTTAGCTACTCATTACAATAAACAACTCATAGACAAATTGTTCATATTTATGATAAGCCAAAATGAAAGATTAAAGCACAAAGAATGAGAAAACTTAGGGAAATGGATAATCTCTCGATTAATCTTCAATCCTTAAGCTCCAATTCGACCTGATTCTTCCCTTGATTCTTCCTTGATGAAGTTGAGCTATTTCTTGTATTCTTGGGTCTTTTCCAGACCTTTCCTCTCCTGGTGTGCGCCCCAAAAAGTGGTATTTATACCCTTTTAGAAGCCTAGGTCAATTTGCTGTCATTTTTGGAGTTTTCTTAAGAACGCACGGGTCGTGGCGCCCACGCACGGGCTACCCGTGATCAAATCCATAGGCATTCCCCTGTTTTTTACCAGCCACGCACGGGTCGTGCTCCCACGCACGACCTACCCGTGCTCGGCCGTAGACATGCTCAAAGCCAAGTTATTATCAATATTCCTATAAGACGATCACAAAGATATTTTATCCTCCCTCTTCAGATGCATATAAAACGTAGATTGAAATACCTATGCTAGCATCTCTACTCAACATGAAGTATTCAACTCCCAAAAGTTCAAAAGATCAAATATCCTCACAAATATTTACAAACCTCTCGATTCATGCAACTATTTGTGTCGAGTACTCAAGATCTAATATTGAAACTCATCTCTCGAATTATGAATCAATATATCAAACAAGTTAAATCATTGATCAAGTGATAAAACAAGAATAAGCTCAAAGTACTCAAATAGGCTTCAAGACAATAACTTCAACTAAGATCAAAACATCCAACAAGTGTTCATTAATCTACTACCAAAACCCGGAAATCTCAAGAGTTTAGCAACACATGATTTCTAAACAACTCATAGACAAATTGTTCATAGCCATGACAACTAAAAATGAAAGATGAAAACTACAAGAGAAGCAAGAAAAAAACTTAGGAAAGTCGACAATCTCTCGATGTATATCCGTTCCTTGAGCTCCAATGCAACCCGATTGTCTCCTTGATGTCTTCTTCCAAGAATAGACCTTTGTCTTGTGTGGTAGATCCCAAAATGTCGAGAATCTCCTTGGTGTGCGCCCCAAAAAGTGCTTATATACCTCCTTAAAAGTCTAAGGCATTTCTTTGTCAAAAATCTGCATGATCTGGCCAGGGACGCACGGGCCGTGCGTGGGCACGGGCTACCCATGCATCTTTCCGTAATCAAAATATACTTTTCACCAACCAGCGCAGACGGGCCATGCGTCGATGCACGGGTAGCTTTGTGCGCATTGCCGTATGTTAGGAAATTTATTGTTTAGATTTTGATGAATGCCATGTAAAACTTAGAATAGAAAGTTGGCACCCCAATTCTTGCTATAAAATGTATTGTAATATATAAAGTCGGCCAAGCCGAAGGCGAGTTAAGTCGGCCTACGCCCTAACATGCAAGAAGACAACTCAAGACTTGAAGGAAGACTCACGCTGAGACAAATTTGAGTATGGCAAAGAAGAGTAGATGGGAACTCTATCAAGAAGCAGTGAGATGCACTGAGTGGAGCATCACTCAAGTCAACTCAAGAAAAGCCAAGTGTCAAGTTGAAGTGAAAGAAGAGTCATCCAATGATTGGAAGTCGACTCTAAGTCACCTGGAGAAAGCAAGGAAATGCGGTCAAGTCGAGATAATCGTAAAAAGATCCATTGCACAGAAATCAAGAGAATTACTTAAACAAGTAATATCTCCATACCACCTTTCTCGAGTGCTCACCCTTGCGTGCAAAAGGAATGAACCAATGGGAAGCACTACACCGTGTCGAACTCGAAAAGGTGAAATAACAATTCATACGAGGAAATGGCAATTCCAAGAATCGCAACAAGACAAGTCAACGATCGCAAGTGACTTTCAAAAATAAGCCTATCTCTTCAACGGGCAAATTTTTGAAAGTTCACTATAAAAGGCCGAGGAGTTTGTTTGAGAAAAAGATACATAGATGACACACATGTGAGATATACAAGCATATTAGAAAAACTGAAATATTCTCAATCCTCAAGCCTACATTACGAAGAACATCAATCCAACACTCACCGTGAAGGAAAGATAACTTCAATCGGTTGGAGAGGAAAATATCGAAAACAAGGGGTCTACATTCCGGGAAGGATTGTAGGAAGGTTCAAGGTTGAGCCAAGTCTTAAGCTTTTGGAGGGCTTCGTGATCAAATCCAAAGAGCTTGAGCAAGTGAGTCAGAGTAGCAAAGCAAACCCTGTGAAGAAGCCGAGTCGTGCGAGAAGCCACCGAGTGATCAAGGCATCTCCAGATCGAGTCCCAAAGGATCAAGTCGGCCGCGTGTGATCAAGACTTGTATCTGGATCATTACCACTTTGTAAACTCGATCATTACCTAGTGGATTCCTCCAGGAGTTGGAGAAGAGAGGAGTAGAAGAATTACCCCATCTTCGAACCTCTATAAAAATTTCATTGTGTCATTTACATTTCAAAGACTTTAATTCTTGCATTTTTAATCGTTTATATCTCATGATAAATTTGCTATCCACTTAATAACTTATAAGTACTAAACCAAGCACTAAATTCTTGCTCAATCAAACTTAAGGGTGTTAAGTCTTCCACAAAACAAAACCACAATCGAGTTAATTTAGAGCTAACAGTGAGTTATTCCATCAACAAATTCAGTTGAGTTTGTTGAGTGATTAACTCTACTGAGTGACTAAATTGATTGTCCATCAAGGACACAAATTGTGTAGTATCAACTCAGAGATTTAAAAGGACTAAATCGAAAATTTGGTAAGGTTTATTCAACCCCCCTAAACCTTACACTTACACCCCGGGACCTACACCGTAGGAAATTTCCATGTCTTCATGGCACACGGGTGGTGCGTGTACGCACGGTCTACCCGTGCGCATTGTTGTACCCTCAAAATTCCTTTCCCAGGGGCGCACGGGTGGTGCTCGGGCGCGCGCCCTACCCGTGCGTCTTCTATTTTGCGTCATTTGTGGTATTTCTTCTCCGCAATGCTCGTATTTGTCTCCAAATTACTTCAAATATCGTTAAATTCCTACAAAACGAGCAAAGCATAATATCTTTCCCACAAAGAGCGAATCTGAACCATTTCATATGAGTTTATGCACGTTTAATCTCCATTTTTGCCATAAATATGCCCCAAAATACATGTAAAACTCACGCCTACCACTCAGCTGAAGGACGCACGGCGGCTGCCCGTGCTTCATGCCAAAACCACATTATTCCTCCCTCCAGGCACGCACGGGCGCTTAGCACACGGTCACCCGTGCGTGATGCCGTCAGACAAACACTCGGGTTTTTTTTTTAACAAAAGAAAACAAACAAAAACAAAAATCACACCACAAACCGTTGGGTTGCCTCCCAACAAGCGCTATATTTAACGTCTTTAGCTTGACGCCTATTAATTTCGATTCATACCACCTTTGAATGCGTATATTAGCTGCTTTGGATCATGGTCAAGAACCGTTTTTCCATTGTTTGCATCTAGTAATGCATAATTGGGATTTCCAAGCAAGTATTGGAGTCCTGATGTTGGAACACTTTCATTTGAATTATGCTCATGTTGTTCGTGCGCGTACGCACCACCGATGTTCGTTTCGTTGTGGAATAACTTTCTTATGATATCACGCACGCACTGACCGGGCATCCACACACTGTTCATGTGTTCCTCGTCCTGTTTCTACTCCTTTTCGACACCACACATGGGCTGAAAGTGCATAGACATACAATCCGTGTTTGGTTCTCAACTTTCTTGCTTTTGCAGATCTTTGGCTCCTCGTATTTAGTACCACTCTTTTGATGAATGGCACTACATTGTCCTTTTGAGTTGGCTTGGTGGTGCTTGAAAATTGGCTCTTTTGTTGTTTCCCACCAACAATTGTAACTAATTGGCCCACTTGGTTTCGAGATTTTTATCGAATCGCCCATCTGTGTCATTTGTAGCTCTATTTGATCCATCCTTTGCGTCTTGCCTTGCGAAACTTGACTCCTAGTTTCACTCATGAATGCATTGGATTGATTTATGAATGAGGTGAGGGCTTCCTCTAAAGATGGCTTATTTGATTCATCGCGAGTAAAGTGGTCCCTCGACTCGCTCCCGAACAAACTTGTTTGAATCCTTAACGAGGTTAGGGCTTCTTCTAAAGATGGTTTTGCCTCTCGCATTTGTAAACCCATTCATTGCATTGGAGCTTGATGGTGTTGGAATCACATTCTCCGTGTGAGCATATGAAAAATCTTCGTAATTCCTCCAATCAATAATAGTGCGTAGGAGTAGGATTATTCCAATAATCGTAGAAATTCCGATTATTGAAATAATTGGCCTTCTCCATCCGAGCGGGTGTTCGTGCACTACCTATACCAACTCAAAGAAACAAATCAAACATTGTAGAGATAGAATTTACAAAAGAAAAATGAAATAAAAAAAAATCTAAATTAAAAATAATTCTATCTATCGCAATATTAGCACCAAAAATTGTATTAGTCCTCGGTAACGGCGCCAAAAACTTGTTCGCCTTATTTTTAGCTTCACCGCAAGTGTACGGTGTAGTTTATAGAATAGGGTAAGCAAGGTCGTATCCACGAGAGACTAATAAATTAGGGCGCTAAGTATTGAACTAAAATAACTTTATTTTTATTTAGACGATCAAAATTGGATGATTGTTGTGGAAGTAAAGGCAAGAAATAACCACAAGAATACAAGATACTGAAAATAATGGAATTATCAAGAGAATGAAATGGATTCCCGGGTTATGGTTTCAATTAATATTCCTCTTATTGTCTGATTTAATCAAAGCTAAAGTTATTATCAATATTCCTATAAGACGATCACAACGGTATTTTATCCCCCCTCTCGAGATGTATATAAAGTGTAGATTGAAATATCTATGCTAGCATCTCTACTCAACATAAGATACACAACTCCCAAAAGCACAAAAGATCAATTGTCCTCACAAATATTCACAAACCTCTCGATTATGCAAACATTCATGTCAAGTACTCAAGATCTAATATTGAAACTCATCTCTCGAATTATGAATCAATATATCAAACAAGTTAAATCATTGGCCAAGTGATAAAACAAGAATAAGAACAAAGTACTCAAATAGGCTTCAAGACAATAACTTCAACTAAGATTAAAACATTCAACAAGAGTTCAATTAATCTACTTCCAAAACCTGAAATCACAAGAAGTTTAGCTACTCATTACAATAAACAACTCATAGACAAATTGTTCATATTTATGATAAGCCAAAATGAAAGATTAAAGCACAAAGAATGAGAAAACTTAGGGAAATGGATAATCTCTCGATTAATCTTCAATCCTTAAGCTCCAATTCAACCCGATTCTTCCCTTGATTCTTCCTTGATGAAGTTGAGCTATTTCTTGTGTTCTTGGGTCTTTTCCGGACCTTTCCTCTCCTGGTGTGCGCCCCAAAAGTGGTATTTATACCCTTTTAGAAGCCTAGTCAATTTGCTGTCATTTTTGGAGTTTTTCTTCAAGAACGCACGGTCGTGCGCCCACGCACGGGCTACCCGTGATCAAATCCATAGGCATTCCCCTGTTTTTACCAGCCACGCACGGGTCGTGCTCCCACGCACGACCTACCCGTGCTCGGCCGTAGACATGCTCAAAACCTTCAGTGCGCGCTGGTCGTGGCGTCGTCGGCGACGCACGTTGCCCGTGCGCCACCCAAACGTCCGAATTTGCTTGCGGGGTCTTCATAAGAGTTGTAGCCCTCTCTCTTCGCTTTCCATAGCCACTTGAATCAGCTCAATATCAATTTTGTAGAGAGAGTATGGCCAAAATACTAAACCCCGCGATCTTTGGAAATTCAATACGCGTTTGGGCGTTCCTTGAGATAAATATCCCGTTGTTTGATCATCCATGCTTCTTTTGAGACACGACTCATCACTATGACTCTAGACTCCATATAGTTGGCTTCCAATTGGATGTAATCGCCGATTCTTGATGATTCTAGGTCGCAATGCTCGTATTTGTCACAAAATCACTCCAAATATCATTAAATTCCTACAAAACGAGCAAAGCGTAATACATTTTCCACGAAGAGCGAATATATACCATTTCATATGAGTTATTGAATGATTATAAACAATTATAGCCATAAATATGCCCTAAAATACATGCAAAACTCACACCAATCAAGAACTCAATCAAAACATTGTTTTCTCTAGTGAATCGTGAAATACATACCAAATCTTGGTTATGGATGGAACATAAAGTATATTATTCAAAGAATAATGACTTGCCAACAACATGAGAGGAAATTACGGATGAACCAATATGAGAAATAGAAAATGAAGAACCATTACCCACAATCGCATGTATGCTCCTTGATATTCATATTTAATGATTAAGTTCTCAAGATCTCTAGTGATGTGGTTGTAGCTCCACTATCAAAGTACCATTTTGTGTTTGGGGAATAAGAAGAGCCTGCACTTATAGTAATATATGCCCGAGGTGTACCATTGGTTCCTGCAAATTAATGTTCACCACCAAACCTACGTTTGACTGATTAGTTCCTTGAAAACTAATATCAAATTGTTTGTAGCACTTTAGAGCCGCATGCCCGCTCTACCACATAATTGACAAGTGGGACCTCGGCCTCCCGCGAAAACCGCAACCACGTCCTCCGAAAGAGCTGCCTCAACCTTTAAAGGATGGTTAAAGATAAGCAACATAAGTTGAATCTTTGAGATGGAGAAGGAGAATGAGACGTGTCTAAGAGATAGATTGAGTAGTAGTGTAAAAAGTAATCGGGGTTGATGTCATGTTATTCAATCATTATTTCATTTGTTTGTAAAACTAATTATAATTCAAGAAAAGAGATGTCTTCGACTCTTGAGGTCAAATTAACAACAAAAACTTTATAATCGGATTCAAGTCCACCAAGAACATAGAGAGCTAACTTAGAATTAAATATAGTTTGTCCAATAGAGTTTAGATCATCTATAAAACCTCTCATTTTCAAAATATATTCATCAATTGTCATTTCCTTTCTTCAATGTTTGAAACATCAAATGAAAATGCAACGCTCTCGCTTTAGATTGAGTATGACACAATTTTTCTAGTGCGATTAACAAATTTTAAGAGCACCTTGTGACATGACCAAGCATAGATTCACCGATAAAGCAAACATCTAACTCAATAAGAACTCGATCTCTACGCATCCAAACCACATATTCAGAATTAAAGTAGAAGATGAAGAAGAATCGAAATTGTGTACATAAGCAGGGGCAATTTCGGTTCCCAACAAATAAATCTCAAATCTATGTGCACGAACAAAATGGATAGAACTTGTAATCTCCAAGATTGATCAAAACGAATTGACAGAGAAGTGAAATATTGAATAATCACAGCCACAATAGAGTTCAAAGAGGAATCCATGAAACTCGGAAAAAAAAATCGAAAAGAGCTCACTTTGAAAAGAAGATCAAAAGATGAATCGAAAAACCAAAAGTAAACCTACATCGAAAGCGTAAACGTGAAGAATACCAGACGGAGAAATGAACATTGTGCGAGAAAAGGAAGAGCACTCGTGTTGGGTAAAATTTCTCGTGAAGGTTTATGTTTGAAGAAAAAAATGGTCGAATAGAGTGCTTAGGCTTAGTCGAGGCCGATTTAGGATCGATCTCCGCAAGACGAAAACGCCCGTATACCGAGTGCTTACGGCCCGGCGCCGCCCTAAGATACAACGACTTTTAACAGCTTTCGGTTAGCGAAAGACAAAGAAAACCGGAACAACAAAGAAACAAAACAAGTGTTTGACTACTTTCAAGCTTTCAAGGAGGAAAAATGGGCAAGATGCAAAATGCAATGCTCGATTTTATGTTATCCGATTAATTTCGTCTTTTCGTATGTTTTTCAAATACTCACCAGGGATCGACTTTTATAGGCCTTGACGCCCGTATGGAAAGAACATGTCTTTTGGCTCGAAAAGATACCTTTTGCATCAATGCACGCACTTTTTCTGCAGAGAGCACGGCCCGCACCGCACGGCGTGCTCCTGCCCGTCTTGTGAGGCCGAAATATTTTCCCAGTTGAACTCTTTTTAATTAATTACGAAAATTAATTAAATCTATTTAATTAATTACAAAAATTAATTAAATATTTTAATGTTTTAAAGGTTTTTGGTCCAAAAAGAATAAGGGCCTTGAAGCCCAAGCCCACGACCCGGGCCGAGCCGGCCGAGCCGAGCCGCAGCGCGTGTGTGCTGACCAAACCCACAAGCATGTAGGTCCTCTCCCCTTTAAAAACTTGGGTGTCCCCAAGGGCCCAAACCCATTTGTCCAACTTAGGATAAATAAAGTGTGCAACTTTACCTCATTTTTCCTATGTGGGATGGAGCATCTCTCCCCCACATTTTCCATTTTCCATACCATTTATTTGTATTAAGTGGCTAACTTCTTGCATTAATTTCTCATTCATCCGGAATCGGTTTGAGAAATTCCAAATGCCATTCTCATCTACTCTCTTAGTAGAATTTTTACAAATAATTTAATTCCATTTTTCACAAATGGAAACCACTTAATTAATTGGTCAAAATCGGGTCAACACCCCATTTATCAAAGACCAATTCCAACACACGCTCTCGGCTCTTGATACAATGCTAGAACATAATTGAAGATTGTATTTCATTATGCGTAAAATTGGGCATTACAATGTACACTACACTTGTATTTGTAGAACCAAATGGAGGAGGTAACTAACGTTGTAACTAACTTGTAACTAATTGTAACTAACTTTGATGACACACTCCAATAGAGGGGAAGAAAGGAAGAAGATGGGAAAGAGATGAAGAAAGGAAGCAAAAAAAAAAAAAAAAAGAAGAGAAGGTAGGCGGTGGTGGTGGATGTAGAGATGTTAAACGGTCGTGACCCGTTGTCTTGACCGTTTAAACCGAGAAAAAAAAAGATGGTTAGGGCCGAGTTATTTTGGCCCATTTAAATCAGGGTCTTTTTTGGTCCGGACTGTTTAGCCCGAGGCCCGTTAGGGCTATCCCGCCAATTGTGTTTTTTTTTTAAATAAATATAATTCTAATATTATAAATCTATTTTATTACATATTACCTATTACTAAATATATTTTTTTCAAGCTCACGTCTACTCATCTTTAATAGGTTTAAATATATAATTATTAAAACTATTACTTATAGTCATATGAATATTTTTTTTAAAAAGTATTATTTTTTTCATTTTATATGGGTATATAATATATAATGCTATCTTTTATTATTATAATTTTATTTTAAAATTTTAGATCATGGAATGTTTAAATTTTGTAATTAATTAATGCAATATAATTATAAACTATGCAAATTTTTTTATAATGAATACTTTAACTTAATATTTTAAACTTAAATGTTATATATGTTCGACTTTAAAATTTTAGATTTAAATATATAATTTTTATTTTTATAATTATAGCCCGATAGTGGCCCGTTTAGCTCAAGCCCTAGGGGGTTAGGGTTAGGTTCGCAATATGCTAGCCCGTTTAATAGTGGCTCGTTTAGCCCGTTTGCTTTAGCCCGCCCCCTTAGGTTAACCCTATAAGGCTAGGGCCAGCTCGTTAACATCTATAAGTGGTTGTGGGCCTGAAATGGTCAAGGAGAAAGAAGAAGAAGAATAAAGGTAGTAACCAAATACGGGGGCATTGGAGATTGGGCGGTCTTTGAAATGCAAATGAGGAGGAAGAGGGGAGATGGGAGAGGAAAGAAGAAAGGAAAGGGACAAAAATGTTATTTTGTTTTATAAATTTCCAACTCAGAAATTTTAGGTTCAAGTTTATTTTTTATAAAATTAAATTCCATGTGAGGTATTAGGTAAGTGCCACTAGTTGTAATAGGTAATAGGATCAAAAATCCAAAAAAATAAATCCACTTAAAGGACTGAATACAAAGTTGAAAAAGAAATAGGACTAAATCTCCTAATAATATTTACTGATTACTATAATCAATGAAAATATTATGTACTATCAAATAATCCAATTATTCATTCTCAAAATCTATTAGATGTTCATGTAATAAGCAAATATTATAAAAATCAATATGGTAATCTGTTATGTGTGTGTGTATATATATCAGACAATCACCCTTTCGGTTTCACAGATAAAACAAGGTGCATCTGAAAATTAATACAATGAGTGCGTGGAGCCATTATCCCCCTTGCGAAAACATTCCATGTGTTACTCGTGAATGTTGTGCTCAGGGTTACAAGTTTGAATGGCCCGATGTAGTTGGAATGACTTCTGAACAAGCCACCTCCATTATTATCCATGATAATCCCTTGGTGACCGTTAATCTATTGAACAAGGGTACTGACGTAGTAGATTTCTGCTGCAATCGAGTAGTGCTTCCAGTTGACGAGAACAATCGTGTTTATGCTGTGCCTATGGTTGGATAAAATAAGATATAATAAAATAATAATAATAATGAAATTGAGTCATGAGACTTGAATAAATGCATAAAGTATTAACAAATAGAGTTTGATGTATACATCATGCTATATATTAATACTACTGAAATAGATGCTGAACTTTTCGTTTGTTGTATTTTGCCTATATTTGTTTTCTCATTTGCTTTTACTGATGAACTAGTTTTGATTTCTGATATGAGATTTAACATATTAATTTGCACCAATAAATATAGCATACATCTTAAACTTATAACCTTGATCAAAATACTTATAAAAGTTGTTGACGCGCGTTTTGGTCAACAAGTAGAAATATGTAAAAGATTTAACACGTGGAAATGAAAACGTGCGTAACGTATATTTATTTCTCGCTAATTATGCCTTTTTGTATTTTGCTTGTTTTAATATTGGGGTCGGTCTTTTTTATAATTTGTTACTATCTCCGCCTCCTTTTTCTTTTCTCATTTTCGACTTTTTATACCCCTTTTGAGTAAGTGGGTTTACAATAGTCATCTTTGCACTAACTATTCATTAATTAATAAAATAGCTAAAAAACGACACATGTCCCTCTATAGTTGTGCATGTCGGCAAAACTTGCCACTTGTCGACTTCTCTTCATAATTCTCCGACATGTGGCGCCTTCTGATACCAATAAAGTGTCAAGCATGGGCATGTGTTTATTTTTACGAAGGTGTCGCACAGCGTGCGTTTCATTTCAAACTTGGGCTCGGGGCTCGGCGCTCGGAGCCGTGTTGCGGTTGGGCTCGGTGTCGTTGGGCTCGGTGAGCGGGCGAGCCTAATTAAATGACGTGTTGTCGTACATCATTGTTGACGTCACCCGTAGGTCACCTATTCGAATATGTGTCAGACTGATGACGTGGATTAATTTCTCACAGCTCGGCTCGGGTATCATCAAAGGCCCCCAAGTTTGATTCCGAGAGAAGAATCTCTGAGATCGGAGTTAAACTTTAATGCTAATGATGAACATTTAATGGGAAAACGGATTTCTCCAAGGTTTTGTTCTTTCCTGGCACCTGTCGCGTAGCAATTAATGCTTGAAACGGCGCATTAATTGGGTTGCCATAATGACAAACACGTGGCATCTTGTGTTTGGACCAATCTTGCGCGGGAACCAAAAAGGTACGTCGATTACTGTCGGCGTGGGGGCGCGACATTTTTTGACATGTTTGACGGTTTTTGAGTTTTTTAAAAGCGCGTCTTTTTGAATAATTGTCGCGCTATCGAGGAACCCTATCTATAAATACTCGCGTTTCCCTTCATCATTCATTTTCGCAACCATTGACCTTTGAGCTAAAGCAACTAGAACCGAAGAGAAATTTCGAGTCGGCTTTCCAAGTTCAGAGACTTCAAACTTAGGTATTTTTTCAAAATACTCTCCCTTTACCTATAAATGTCTTCTTTTGAGGATAGTAGGAGTCGTAGTTATAGTGTTGAGGTTGAAATCGAAGACCCTCCCTCTCGAACCTTCATTTTTCTCACCAAAGACGGCCACGGCCATCACCGCCTCGTAGTCCGAGCGTTATTCGGATATCTTCTCCGGATTCTCCA
Organism: Rehmannia glutinosa; assembly: GCA_016081115.2. NCBI lineage: Eukaryota > Viridiplantae > Streptophyta > Magnoliopsida > Lamiales > Orobanchaceae > Rehmannia > Rehmannia glutinosa. The sequence goes on from CM071928.1 coordinate 73,541,494, forward strand.
CGGCGGAACGTCTTTGGGGCGGACTCATACTATCTTCAATCCGACACGGTGGCCGTCTTTAGATAGGGAACGGTGTATCAACCCGGACCGGCACAAGCAAGTTCCGACGAAGACTTCATAAGCGTTGATTCTAGACGATGCAAGCAAGAAGAAGACATGGACCCATCGGAGCCGGAGCGTGACAACGTGGAGCGAGTAGATGAACCATCCGGCGATTCGAGGCGGAGAGAGGCCGCTAGGGCCCATAGGCCACCGTAATGGCGACGGCCGCGGAGGAGGCCTCGTCTCCGTGTCGAGCCTCGGTGGACGCCGAGTGATATAAACGATATCCCGAGCATCCGATGCTCCAGAGATGGGAGAGCTCGGCGAAGGTATCGTATTCCAAGTGGTATCCATTTAAGGGTACCGGATGGCACCGAGTCCCCGAAGATCCGCCCGTGGGTTGCGTGGGTATACATACCGCCAGGCCTTCTATTCGGACTGCGGTTTCTGCTGCCGGTTTTTCTCACGCGGTGGCTTTGCAAGTGGGGTATACATCCAACCCAAGTGCATCCCATTACGTGGGGTAGGATTATTGGCCTCGTGGTGATGTTCCACCTGAGAAGTACCCTTGCCCTAAGTTCAAAGAGATGAATGAACTCTTCGTGGCGGCGACTCCTTCATCAAAAGGTCAGCCGTCCGTCGGATGGTATTATGTACAAACCCGATTGGGGTATCCGGATAGTTTAGTGGAAGGTCTTCCTTCATCGTTGAAGGACTGGAAAGAAAAATGGCTCTGGGTGAGCGGCGAGTGGCAATCTCGCGTGGAGAACGAAGGAAGGGAGACTGTCCTTTATCCTCCTTCAGATTTTGTTTTTGGTTATAGTAAGTCTTGTCTTTTTCCTTTCTCTGCTTTTCTTTTTTTCTTTTTTCTTTTTGTGAGTGACTTGTGTCTTTTTACCTTTGTAGAGAACCGGGCATCAAAGGGCTCTGTCGCCCACTTTTATTCGAAGGGTCGGAGAACATCCGGGCCCGGGAATCATGGACGGCGGATTGAGAGGTTGGCCACGAGGCCAACTTGCCGCAATGTTTGAGGCTGCTCTACCCGCCGACGACCCGGCCGAGGGTGGCTCGAGACGAGGCGGCCGAGAGGGGATGTGGAGGTCGAGAGAGGGCCTCAACAGAATCCTCTCGTTAATGAAGAAATGACGCCCCATTCTCTAGGGGACAAATGCGAGAATCGAGCGAGCTGCGCCGCCTCCTCCGTGACTAGTCCGTGGGCGATCATCTGCGCCCGTAGGCGAACCACGCCCCGGAGCCGCCGAGTCATCGCCGTTCGAGGTAAACACACCGTATTTTTACATTTCCTTTTGAATTGTCTTTTTGTTTTCTTTTGATCCTTCTTCTAATTGGTGGTCGCTTTATGCGGGCGTGGCTTGATTTGCGTGCACGTCTTGCATGATGTGAGGAACACGGCCGAGACGGCGAACTCGGGTGGCTGCCGATCAACTGCGGATGTGGAGGCGGCTCGGAGAAGAAAGATATCCGGGCCGGAAACGCGTCCTGGCGATGGAGTGCCGGGTAGCGGTGCGACCTCTCTTCAAAGGAGAAGAGGAGGGATTGTGATGGAGGAGCCCGATCGGGCCGAAAGGGTTGGTCGGCGGCGCCGAACATCCCGAGCGACCCCCTAGAAAAGGAAGGTCCGCGAACTTTCTCGGATGACCTCGGCAGGGAAGGTCATTTCATTCCTCCAAACCAAGCAAGAGATGAATATTGCGGGGAATGGTTGGACTACGCCCTCGGTGGTTTGTGGAATTCGTTCGATGTGCCACGCCGACGGAGGAGCAATCAAGGGTCTTCTGGGAGCGCGTCGGGCCGCAATGATCCCCCTCGTGCCTGGACAAAGGCATCGAGCAATTCTCTCGGTAGATCAAGAAGAATGTTTCAAGATGCCATGGCCATGTCCGGGCGGATGATTGGGCTCTTATGGCATGCGGTTGGGGGACTCGCGAGCTAGAGAAAAAATATGCCGACTGGAAAGACGGCACGGGGATCTGCGAGGAAGCTTTATGCTACCCTTCAAGGGGGGTACAAGAATCTTTTAAGACTCAGCGGATGAGGCCACGCTCGGGCCAATTTCGAGAGAGAGAGGCTGCTGCGAGAGGGCCGAGGCGAGGCGAGATCGGGCCCGCAAGGCTGAAGAAGAGCTCGGGGTTAAGGTCGCGAATCGAACGTCTTTGCCACCGCCCGAGCCGAGGAAATGGAGAGGCGTCTAGCCGATGTACGCAGGAGGTCAAGAAATCGCCCGTCGGCAAGCCGAGGAAGTTCGTAGAGAGGCCATTAAAGCTTACAAAGACTCAGGAGTATGCATTCATGTTAACTCAGTGGCCATGCGACCGGCCTCCAAGAAATTCTTGATTTACTTAAGGGCGGGCGTCTTGTTGCTCGGCTTGAGGAAGATTTGGCCCTCCCGGAGGCCGATCTCGATACCCTTCGGCCGAATTTTGCAGAGGCTCCTAATGCGCAGGCTCTCTTCCTCCGGACGTGGAAGAAGTCGCTTAGCTAGCGGTGCCGTCGAAATTCCGCCCCTGCTCGATCTTGATGCTTTTATATGTACTCTAGGTAGGTAATTTGGCTTACGTGCCTCGAGATGTAATTATTTTTGAAGTAGAAATGAATTGTTATTTTCCTTTCCCCGTGTATGTGTTTCAAGCTTTTTTGTGGATGCTCGGCTCTTTCCTTTTTGTAAGATTGTTGCTGTCTTCTTTTTCCTCTTATTTTCCCAAGTACGGGGCTCGGTTTCGGTCTTGAATAAGGGGATCTGCTCGCCTTAATCAATTCTTGTACTCGGGGATATAAACATGTCCTTTATTTTGTTTTTTGAAATTTCGTTTATGAACCGAGTCTTTTTGCGCTCGGCGCATAACTAAATCCTTATTTTGTGCTTGGTACATGGCCAAGTTTTCACTTTATGCTTGCGCGTAACCAAGTCTTGATTTCGGTGCTCGGTGCATAACCAAGTCTTTATGTTGTGCTCGGTGCGTAACCGAGTCTTGATTTTGTGCTCGATGCGTAACCAAGTCTTCACTTTATGCTCGGTGCGTAACCAAGTCTTGATCTCATTGCTTGGTGCATAACCAAGTCTTGATATTGTGCTCGGTGCGTAACCGAGTCTTTATTTTGTGCTCGGTGCGTAACCGAATCTTTATTTTGTGCTCGGTGCGTAACCGAGTCTTTATTTTGTGCTCGGTGCGTAATCGAGTCTTTATTTTGTGCTCGGTGCGTAACCGAGTCTTTATTTTGTGCTCGGTGCGTAACCAAGTCTTTATTTTGTGCTCGGTGCGTAACCGAGTCTTTAGCCGTGGTGAGTAAAAACTTCGTTTTCTTTTAGAGAGCTCACGAAATACCAGATGAAAGGATAACTCTTTGGAATCCTATTTGGATCATAGATCGACCCCAAATCTTCACTTTATTGATAATACCGCTTCAAGTATGCTACATTCCATGGATGCATAAATTTTTCTCCACTCAAATATTCTAACTGGTATGCCCCACCAGATAAGACGTGGCTGATCCGAAACGGGCCCTCCCAGGTTGGCTTCAATGGGCTCGGTTGAATGCCCGTTATCTTTTTCAATACAAGATCGCCGACCTGAAATCTTCTTTCCTTTACTTTCGAATTGTAGTACCTTTCACTCCTTTGTTTATACACTGCATTTTTCATCTCGGCACTGCACCTTTTTTCTTCGAGCAGGTCTAGTTCGGCTCGGAGCGCGCCTCATTACGATCTTCTTCAAAATTTGCAGTGCAAGGTAGGGGCTCCAATCTCGACAGAATCACCGCCTCGGCTCCATAAGCTAAAGAAAAAGGTGTTTCTCCGATGTTGCTTTCGATGTGTCGTTACGTATGACCATAGTACGCCAGGTAGTTCCTCCGCCAATTGCCTTTAGACTCCTGCAATCTCGCCTTCAGGGTATACTTGAGTATTTTATTAACGGCCTCAACTTGTCCGTTTCGATTGGGGTGGTATGGAGTTGAGAAATGGTTTTTATGCGGAAACCTTCACAAAAATTTGGAACCTTCGGTTGTCGAACTGTTTCCCATTATGCAGTAACAATCGAATGTGGTATCCCAAATCTACGAGATGATAGATTTCCATACAAAGCTCACAACCTTTTCTTCATCTATTTTTGCAGAGCTCCGCCTCGGCCCATTTGTGAAATAATCCACCGCCACAATGGCATACTTGACGCCCCCTTTGCCGGTGGGTAATGGTCCGATGAGGTCCATTCCCCATTTGGCAAACGGCCATGGGCTAAATACGGAAGTAAGCTGTTCAGGATGATATCTGACCTGTGGTGCAAATCTCTGGCACCTCTCACATCTTTTGACGAGGTCGGTTGCATCCTTTCTCGGGGATGGCCAGAGTATCCTTGCCGTATTAATTTATAGGCCAACGTTTGGCCCCAGCGTGGTTGCCGCATATTCCCTCATGAACCTCTCGAAGTGCATAATCAGATCTGTCTCGGAAAGGCGGCGTAGAAGTGGGATGGAGTACCCTCGTTTGTAGAGGATGCCGTCTACTAGTGTAAACCGAGCCGCTTGAGTTCGTAGTGTTCTGGCCTCAGCTTTGTTTTCAGGTTGAACTCCTTTCTCTAAATATTGGATGATTGGGGTCATCCAAGTCCTGCTCGACGGTTTCGGTTGTATATATTTTCTTTGCACCAAGTGACGGGCAGCATACGGTTGTGACAATGACATCCGTGATGACATCTGTCCCTCGGATGGAGCCGAGCCGAGCTAAGGCATCTGCTTGCATGTTCTCGGCTCGGGGCACATGTAAGATTTTTATCTTAAAGTGTGATAATCTTTTCTTGACCAAATCGAAATATTGTGCAATTTTTGCTCTTTAAGCGTCTTCGCCGTTGATTTGATGAACGACCAACCGAGAGTCACTTTGTGAACCAATAATTGTTTTAGGCCCATAGAGGCTGCCATATCTAAGCACTGCTAGAGCGCCTCATATTCGGCCGTTGTTCGTTGCGGGAACTGAAATCGCACGCGAGCGATAGCATTTTCATTTGGATCGATTATCACGATTCCCCCCCGCCTCGGCTGCGGCGGAAGAGCCATCGACAAATAATTTCCATTCTTGGTCTTCTTTGACCTCCAATGGTATGGAAGACGTGAATTCGGCCACAAAATCGGCTAAAGCACATCCTTTTATTGCGATCGTGGTTCGTATATAATGTCAAATTGGCTAAGTTCGACAGACCCACTTAATCATCCGACCCGTAAGTATCGGTCGGTGTAACACTTGTTTCAACGGATAGTTCGTCAATACTATAATCTTGTGTTCTAAGAAATATGGACGGAGTTTCGCGCCGCGGAATTAATGAATAAGCCGACTTTTCCATTGGTGGGTACCGGAGCTCGGCATCATGTAACGCTTGGTGGTGTAATAAACTGGATGTTGAATAGAGCCATCTAGCTTTGATTAACACCGAGGCGATGGCGTATTCGGATACCGCCAAGTACAAATACAAGTCCTCCCCTTGGGTCGGTTTTTGTAATATAGGGATTGAAGATAGATGTTGTTTGAGGATTCAAAGGCAACTGTGCTTGCTCGGTCCACTCGAAATTTTTGCTTTTCTTTATAATTTCAAAGAAAGGTTTGCACTTGTCGTGGACCGAGAAACAAATCGGTTAAGGGGCGGCCAATCGGCTGTTAGGCTTTGTACCTTTTTTTACGAGTTTGGGGATTCTAGGTCGGTGATGGCTTTTATTTTGTCCGGTTAGCTTGATTCCCCTTTGGCTGACCATATACCCCAAAAATTTACCCGAACCGACCCCAAATGTGCACTTTCTCGGGTTTAACATCATCTTGTACTCTCTCAAAAAAGCAAAGAAACATTTTATTAAGATCGTTTAGATGATCGGACATGTCTGATGATTTTACTAGCATGTCATCTACATAGACTTCCATAGTGTGACCTATCATTTTCTCAAACATCTTATTTACTAACCTTTGATAGGTCGCACCAAAGATTCTTCAATCCGAAAGGCATCATCTTGTAACGATGAATTCCCAGCGAGAGAAAAATGAGGTATTTTCTTCATCTTCCGGGTGCATCCGTATTTGGTTGTAACCCGAGTATGCATCCATGAAGCTCATCACCTCGTGTCTGCCGTGGCATCTACCATGTAATCGATATTTGGCAATGGATAAGCGTCCTTAGGGCATGCTTTGTTGAGGTCGGTAAAATCCACGCATAGGCGCCATCGGCCATTGCTTTTCTTTACCAAAACGGGATTGGCGACCCATCGAGGATAGAGGGCTTCCGGATGAACTGATTGTCTAGTAGTTTGTTAACCTCGATTTCGAGTCTTTGCTGTCTATCGGGGCCGAGTTTGCGCCTTTTCTCGGATGATCAGGCGGAACGTTAGATCGATATTGAGGCGGTGGCACGCATACTTGGGGTCAATTGCGGGCATGTCTGCATGAGTCCATGCGAAGACGTCAAGATTATTTCCCAAAACTCGACCAACTCGCCGATATGGTTACGGAAGATCATGACCAATACGTAGTTGGCGCCCTCGCCTACCGACATTGATTGTATCAACCTGTTCTCTGGTTCCGCTCGTTTTCTTTTCTTGCTTTGCCCCTCCTTGATTTGCGGGGGCAATTCGTCTTCGGCGGCTCTCGGTTTCGATTGCGGCTCGCCTTCTTCCATCATTGCTCCTTCCCGGGCCGACGACTTGGATTATCCTCTGAACGATCACCCTTTTCTGCTCGGACTCCTCTTCGGGCAAGGGATTATCTTGTGTGATTCCACTGGTTTGCCCTTGTTCCGCCACGTTAATCTCCACCGGTCGGAGTTTAAGAGAGCACTCTCGTGACTCCTTTGATTCCTTTATGTATAGCTTCGCCATCAGATGTTGGGAATTTTATACAAAAATGATATATTGAAACGGCTGCTTTTATATGATAAAGCAATGGCCTCCCAATGATGGCATTGTACTCCGAATCGGCATTGATTATTTTGAATGTTGTCATGACAGTCCGTTTATGCAAACCTTGTCCCATTTGGATGGGCAAATCAACTTCTCCGAGCGGGACTATCCTTCCTCCTCCAAACCCCAGAATGCTATCGTTACATGGACGGATATAACTATCATCCACGTTTAATCTTCGAAATGCTCGGACATAAATGACTGACGAATAGCTTCCGGTATCAATTAAAATTCTGTGAACCGGAATACCCAAAATCGGTGCAGTGATGACCAGAGGGTCAGAATGAGGATGGACCACCTGGTCGGCATCCGCATCCGAGAACGTAAAGTGGCCGGTGGGTTGGCCTTCCTTGATTTCGGCCACCCGAACTTGTCTTTCGGCATTGGTTGCCTGTCTAACATCGGCTTTTCTTTTCCTGTTGGAGCGTCTATCCTCCATTGTGTTGGTATTGATCCGACTGACACTTGACATCATGAGGATTTCCCTCCCCTGGTTTTCAGCTGGGGGCGGCGGCAGGAGAGCTGGGTTGATTACGCGCTCCGGGTTGGCGCGCTTGAGCCAGTCTTGGGTGGGGTGGTAGCTCATGAACGTATCTTTTAAGGCCGCCCTGCCGAACAACCCGCATAATTTCCCTAATTAGATCTCGGCACTCGTCAGTATCGTGACCTATCGATTTGTGATAGGCGCAGAATCGACGCGAATCTAATTTTGATGGCTCAATTTTCAGAGGCCGAGCCGGAGGCAACAAATTCAGACCACATACTTCACTCCATATGGCCGACGCGAGTGTGGGTCAAAGTACTCCTTAGCGCGGCGACTTGGCTCTCGCCTCTTGGCGAGCTCTAAATCCGGTGGTCGGGTTTTCCGAGAATGGCGGAAACTGACCGACCCCCAACTACCGGTTCTTTCCTTCCATCATTTCTTACGTTCCCTTGTCGGTGCTCGGGCGGTTATTTGCCATGGCTTCTTCCGCACAAATATGGCGTTCCCCGCGGATTAGAAATTCTTGATACGAGGTCGCCCCGATTCGTGGATAGAGTAATTAAACCAAGTCTCGGGGCTAGTCCACCATGGTCGCGATCAAAATGGCGTCATCGAGACACGGTTCCATCTCTCGAACTTGTTTATTAAACCGAGAAATATAACTCTTCGAGGGCTCGTCTTTCCCTTGTTTGATGTTTACGAGGAGTCTTTAGCGCGGCTCGGACTTTGGACGTTAAGAAATGTGTCGTAAAGGCGGAGGCTAAATCCCCCATGCTTGAATGGATCCCCTGCGGCAGGTCCTAAACCAACGTGGGCTCGGTCGCCCAAAGTCGGGGAAGGCCTGCGAGAGGATGGCATCGCTTGGGTACTATAGTTCCATCCATGCTAAGTACTTGTGAACGTGAGTGGTCGGTCGGTTCCCCATTATAGAGGCCGACCTGGGGATTTTCAACTTTGGCGGTAACGGATCGCCAGGATTCGAGAGAAAATGGCGGCGGAACAATGGGCGCTCCATACTTGGGCGGTCTTGAGACTGTTCGCCATCCGGACCGCCTTCCAATTCGTTCAGACGACGACGTAGGCGGTGTATTTCTACATCCCGTTCCTGCCATAAGCTAGGGCCTTGGACCTGATTGACCCTGAGTTGTTCCCGCTCATCCGGAAACCTGAGCCGGGAACTTATCGATCGAGCTGGGCGAAAGGGATCAACTCCCAGTCGTCCGGCGAACACTGAGTGGGCACGACGATGTCGTGTTTGCTCTGGAAATGACTCTGCTATACGACTTTGCTCCTCCTCATCTTCTCTTTGCCGCCTTCTGTCATGACGGACATGTTGTTCATTACCCGAACTGGCTTCTTGGGCTTCGTGGCGAGGAAATCCGGGAATTTGAGGATTAATGTTAACATTTAGTTGTGGGTTGAGTGGGTTAGTATTTGCAAGGAGTGGAGGAGGTGCTTGAGAGTTCGTGGTGGCGAGAGTTTGCGATATAAGTTGGTTCATTTGTTGTACAAAGGTTGGGTTGGCGATTAACTGAGCGAAAGGGAATAAAGTAGTGCTCCCTGCTTCCGTTTGGAGCATATTGTGGCCATTCGTAGTTTGGCCAGGTTGGTTGTTCAAATGTTGCTCTTCAGTCAAACGGGCATTTCTCGACAGTTGACTCATTTTCTTCCCTTATCAAAAGGTTCAGTGTCAAATTTTACCTGGTTTTGTTTCACTTGCTTTTTAGTGAACTCGGGATCGACCAATACGGGCCCTCCTTCTAGCGCCAATTTGTTGGCGTGCGTTTTGGTCAACAAGTAGAAATATGTAAAGATTTAACACGTAGAAATGAAAACGTGCGTAACGTATATTTATTTACGGCTAATTATGCCTTTTTGTATTTTGCCGAGCGGAATATTGGGGTCGGTCTTTTTTATAATTTGTTACTATCTCTGCCTCCTTTTTCTTTTCTCCTTTTTCGGACTTTTTATACCCCTTTTGAGTAAGTGGGTTTACAATAGTCATCTTTGCACTAACTATTCATTAATTAATAAAATAGCTAAAAAACGACACATGTCCCTCTATAGTTGTGCATGTCGGCCAAAACTTGCCACTTGTCGACTTCTCTTCATAATTCTCTCGACATGTGGCGATTCTGATACCAATAAAGTGTCAAGCATGGGCATGTGTTTATTTTTACGAAGGCTATCGCGCGTGCGTTTCATTTCGAACTTGGGCTCGGGGCTCGGGCTCGTGGCCGTGTTGCGGTTGGGCTCGAGTGGCGTTGGGCTCGGTGGCGGCGAGCCTAATTAAATGGCGTGTTGTCGCACATCATTGTTGACGTCACCCGTAGGTCACCTATTCGAATATGTGTCGATCCCGATGACGTGGATTAATTTCTCACACTCGGCTCGGTATCATCAAAAGTATTTATCGCAAGTCTATTTCATTATATGTTCAAGATGTGTTCGCAAAATTCGATCGAACCTGCTATGATTATTACGAATTTCGACATGAAATCTTGAAACCCAAAACTCGATGGAGGCCGTGGATCCATGGCTAGTTTATTAAACTAGAGCTATTTCAAAACCTATTTAACCAAGTATGCGAAAAAAAAAAAAAATTTAACATTAGAGGTGAAAATAGGGTTCATAACTCTGTTTCACAATTTTTATTTTTTTCCCTCAAAATTTAGAAAACATATTTTATTATTTTTTTAAATTAATTTTCTATTTAAATAAATGTAAACTAACCGAACACGGCCCTAAAAGCAGACGGACTTGAAAAGCTTATCGTATCGTGTCCGGGCTACCATTTCGATTCGTTAAGCTTTCCAGGCCGTTTCGGGTTAGTCTAAGTTTTTTTAAATAGAAAATTATTTCTAAACATTAATTTTTAAAAAAAATAATAAAATAAATATTTTTCTCAAAATAAAATTAATAAATAAATTAGAAAACAGAGTTCATAACTCTGTTTTCCAAATTTCCAGAAAAAAAATGGAAATTGTGAAAACCTAGTTATGAACTATGTTTTCACCTCTAATGATAAATTTTGTTTTTTTAGCATTACATGGTTAAATAGATTTTGAAATAGCTCTAGTTTAATAAATTAGCCTGGATCCATCTATTGTATGATTTTAAATACTAATATAATACATATATTTTTTAAATATAAAATCTCTCAACTCAAATCTTTTTTTTTTCAAAAATAAACATAAAGAGAGATATAATGATATTATTCTTATCAACCAACTTATTATTTACGAATACATATGTGCGTTTTTTAAAAAAATGTTATACTTGTAGATTTATTTGTTACTTTTTACGATTTACTGATAAACAATTTATTGGTGTTATAATATTATAATCTCTAAAGATTGTTTTCTTTATATGATTGTATATGTAATATACTTATATACATAAATAATTTTGATAAATAGAAAATATTAACAAAATCTTAATGAATGATATATAAGTGAAATTGATTTCTACATCGGTGAGTTTGGTTGAAATATGGATACATAGATTTTTAGAGTAATTTTTAGTTTTGGGCATCGAAAGATTGAAATTTAGAGTTTTTAGAAATTACGGACCTTTTTGCAAATCGTAATTTTTGTAGGAACATTTTTGCCAACGCCAATAATTACAGGACTAATTTGCGCTTTAGCCCATTTACAATATCAACAAAACCTATGTGCATCTTACGTTTTTAAAATTTAAAATTATAGCGATAGAAGCCTATTTGGACCTACCTGTCTAAAATGAGCTCGATGGATAAATTTGGGTTAATAATGGAAGCCCACTCGATAAGGGATTTGATGCCAAGTCATTAAGAATATTTGATGGGCCACCTCTAGATAAAAAGGGATGGGCGGCGTGTAAGATCTCCCGATCTTAAAGCGCAGGCCCAAATGTTAGATGACCTCGGTTGATTGGGCGATCTGTCATTATTGGGCGATCTCTGAGCTAGCTAGTTAGCCTTTGGAATTTAAACTAACAATTGGGCTAGAGCCATGGGCTTGGAAGGATGGGGCTATGAGGAATCCGGCTGAGTGGGCTGGACTCGATTAAGGTACAAACTTAAGAGTCTCCGAGTTGTTGGGCTTGGGGGTGCGGGACCCAAATTAAATAATTAACATAGGCCCAAAGGCTTAAACGAGGTTAACTTGGCTTGATAATTGCACAAAACCCTAATTGCCAACCTATAAATAGTCCACAAAAAGGTGTGTATCAGATTAGAATTTTCATACACAGATTTATATATTGTTTCATTCATATATTTTTCTCTAGAGTGATCTTGACTTGAGCGTCGGAGTAGGTACGCCGGAAAATCCTTCTGGCCCCTCCTTCTAACGGTGGTTTTGCAGGTCTCAGGTCAATCACGTATCGGAGCTAGATTTTATTGGACGGTAGGCAATCCTTGACAGACCATATAGATATATTTGTTACTTTTGACAATTGAAAGCATAAATAATCTATTAGTTTAATAATATTAAAAAAAATAATGAATGATGCTCGAGTCTAAAAACAAAAACTTGAGACTGCAGACTGCTCAAAGCTCGATTACATGGAATTAATTAACAATGACATGACTATTAATTATACTGACTGGACTTTTAGCGACGACATGATTTATGGCACATCACTCTGACGAAGAATCCGAAGGAATTCACTCGATGAAGTATTAGCAACGACATTTATTTATTGTTGTTGTTGCAAAAAGTATCTTGGCGACTAAGTATTTGTAGGGGTGGCCACGGTTCTGGAACCGTCAGTTCCAGTTCCAAAACTGTTGGTTTTGGTTCCTCATTTTGGAGGAACCAGAACCGGAACCGACGGTTTCAATTCCGGTTTGGAACTCGGTTCCTCCACGATTCCAGATCTGGTTTTAACCGGAACCGTTTATTTATCTTTTGTTAACTTTTGATTTTTTTAAAATGGTTTATGAATTTGATTACCGAGAAAAGGGAAAAGAAAGAAATAGAATTTGACTTACTATTCAATTGAGTTTTGTACTTAATATTAATAATAATATTAAATTGTCTATATATACTATTAGGGTATAGAGGAATCAAAGTTCACGTAGTTAAACTTACAACATTTGGTTTAAAATGTGTCTCATGTGTTATGAATATAAAACATTATAATAAATATTTAACATTTCGTCTAGCATATTTTACTAAATAAAAATAAAATCGTTGGTTTTAATCTTGAAACCGCCGGTTCCATATACGGTTCTAACAAGACGGTAAAAACTAGCGGTTCCACGCTTTTTGAGACTTAGGAAATGGAACCGGACCGGAACCGCCTACACGGTTTCGGTTGCGGTTTGGAACCGTTGATCGATCAACGATTTGACCATGGTTCTAGTCCGGTTTGTAACTCGATTTCGATTCCATTTGGCCACCCCTAGGTATTTGGCTATCGTTGCAAATAATTTTTACCCCACGACACCTTTGTGGTTGCTAAATACCCTTAGTGAATTTGGTTTTTACATTTGGTCGAATGTAGATACATGTATTCTTACGATGTCGTGAGTTCTTTTTTTAAAAAAATTATAGTTTTTTTTTTGTTTTTTGGCAAATCATGATTTTTGAGAGACCATTTTACTGAGACACCTATAGCTACAAGACTAATTGCAATTTAGCCCATTTATAATATGTGCAAAACCAATAATTATGTTGCTTAAATAAGGAGATCGATTACTTCAAGTCAAGATTTACGAATTAATGTCCAACTTCTTCTCTTAAGCTAGTAGTTCTTCAAACAGGAACTTGCCTACGACACTAACAAACATTAGATGGGCATGCAAGAGAGACTCATCCGACGCTCAAGTCAAAATAAGTAGGAGAAAATATAATCAAAGGAACGCAATTGAGAGCAATTAATGATGAGCGACCTTTTATATCTAGGTTGATGGGGTCATTGCATGAACCTAATAGGACAAAATGGGGGTCGTGGGCGGTGCGGGGGCAGCGTGGGTCGAATAATTATATATTTGATCCAATAATAACTAATAATATTGGGTAATTTATAAATTAATTTTGGAATTAAATAATGCGAAAAATAATTAAAATAAGAATAATTTGTAAAAAATCGATTTTGTCCCCAACATAAGCCCTCCAGTTCCCGGGATCTAAAAGATATCGTGTAGCCTTGTCTTGTTTCTTGATTCGGCTTGACTTGAGAGGTCTCACTCATTATTGCACAAAGGACCAGTTCGAGAAGAGAGTTTTGACCATATCTTCAAGGGGTAAAATTTATCTCTCAAGCTTTCTTCAATTTGGAATTCGTTGTTTGGTGGATGACTTAGTAAAAATCTTGTGGGGAGTTGAGAGTGGTGTGAACGCAAACATGAAGAAGTGGATAGATGGGTGGACGGAAAGGAGTGAGTGAGAGAGCTCCCGGGAGGGCCCTCGAGCGCGGGGGCAAGGGCATGTGTCGATGCCCTTGCACCCTCCGGTGGCCCAGAGGACTCTGCTCCCAGATGATGGCTCTCGTCCCCAATTAGTTCTTCTTCATGTGCACTTCCTTCTTATCCGGAGATTTTGTATATTTTTAGGAGATTTTCGGACCCCGAGTTCTCTTTCTTCTTTGTTAATGTTTATATAAGTTGGCAAATTTGTCCGCTATTTTGATTCTGCACAATGCGGGTTTTTAGTATTGTAAACCAGTGATGCAGCATTGCCTAGACCATATATGACAGATTACGTCCCAAATTTGATGCTTGTTTATTTGACATGTTTTCCCTGTATTGCAGGTTGCTGAAAATCCTATCTTGACTGATGATAATTTATTTAGCTTTAATAAATGTCATTTATTTATGATGATTGATTACTTTCCTTGTTTGAAAGATGCCTTTTATACATGGAAATAGACTTTCTTGGTTGACTTCCCTTTTTTGTAGTCTGGTTCCTCAATTGTAGGGACGTGATTCAACATATAAAATACTACTTAAGGACAGTTATCCTTTGAAGAAAAATACACAAAGAATATTGATCGATCTTTGTGATTTTCTTCCACATATTTGCTATCGTTCGTTTGTTATTCTTTGGGAGATGAAGATCTATGGCGTAGATCGACTCAACCTTCAAGAGTTTTGAAGTTGGAACGATTGCAACAGTGTTGAGTTACTTGTGAAGAAACTTTCATAATTAGTTAAATACAAGTATTGGTAGGTGTTGGGAAATTATTTTTGGATTTTGATGAATGCCATGTAAAACTTAGAATAGAAAGTTGGCACCCCATTTTTGTTGTAAATTGCATTGTAATAGATAGGGTTGGTCGAGCTTAGTCAAGTCATCTATGCCCAACATGCAAGAAGACAACTCGTAGACTAGAAGGAAGACTCATTGCGAGGCGGTGAGTGTGGCAAAGAAGAAAGACAGAACTCGACTAAAGGTGCAGGTGAGATACAATCTGGGTGAAGTATCGGTCAAGTCAACTCAAGACAACCAAGTCTCAAGTTGAAGTGACAAAGAGTCATCCAATGATTGGAAGGCGACTCGAGTCACCTGGGGAAGTCAAGGAAATGCGATCAAGTCGAGTATTACTTAACAAGTAATACCTCCATCTTTCTTTCTTAAAGTGCTCGATCCCGAAGCGTGCAAAAGGAATAAACCAATGGGAAGCACTTTGCACTGTGTCGAACTACGAAAACTTGAAGAATCATTCATACGATGAAATGTCAATTCCAAGGACTGCAACAAGACAAGCCAACGACCACAAGTGTCTTTTGAAAATAAGTCTATCTCTTCAACGGACATATTTTCAAAAGAACACTATAAAAGGTGAGGAATCTATGTGAGAAATAAGTTGGTTACCTTGACAATTAGAAATAAAATACGAGCAAGAAAAACAATATCTGTAACCAAAAATATTCTCAAGTCATTCAAGTTCAATCCTCAAGCCTACATTACGAAGGAAATCAATCCAACACTCACATGTGAAGGAAAGACAACTTCAATCGAGTTGAAGAGGAAACATTTGAAGAATCAAGGGTCTACATTCCACGGAGGATTGTAGGAAGGTTCAAGGTCGAACCGTCTCAAGTTTTTGGAGGGCTTCGTGATCAAATCCAAGAAGCTTGAGCAAGTGGGTTGTAGTAGCAAGGAAGCTGCCCCGTGAAGAAGGTAGAGTCGTGCGAGAAGCCACCGTGTGACCAAGGCATCTCAGGTGAGTCCCAAAGGATCGGTCGACTCTGTGATCAAGACTTGTATCGGGTCATTAACCCACTTTGTATATTGATCAATACTTAGTGGATTCCTCCAGGGAGTTGGGGAATAGAGGAGTAGAAGAATTACCCCATCTTGAACCTCTACAAAAACTTATTGTGTCATTTACATTTCAAAGACTTTAATTTCTCGCATTTACTTTAATATCTGTGACAAATTTGCTATCCAATTGATAATCAACAAAGTGCTAAAACCAAGTATTAAAACAAACTTAACCAAATTCAATGGTGTTAAGTCTTCCGCTGAAAAATATATCATAGTGGAGTTAAGTCTTTAGTCAAAACAAGCGAGTTATTCTATCAACAAATCGATCAGTCTATTGAGTGACTAACTCTGTGATTAAATAACTTAGTTGTCCATCAAGGAATTAGTTTGAAATATTAACTTTGAACGCGTTTTAAAAGGACTAAATCGAAAAGTTGGTAAGGTTTATCCAACCCCCTTCTAAACCTTACACTCACACCCTTGGGACCTACAAGTGGTATCGAGTGGTTGGTTCATTGAGCCTTCCGCACCGGTTAGTTCTTGAACTAGATCTCCAATTTTTTTCCAAAGTTTGCTTTAGCACTTGATCTTTCAAAACTCTTTTATTCAGCCAAGTTATTATCATGGAAGCAAATTTGACACACATCCCTATGTTCACAATTGAAGAATTTGATGATTGGAAAATTAAATGCGTCGTTGCTCATCTATCGGATTACGATGAAATGTGGATAGTAATAGAAGATGGGCCACTCCAAATCTTAAAAGTGAACACATTTGCAAGGAGATCTGCGGTGAAGGAGAAAGAAGGATCTTTGCTCCCGGACCGGTGATGGTTGAAAAACCAAGAGTCAATGGACAAATGATGACAGGAAAAGATATAACTTGGACAATGTGGCCAAGGACATTCTTTACAAAACTTTGGACAAAGCCATGTTCAACAAAGTCAAATCATGCAAAACGGCAAAAGAAATCTGGGACAAGCTAACCTTGATTTGTGAAGGCTCAGAGCAAATCAAGGAAAATAAACTATCTGTTGTTGTACAAAAATTTGAAAACTTTAAGATGTTTGCGGAGAAACCTTGGATCAACTGGATGCTCGGTTCATAGAAATTACCAATGAGCTATCTCGCACTTGGAAAGAATATACACAAAAGGAAATGTGTATGAAGATTCTAAGAAGTCTCCCAACCGAGTGGGATATGAAAGTCATGGCCATGAGACATTCCATGGACCTATCAAAGACATCCAACCATGAGCTATTCTCGGATCTCAAAGCCTACGAATTTGGTGAGAAGAAAAGACCAAGAGGAAAGCAAATTGTGCCCAAAACAGTTGCTCTAATTGTTAAGGATGGCAAAAGAGTCGAGATCAAAGAAGTCATTGACCAAGAGAAGATCGCATTGATGGTTAAAAGGTTTAACAAGTTCTTGAATAAGAATTACAAAAGAAGCAAAGGTGAATCCTCCGAAAGACACTCGGCTCCCTCCAAGTCAAGGAAGAAAGACCACCCAAGAGAGCGAGATCATCAAAAAGTTGAATATCAAAGAGTGACAATCCAAGGATGGAAAGAAGCGATCAATAAGTTGAAAATCTATCTTTGGAGCTACCGCAGCAACCCGGTCACTATGCCATTGAATGCCCATATCCTGTAGTCAACAAATACAGGAATGAAGAGGAAAGAAAAGTCTTCAGAGAAAGAAGATAGGAAAAGAGAAAGGCAATGTTGGCTGCAGAAACTATTGAGACAGTCAAGTCAAAAGACATAGCGACTTAGAGAATAGTGAAGCTGACTACTCAAGTGACTCTGAAGAAGAAGCCTTGATCTGTCTAATGGCTAAAGAACAAAACCAACCTGACCAAGAAGATGAGGTACACTCTAATTCATCACACTCAGATACTAGTGATAGTCATTGTGACACACACACTTCATCACCCACTGATCTTTATGATTCATTAGGCAAAATGATGAAAGATTTTGAATACATTAAATACTCACACACACTACTAAATGAGGAAAACAACCTGCTCAAGAGAAAACTCACAAAATGGTGACTAAGGAGCCGAGTACTCTAAGTCAAATAGTGATGAGAATAAAAGTCTAAAGGCCGAAAATGCTAAGTTAATAAGCGAGAGATAGCTGCTATAGAAAAGAGGGAGAATGACCTCAAAAATGTGATTGCCTCATTCAGTAAGGCATCTAAATCGTTGAATGATCTTATTGTGAGTCAAAGAGAATGCGGATATAAGACAGGCTCAGGATTTAATTCCTTTGTACTATGTCAAGCTCCAAAAGTGATTTTGGAAAAAGGATCTTCAAGTAATGAAGCATCTCTAAAATCCAAAACTCCAAATGGTGCACACACATTTATTCCAAAGCACAATCACAAGCAAACGGCCTTGTTATAAAGGAAAAGGAAAACGACCGATTGAGTGTCTTTGAGAGAGACAGTGAGAAGAAATCGGCCGAGTTCCTCAAAAACTCAAAATCGGAGATACTCTGTAAAAGAAGAAACAGAGCTACCAAAAGCCCCGAAGGTCTATAAAAGAAACACATATGATGGGAATGGTAGAAAGTACCCAAGCCAAGCTGATTGGAATAATGTGAACTATCAGCAAAGACCTATGGAATATAAGCCTAAGTGGTAAAGGCCTAGAACTCAACAAAGGCCATTCCAAAGGCATAAGAGCTATCATCAGCACACATAAGCACCTAGGCACTACACTCAGAGATATCACAACTACCTAAAGAAGGCAATTGCTAAAACACATGCACATACATACAAACAAAAAGAGACAATTGTATGAACCTAGAACCCCCAAGCAATTTGCCAAAATTAATTATGATTATGGCACTGATAGATGTCAACCTCTTAGAGTCAAATCATGTGGCTATAAGTTGGTTGGATCATCTTACAATACTAACCCCTCAGAACCCAGGCAAGTATGGGTACCTAAAACTAATTTCCTTGATTGCGAGGTTCAAGGAAGCGGTGAGTGCCAAGGAACCTGGTACATGGATAGTGGATGTTCCGGACACATGACATGAAACAAGAAAAATCTATCAAAATTCAAGGAGGTTAGAGGTGCGAAAGTAATATTTGGAGGAAATGAAGCTCCGGGAGAAATAAGAGGCATTGGATCCATCAAGAAAAATGGATTAGAAATTACGGATGTTGCATATGTTGAAGGCCTAAATTTCAAATTGCTAAGCATACGTCAACTCGTGACAAAGGCTACAATGGTGGATTCAATATGGGTGTATGCCAAATCAAGGACAACTAAACTAATGAAATAGTATTGCAAGGATGCGAGACAAAAGAACATGTATGTGGTAGATTGGTTAAGCGCAACACCAAGCACTTGTCTGCGCTAGCAAAAGCCTGGTGAATCAAGTTGGTTGTGGCACAAGAAGCTAAGTCACATGAACTTCAAAACTATTAATAAACTTGCAAGAAGTAATCTTGTAGAAGGACTTCGGACTCGAGATACAAGAAGGAGAGTATATGTGATGCATGCGGATGGGAAAACAAATCATATCATCATTCAAGGAAAATCTTGACAAGAATATTGCACACTACATATGGATCTATTTGGTCTGTTGAACCAACTAGCATAAGTGGAAAGAAATACACCTTGGTGGTAGTAGATGACTACTCAAGATACACATGGACAATATTCATGTGTAAGAAGAAAGAAACCTGCGAAAACTACCCACGGTGATGAGGAGAATCCAAAATGAGAAGAGTCAAACCATTATCAAAATAAGATCGACGGAGGAACTGAGTTTGTCAATGGAATAATAACTTAGTATTGTGTTGAAAATGGGATTGGTCATGAATTATCGGCAGCAAGGACTCCACAAAGAGAATGGAATTGCGAGAAGAAGGAAGAACTCTCGGAGAAGCGGCAAGGACCATGTTAGTTGAATCGGGGTTGCCTAAAAGATTTTGGGATGAAGCAATAAACACAAGATGCTATACTCAAAATAGATGCATGATAAACATATACAACACAAAGACTCCCTATGAGATTTGGACAGGGAGAAAGCCAAATGTTGCATATTTTAGAATATTTGGATGCAAATGTTTCATCCATAACAATGGCAAAGATAATTTAAAGGCCTTTGATGCTAAAGGCGATGAAGGTATCTTCTTAGGATACTCAACAAAGCAAAGCCTCTGAGTGCTCAACAAGAGGACAATGGTTACGAAGAATCCATCCATGTGGTGTTTGATGAACCCAACGTAAATGGAGAAGACATTGAAAAGTCGGTTGATAAGTTTGAATCAACCAACCATGCGAAAGAGTCCCTATGTTGAAGGCAAGTTGGAATTATAAGTCCAGTGAAGATGAGATAGGCGAGTCTCAAAGACACTAGAAAATCTGCGAAAAGTGATAATGAGAGAGGTGATCAAAATAACACGACTTCAAGACGGTGAATCCACTAACTTACTCCAACGATGTAAGATGGGCTGAGAGACCATCCACGAGAACTAATAATTGGAGATGTAAGAGAAGGTGTAAAAACTAGATCCGAACCCAACAAAAGTTATGTTCACATGCTTCATCTCACAAATAGAGCCAAAAGATGTGTCACAAGCTTTGGATGACACACATTGGATTCAAGCCATGCAAGAAGAAGCTGAATCGGTTTGAAAGGAACAAGGTGTGGGAATTGGTTCAAAGACCTACCCATCAAAATGTTATTGGCACTAAATGGGTGTTGTGAAACACTAAATGGGTGTTGTGAAACAAGATGAATGAGGAAGGTTACGTGGTAAGAAATAAAGCAAGATTGGTAGCCAAAGGGTATTGTCAAGAAGAAGGAATAGATTTGGATGAAACTTTTGCCCATGTGGCAAGATTGGAAGCCATAAGGATGTTTCTTGCCTATGCACTCACAAGAACTTCACTTTGTATATCAAATAGATGTGAAGAGCGCATTTCTCAACGGTTTATTGGAAGAAGAAGTATATGTTGAACAACCTCCAGGATTTGAGCAGAAGACTCTTGGAGATAAAGTTTACAAACTCAAGAAAGCTTTATATGGATTGAAACAGGCACCAAGAGCATGGTATGTTACATTATCACAATTCCTGACTGAGAACGGATTTACAAAAGGCAAAGTGGATAGAACACTCTTCAGAATTCAAAATGGAAAGAGTATACTGCTTGTTCAAATATATGTGGATGACATCATCTTTGGATCCACAAACAAAGAGCTGTGTGATAAATTCTCAAATCTTATGCAAAGCAAATTTGAAATGAGCATGATGGGAGAGCTGACATTCTTCCTTGGACTCCAAGTGAAACAGCTGAAGGATGGAACCTTCATAAGTCAGACTAAATACACCAGATATTTAACGAAGAAATTTGGCATGGAAGACAAGTATTCTGTGAAGATACCAATGAATACATCAGTCAAAATGGATATGGATGCAGATGGCAAGCCTGCAGATCAAACAAGATACAAAGCACTTATTGGATCATTGCTCTATCTCACAAAGCGGGCGGACATCACCTTTCTTTGTAGGTGTATGTGCAAGATTTCAATCTGCTCCAAAAGAAAGCCACATGACGCAACCAAGAGAATCTTGAGATATTTGAAAGGAAGCCAAGAAGTTGGCTTATGGTATCCAAAGGAAGGTGGATTCAAGCTAATTGGATATTCGGACTCGACTATCTTTGGATGTAGAGTTGACGGAAGAGTACCTCGAGACACATGTCAAATGCTTGGAAATAGGCTAATTTCTGGTTTAGCAAGAAGCAAAAGTCAATAGCCACCTCCACAGTGACGAAATACATAGTTGTGGGCGGTTGTTATGCCCAAGTCTTATGGATGAGGCAAAGGTGAGAGACTATGAAATTGAAGAAAAGGAAATTTCAATTATGAGTGATAACACAAGTGCAATTGCAATCACTCAAAATCCATGTTGCATTCAAGAACTAAGCACATTGATGTTAGATATCACTTCATAAGAGATCATGTTAAAAGAAGGACATCACCTTGGAATATATCTCAACGATAAGCAATTAGGTGACATATTCACAAAACCATTATGTGAATTAAGATTTGAAGAACTCAAACATGAATTGGGGTTAATTGAAATGAGTTGACACTCAAAAGACTCAAAGAAAAGAGATGAAACACGAAAAGATGAAAAAGAGTGAACTCTTGAATCAACTAAGTGAATCACCATGTCGGAGAATCGATTGCATCGAGTTAGCTAACAAATGAGTATCTATGTGCAAAGAGAGAAGTTAAATCGGCTAAGGAATAAGGTTTGAGTCATTTATGAGCAAAGTGACAAAAACACGATCATTTTTACTAAGCGGGAATGTTTTTAAGAATGACATCAAAGATAATTATGACGTGTACAATCAAAAGCGCACACAAAGCTTATGATTGGATATAAATGTTGCCGCATTAAATACGAGAAATTAAGTGTAAATCGGCGTGCAAAATCGAGCCGTTGATCTTGATCAAATTTCAAAAACCACCCGCACGTCCTTTCATAACTCATACTTATACCATTTCGTCGATTTTCTCTCACTTTACCAAAAAACAGTTCATCTCTCTCGAAGGCAAAGAAAGAAATTTTCTCTCAAAACCCTACAAATCCTCAAGTTTTTTTCAAAGTTCCGTTAGGTAAAACATCGAGAAATGGCATCTACTCATGATTTCGTCAAGTTGGGAAAGCAAATCCACACTGGGTCTCTTGTGGATTTCGACGGCATGATCAAATAGAGTCCGACGACACCCTTGTGAAGAAAGATAGCACGAGAAGTTGGAAAAGTCTTTGAAACCATTTTTGACGATGGAGTTTCCGATGACCTACGTGGAAGAGGTCGCACGCGATTCTCGTGAATGCTTTGAAATTCACGATGAGGCCATCAAGTCCTCTGTTCACGGAAAAGCTTTCACCATTCTTTGCCAAGGATCCGGTGAACAACATTTGTTTGTTCTTGGGAGGAGTCTTTGGAGATTTATGAAGTTGATGTTAACCTTGCTGCTACTTGGAAGGAAGTAGCCAAGTCCGATTGTGCTGCGAAGGTGGTCTACACAGCTAACAAGAAGTTGTTGAAAGAGGACTACCACAAATTGCTGGACATTGTTGCCAAATGCATAGACATCAAATTTGGAAGCTTTGACCAGTTGTCCAAAGCTAAGCTGATCGTAATGGCTGCGATCATTGAAGAAAAGAAGGTGAACTAGGCTGAGTTTGTATACAACAGACTCTGCCAGAATATTGGGAATAAATCCTTCAAGGATGATGGTACGTTTGGAGGTTCCCTGGGGTGCGGCCTGGTGATTGGCGGATGATGGAAGTAAAGGAGTTCCTCTTCGACATGGAAAGGCGTTCCATGTAAACAAGAAGATGTTCCGATCTAACCTTTGGAGCGCGAGAAGAGCATATGCAACGAGAGAGCGTCACAGTGAGGGGGAATCAATCGGTCTGAAGAAAGCATTGTCTCCTCCTCTCCCCATAAGAAGGTTGCCCTGCTAAGCTAAGAAGATTTGCCCTGACAAAGAAGATAACAAAAGATGCCCCCGCCCCTGCGTGAGCCAGTCACTGCCCCGCAGCGTGTCTCCCCCCTGCCTGCGCCAATGGAGAAGGAACCTCAAATACCTTCTCCGGTTGTCAAGAAAAGGAGAACCGATAAGCGAGATGGCCGCTCCTCGAGAAGAAAGACAAAGACCAGGCCCCGTCACCCAGGACTTAGAAGAAACCATATCCAGGGCAAAAATCCCTCGGTAAGGACTAAAAGAAAAGAATCTTCAAGCGTTCGAGCTTGAGAAACCGGCCGAGTCCGTCACTCACCTGAAACAAATCTGGACCTGGCTGAAGAAGTAGAGTCTCCGAAAATCATAGATAAAACAACCAAGTCTCTTTGGCCGTCAGCGAGGCACATTGAAGACACAATCGGCGAAACAATTGAGACAAAAAACAACAGTGAAAAGCAAACTCTCTTGTTGACGAGGTTGTATCCCCCCCCGCAAAGGCACGCCATCAAGGTGTGGAGCACCAAAGTTTGCTAACCTCAATCCCGAGCACGAGGGACAAGTAGGGAAGAAGATGACAAGGATGATGATGTGATGATCATATCCCCACCATATCCGACATCCAAAATCACTGCGAGAATGGAGAAATGGAAGTTGAGTCGATCCAGGAACAATTCCAAAGACCGAATTCATTGAAGAAAGCGACAACCGTTGAACTTTCTTGGATTGACTAATGTGGTCAAGCACTAGATGAAGAAAAAGCTTTTCTTGCAGATCTTCAAGGACAAGGAGAAGGAGGAGAGACGAGGAGGAAAGGCGAGGCTCGTGAAAAGGCCATTATTTGTCCCTTTACTTTGAAACACGATCATACACATCCTCATCTCGACATTCTCTATGGAAGTGATGAGGATCGGACCTGCTTCAAGCTTCTGAAGAATTGGAGATGCAAGAAAGCCATGCGGGAATCCAGGGCCCTACATGAGCAACGATTGTTGGAAGGACCGGGAGAATCTTCCACATCACGATTGGAGATTGATCCGATGGGAGTGGTGCGACATATTACCAATTTTGTCGCCGCCACCACTTCCCAGTCACTCGAGAAGAAGGTGATAAGGAACTGGCGATGAAACGGGATTGTGGGGACCCCGGTCGAGCCAACCCCTAATGAAGGTGTCTTACCACCTGCCCCAACTACTGAATACTCAAAGGGATTAGCCGAGAGTTTGGAGACGAGTGACCCCACTCCAAGTCACTCGGTGGTGTGTCGGTGAGGGGAAACTCCTCCACCTGCAGGCAAGGTCGGAGGATGTTGCGGTGACTCCACAACGAATCTTGAAGGCGGAGTGGAGAAGGAATAACAAATGAATACACATTAAGTTGTCAGCGGCGCTTAGATAGTTAAGATTGTCTCAATTTGAAGTGCCAACTCTCTGCAAGCCAATGACGCTTTGCCGATGCGATCGAGGCACAAGAAGGAATCGCCCTGGAGTTAACACTGGGCAATGAAAGTGCAATCCATGGAGTTGAGACTCCGGTGGATGCCACCTCGAAGACCCCAAGGCAGTGACACTCGAAGGGATCATCCAGCCTCATGCGATTGAGACTGCGAGGTAATGAAGGCCAACGGGAGGTTGAGACTTCCGGGGTAAAGAGACGGACGCCTGAGAACATCCCTCCTACTATCATTGATCCATCCGAAAAGGAGATAAGTGCTCTTCCACGATTCCCAAGACAACCCCGATGTAACCTTTCGGATCGAAGGTGAAGGCGAAGACGGTTTGAGTCATCTCCTATTGCCAATCCAAAAGACTCGGTGAGGATGTTCTTCCAAGCACGAGTAAGTATGACCTTAAGGCTACTCGCCAAACATTTAATTTTGATGATGAGCCACCCATGGAAATCTCATCATCATCCGATGACGCTCGATATGGCGAGAACCAGTCAACTCATGTGGAAAAACCACCAGAGATCGACGAAGGTATTAAAAGACAATGAGGCTCGGCAAGTCGGTCAACTTCACAATGAGACCACAGGTGAAACAGTCAACTGTGCGGGCTCCCCAAGCTGCGAGGATCGATTGCACCGGAACTTCACGAGCACAAGTTGTCATTGAAGCGATTTCTATTGCCGTGATGATCCGTTTGTTGAATCATTTCCCTTCTCTCTGGAAGTACCTGACCTTCTGGAAGAATCAGCTAGAGATCATGAACGCTTCCATAAACTTGATCCTGTTATTCCAACAGACACCATCGTCCCAGCAGACTTTGACTTTGACGCTGCTTGGCCGTCAGTTGAGACAGAAGTGACAGCTGAGGTTCGGGAAGTTTTCAAGGCCATATTTGCAGAGATTGAAAAGATGGACATGAGGCTGGATATGACGCAAACCTTCTGCGCCGATCTGCGAGGCATAATTGTCAGGATCCGGGAATGGTGGCAACAATAGCAGATAATGCGCGTTGAACAAGCTCGATATTTTAGGACATTATTCAATAAATTGCTAGTCTGGCGGGCAGAGGATGCTGATGCGAAGACAAGAATGCAAGAGAACATCGAACGAATGCATGAATCTCACACCACAGAGATGGAGCTGCTGCGTGAATATAATAAGAAAGACCTCCTGCGCGTAGAGGAGAACATGGATCGGAAGTTCAGCCTCCTCATGGTTGCAATGAAGCCGGCAACAGGTGAATCAACGCCACCACTCCGAATTCCGTGCAAAGATACTCCGCAGCGATTCGCATAACTCGCCTATCATCCGCTTAGACTTCATGATTGCTAGCTTGTTTCCAGGATTCCTCTCTCCTTTGATGATTCCAAAAGGGGAAAAAGCAAACAAGAAAAGGAGGAGAAGCCTTTTTGAAGGAAAGACAACTGAGGAAGAGAAAGAGAGAGAAGAAAGGAAAATCTGTTGAGGGGAAGGTTCGAAAGATATGACCTTGATGATTGCTAAAACCCCCAACAAGGTCTTGTCATAGTGATATCATCAAAGAAACTCCCATGACTCTGCCACTCCAACACTCTGCGGTACCCATGGCTTAAAGAAAGATAGTTGAAAGCGAGGGATGAAGGAAGTGGAAGAAAGATGGATGCCCGAGTTATGGATATTTTGAAACAACATGGAGGCATTCCAACAGACAGACACCTATGCCATTTCGGATGTCGGGGCCGAGCCAAGATCTGTTGATGAATTCAAGACGCTCGCATCCCGAAGGTTACTTCGCAAATATGTCCATGGCTCAAGCCTGGAATTTATCTTGGGAAAAAGGTCTCAAACTATGTGAAGAAGGCGACAGCGACGCGACTCATCGGTCACTCTGCTTTGTCACTTTGCTAGTCACTCAATTTGGGAAAAAGAAGGCCCCAGTACAATACACGCCCGAGAGGAAGAGGAAGAAGCGATGGTGGATGAAGAGGTTTGAGACCTAGACCTCTGCCCAAAAACATTGAGTACATAGATCCAGGCAAGAAAGGAGGGATCTATTGGTGGATTCGACGAAGTAGCTAACCTTCAAGTGGCTAAAAACAATGCTAGTATGTGAAGAGGATTGAAGAAGAAAATAGAAGACAAACTCAGCTATGGGAGGAAAGACAAGAAAGAAAAAGAAGAGATGAAGGCTTGCCGAGAAAAATGCTTATGAGAAAAAGAAGGGCAAGATGAGAAAGAAGAGAAAAAGGCGAGGAAGATGACGGAGTCAAGAAGAGGAAAGAATGAGGGCGAATGAGATGAAGTGTTGTTGTCCACCCCTTCATGTATTTTACTATGTAAATACATCTTTATGTAAGTTTTACGTACATTGAATAAAATTATATAATTTCCATACTTGCGTAGATATAGAACATCATGATTACCTTAAGTTACTTTAAGCTTTGATACACTCTGTAAAACATTTGTGTAAAGAACAAGAATGTTATGATCAATAAAAGATTGATTCTACGCATACATTCACGTGATTCTACATTGTCATGCGTATCTTTGTTGTTTAATTATTGTATGAATGTTTTATGTTTTGCCATCATCAAAAAAGGGGAAATTGCTGGGAAATTATTTTTAGATTTTGATGAATGCCATGTAAAACTTAGAATAGAAAGTTGGCACCCCATTTTAGTTGTAAATTGCATTGTAATAGATAGGGCTTTGGTCGGTGAGTCAAGTCACTATGCTGAACATGCAAGAAGACAACTGGAGACTAGAAGGAAGACTCGGTGCGAGGCGGTGTGTGTGGCAAGAAGAGAAGTCAAGAACTCGATGAAGGTGCAGCTGAGATACAGCTGGGTGAAGTATCAGTCAAGTGAACTCAAGACAACCAAGTCTCAAGTTGAAGTGACAAGAAGAGTCATCCAATGATTGGAAGGCGACTCGAAGTCACCTGGGGAAGTCAAGGAAATGCGATCAAGTCGAGAAAAGCTGAAAGAGATCCGTTGCACTGAAGTCAAGAGAATTACTTAAACAAGTAAAACCTCCATCTTGCCTTTCTTAAAGTGCTCGATCCCCAAAAGCGTGCAAAAGGAATAAACCAATGGGAAGCATCGCACTGTGTCGGAAGCGTGAAAAAGGTGAAGAATCATTCATACGAGGAAATGTCAATTTCAAGGGCGCAACAAGACAAGCCAACGACCACAAGTGTCTTTTTAAAATAAGCATATCTCTTCAGGCGATTTTCAAAAGAACACTATAAAAGGCCGAGAATCTATTTGAGAAATAAGTTGGTTACCTTGACAATCGAAATGATATACGAGCAAGAAAAGCAATATCCAGTAACCAAAAATATTCTCAAGTCATTCAAGTTCAATCCTCAAGCCTACATTACGAAGGAAATCAATCCAACACTCACTGTGAAGGAAAGACAACTTCAATCGGTTGAAGAGGAAACATTTGAAGAATCAAGGGATCTACATTCCACGGAGGATTGTAGGAAGGTTCAAGTCGAACCCGAGTCTCAAGTTTTGGAGGGCTTCGTGATCAAATCCAATAAGCTTGAGCAAGTGGTTTAGTAGCAAAGCGGTACGCCTGTGAAGAAGGCCGATAAATCGAGAAGCCACTGTGACCAAGACATCTCAAA
Source organism: Rehmannia glutinosa (assembly GCA_016081115.2). Taxonomy (NCBI): domain Eukaryota; kingdom Viridiplantae; phylum Streptophyta; class Magnoliopsida; order Lamiales; family Orobanchaceae; genus Rehmannia; species Rehmannia glutinosa. Next base: position 73,569,733 of record CM071928.1, read on the forward strand.
GCGAGTCCCAACGGATCAAGTCACCGGTTTGTGTGTTCAAGACTTGTATCCGGGTGTTAACCACTTTATATATTGATCAATACTTAGTGGAATCCTCCGGGGAGTTGGAGAAGAGAGGAGTAGAAGAATTACCCTATCTTGAACCTCTATAAAAACTTATTGTGTCATTTACATTTCAAAGACTTTAATTTACTCGCATATTACTTTAATATCTCTTGACAAATTTGCTATCCAATTGATAATCAACAAAGTGCTAAAACCAAGTATTGAAACAAACTTAACCAAATTCAAGGGTGTTAAGTCTTCCAAAAACATATCACGATCGAGTTAAGTCTTTAGTCAAAACAATTTGAGTTATTCAATCAACGGCTCGATCAGTCATTGAGTGACTAACTCTGGCGATTAACTAACTTAATCACTGTCCATCATGGACTCAATCGCGTGAAGTATTAACTCGACGTTTTAAAAGGACTAAATCAAAAAGTTGGTAAGGTTTATTCAACCCCCCCTTCTAAACCTTACACTCACACCCCTTGGGACCTACAGTAGGATTTTAAAGAGGGGGTCTTTAATTTTTATAAAACCAGTTGTATTTGTAATAATTCGTTATTTTCTAACAATGGATTGTTTATTCACTGGTATGGCCTCGTGCATTAAGATTGAGAAATCTAAGCTTATTAAAAATTATTGTCTTTTTTATTTCCGCTATGTGAGCCTTTGTTTGTTTCGATGTTACAACATCGACATTCAACACTTTACGAATCTTTGTTTTTAACAAGTATTAAGACTACAAATTCTATCATTCTTCTATGGCCCTGTAGTCATCGATCAATCCATTTCCAGTTCTTCCTGTCTGACTCTGATTCAACCTATGGAGCTGAGTTTGATGATATTCCCTCTTTGGCACTAGAGCTTCAGGTGGTTGGTGAGTTTGTTGAGTTCCCATCTGGTTTGGACCGAAGTGCGGAGACTAGAGGAGGCCCTCGGCCCAAGTATCAGCATATCCCCTCTCCCGAGTGTAGAGCTTTGGATCCGGAGAGGTTGGTGGGTAGAGTTACTTCCCTTTACCTCTCGAGGCCGCCCCAACCCTCTGGCCTCCCTATTTTTTTGGGAAAAAAAATTATTATGTCTTTTATCTACTTTAACCTTTCGAATACTTTAAATTATGAAATAAAAGTAAATTCATATGAAAAAATAATTTGAGATTTTTCTAATAATATATGATAAACATATATAATAGTTTGGTAAGATAGAATATTAATCATATAAAATAAGTATTTCTAAAAATAAGTTGTAGCAATAAATGGTGCGAGATTTAATATTATATTATATATAATTGTACCTCCTGAATATATATATATATATATATATATATTATATACTATAACATAATATTATATTCTATATTATTCTTAAAAATTAAATATATTCTATTAAATTATTGGTGATTAAACTAAATGCTTTAATAAAATAATAAATGTAATTCTAATGATACAAAATCTTTTTATATATATTATGAACCTATATAATTTTTTTGATAAGATATATTTTTATTATTATAAAAGTTAACATTCTCCGAGTGATACATTATATTTTAATAAAATATTTAATAATACTTTTCTTAAATAAAACATAAAATTTTATATTCAAATCTATAAATGCGGGAATGATCTCCCGCCCACCATCACATTGCTTAACATGTCTATTGTTTATGTTATATACAAATCTATATATACGGGAATGATCTCAAGCTTGTTTATGTTATAAAGAGATTAGCTCAAAATTCCCCTCCAATATAAGAGCACCTTAAGAAAACTACGCCGTAAAAGTTCCAGTCGTGCACTACAAGAAAACAATCAAATTCCAACGAAATAATTCTAACGGAATCAAAATTCCAATTGAAATTCCAATGCTACAACATACCGTTGGAAAATTCCAACAGAAAGTCCAACAATAAGAGAAATCATTTGGTACTGTTGGAATATTTTTTAAATAGGAATTTTCATTGGAAATTTGTCATTCCAACGGCGATTATACCAATGGTGCTTTTCCATTGGAATTTTTGTTGAGTCAATAATTCCAATGGAAATTGGCCAAATACCAACGAATTTTTTTCGTTGGAATTCCCTTGTTTTTGTAGTGGTGGGGAATATCATCTTTGATTTTAATTGTTCTTTCTTCTTGCTATAAAGTGCCATTTCTGCTCTCCAACGAAAGATTATATAAGGAATAGAGGCTACACAGCTACAATTATGGAAAAGCTTCTTTTATTGTAAGCTGGAATAACTCAGAAAGAGAGTGGCACCGCACCGGAAACTATTCTAAGAGAAGTTTGAATCTATTCCGTCTGATCGTAGATGGAGACTTAAACCTGTGTGGGGGTAGGGACGGATGTAGCCAAGTGGATCGGTTACCTGCATTCTTATCAATGAAAGATAAGCCTCTATAACTAAACAAAAGAGAATGAGCTCCTTAGTTCTTATTCTACCGCTTTAGAGTAGCTTTAAGACTAAGCAAGAAACAACCACCCTTGAAAGAGTGTGTGATAGATCAGCGATCTAGCGCTCTTGCGCCAAAGATGTGGAAGAAGTGGTTGATCTATTTACGGGCTCTATCGCTTTTGTCGGTCGATCTGAGGTGCGCTTGAAGTGGGGGGTGTGTTGTCCCTATTGGGCATTGGATTTTGATAGATGCAATTTCTCAAGTCTTGATTGAGGGATTTGCACTTCTCCTTTAAAAAAAAACCATAGGACGGAATATCCTCGTGTAGCTCGTACTCTGACTTCCTGAAAAAGTTGTTGTTCAATCCGTCCCTGAGCTTCTACTGGATGTCATACCGGGCATTCAATCTTCAGTTTTAGAATGTGTTGAAAGAAGAACTTCGCCCGGATAGCCTCTTCTCGATTTCTACCGCTAGTTCTTTTAGGGGTTTGGCTGGAGAGGCGTTGACTTCTGATGTCCCGACATAAAACCACCGAGCCTGTTTTAACTCCCACTCCTAAAAAGAGCCGAGTGGTGTTGGGAATGTTTAAATAGGGCGGCTACAAATAGCTAGCTTTGAAAGAATTAGCTTTCACTGAAAGCCCCTAGGGCTTCATCAAATCTATAAATACAGAAATAATCTCACGCCCGTCATCAACATAACTTGTTCATTATTGATGATGCAATATTTTTTGGGACTGATCACCATCATTAGGGGCTATTGAGTACGAGTTGATATGAATACAAATACCTAAATGTTAGAGGTACTGTCAAAATGGGCTCGACCCCAAGGGCCAGGCTACAATTTAGGAGGCATGGAAGGACTGCACCTATTTGGTCTGAAAAGTTTGACGGACTCGGTCATTTCATGTATATTTTTATGGGTTGGGCCTCAAAAGTAGCTGCTCAATGGAATTTTGGCCCGGCCCAACCCGATTTTTATCCTTGGCCCAACGAACCAAGACCTGTCGACTTGGGTCGACCCATTTGGCAGCTCGATCGGGTGCCTCATCTAGTCTTATTAATTAATAATATATTTCATTGAAATGAATACTAGTTAAATTTAATTATATTTGGTCAAGAAATTAAAAAGATATAAAATAAATATATATACATAAAAAAATTTATTTTTTTAAAATTGAGGTGGCAAAATGTAAACCGCTCAAAGTTCATATGTCAAAGTATCAATCACTCAAAGTTTAGATGACAAAGTGCAATAACTTCATATAATTTAAGTCAAATGATAATTTTGCCCCACGTGAATGACACATGACAATATTCTGGTAAAATATTCCACCAACAGCGAGTCTGAGAAGGCTATTTGCAAAACCTGTCAACTTTAGGAGGTAAAGTGTCTCCCTCGAAAAAACTTAGATGGCAAAATCGAAAAAATCGAAGAGTACGGAAGGCAAAAAAAAGTTTGAACTAATCATGATTAAGTGAGAACAACTTCCATTGCATCAATTATACGCCAAAAGGTCAAACTTGACGACATTATAAAGTTTATATTTATCGTGGTGAAGAAACTAAGTAGTAAGGAATGTTGCTAAATTAAATGTATATAGAAATATCTTTAAATTTATTTTAAACCTTGTGATATTAAGATGTCTTAAAGTTCATCTTATAAAACATTGTGGTGAACTTTTTATTTATTTATTTTCGAGATGAGATACAATTACTTTGTTTGTTTCTTTTTTCTTTTTCAGATGCACTTTACTTTGTTATGTGAAAACAAAACGGTCATTATATCCGCAATATTACTATATTTTGATTGATTAATGTAATATTTGTTGATTACATGGACATCAATAAATTTTGAGAATGAACAATGAGATTACTTGATAGTATGTAATATTTTTTTGTTGATGACCAAACGGAGGTTTGAAAAAATACTATCAATACTATCAATCCGCGTAATCACTATTGGTCAGTTATTGTAATCAATCGAAGTAGACAAATCAATCCATAATCTATTAGTTGTTCATGTAATCAAGAAGTACATGGTGTATATATATATGTATCCTACAATGACCCTAGTTCTCACATAGCAAAGCAAATTAAGTTCATCGGAAGAGGGGGAAAAAAGATAATAACAATAGTTATGAGTTCGCCATTGACCCGTTATCCCCCTTGTGATTGTTTTTCATCATGCTACACTCCTGAATGTTGTGGTTAGGGCAAGTACAAGACCTCATGGCCCAATGTAGTTGGTATGACTGTTCAACAAGCCACTGCCATTATTATTAATGATAATCCCTGGGTTACCGTTGAACCTTTGAAGAAGGGTGACGCAATAGGATTCGACGATTTCTTCTGCTGCAATCGAGTTTGGCTTCCATTTGATGAGAATAATCGTGTTTACGATGTGTCTTTAGTCGGATAGAATAAGATATGATAATAATAGTAATGAATCGAGTCTGATCGATAAAATCTTGAATAAATGCATGAAAAGCGATAATAAAGCGGGTTTGATGTCATCATAATGTTACTACTAAAGCATTGTGGTGATTTTTATTTATTTATTACATTTGCCCTTTTTTTTTAGTATTTTGCGTTTATTGATAGATGGACTTATTTTTCTGGTGAGATAAGATTAGCACCAACTCTAATAGGCATTTTAATTTCAAAAACTTTAAAGATATATTATTTCTTGTGCTAATGGGCCAAAATAACCACTTCTATAGTGGAAAAATGAAAAGTGGCCATTTTTTGAAAATAAATGTTTTTTTAGCTATTTTGGCAGAAAAAAAAGACATTCATACATATTCTTCTAGCATGTTTGTTTGATATTTAGCCTATAACATGCGGTATTGAAAAATAATGATCAGGGTGAAAATGTCCAGAAAGCATTAATAATTATGAAATATAGACACATGTAAAAACACCAAACAAATTCATTCATTAATTAAGTTATTTGTTTTATTTTTTGTACAATTAAAAGCTTAAACCTCTTGCAAGTACTGTTATATCATGGGTTTTTAGATCAAAAGCGTTAGATTATATTACCAATAACTCAATCGAAATACAATTGGGCACACTTGCCCCACAACACACTATCTGGGAACATTCCACCCGGATAGAGAGCCACCAAACCTGGGGCACAAATGAAACACAAAAAGATCGGGGACCAATGTTTAATTACAAAAAATCCCACACACCACAAAAAGGCATATTAGCAACATAGCAACTAAAAATGCCAAACTCTCATGCCAAAAATCGGAGACAACGACTATCTAACCGAGTAAAAACACCTAAGATAACATCCTCTCCATACTCAAGTTGATTCAAATTCTTGCCACTCCCCTTGAGCCGAGCAACCAAATCCGTCTGCGGTTTCTCGATTCTTGAATATCCACGCATTCCTAGTTTTCCAGAGCCACCAGAGCAGATAAGTAGACAGATTAATTCGATTTTTAAAAGCTGGATCCCAGGGCACTGAGCACAGGTTCTGCCACCATTCCTTAATTGTGAGATCTTTATGATAACAGCCATCCCACCCTACAGGAGTAAGATTCCAAACCCTTTTAGCTCTCTCACAGTGAAAATACAAATGCTCTACAGTTTCCTCACCTTCCCCACACCAAACACATCTGACATCCACCTTCATCCCTCTTTTGCTTAAGTTACACATCACTGGGAGTACATTATGAATTCCTTTCCAAATGAAGTGTTTGATTTTGGCTTTAATTTTCATCTTCCACACCTTTTTCCACATGCTCCTTCTAATTTCCATATCTCTACTCCCCTCTCCAGCATCAGTATTCAAGATTTTTTTAGTACAAAGGGCTAGATATGCAGAATTCACAGAATACACTTTGTTGGTAGTGAGAGTCCAGACAAGCCTATCCTTAGCTTGTTGCCAACGATGGGAGTATTCGAGAATCGCGAAGAATCTCCTAATCATTAAACCATTGGTTCAACATCTCCACATTCCACTCTCTTCCTTCATTTTTAAGCATTTCACTCACCCATATTATTCCTTCCTGATTCAGCCTACCCCTTTTAGGAGTGGGGGAATGAAAATTTAAAATCAAGGGATGATCCCAGATTCTAACAGATTTTCCATCCGCAATTTAGTATCGAAGGCCATGCTTCAACACATACTTGGCTTTCATGAAGCTCTTCCATATCCAAGAATATGTGGCTTTAATATCAGTATTAAGCAACCCCCCACGAGGGAAATATCTAGCCCTCAGAAACTTACCAACAAGTGAATTAGGTTGAATAATTATCCTCCATAACCTGTTTTTGCAAGTAAGGCATCATTGAACAACCCAATATCTTGAAACCCAATCCCCCTCCGTAGGTCCCAAGGGGTGTGAGTGTAAGGTTTAGAAGGGGGGAGGGTTGAATAAACCTTACCAACTTTTTGATTTAGTCCTTTTAAAATGTTCAGAATTGATACTTCACAGCTGAGTCCTTGATGGACAACTAAGTTAGTTAATTAGCAGAGTTAGCCACTCAACAGACTCGACTGAGCTATTGATAGAATAACTCAGCTGTTTTGACTAAAACTTAACTTGACTGTTATATGATTTCAGCGGAAGACTTAACACCCTTGAATTTGGTTTAAGTTTGTTTTAATAGCAGGCTTTAACACTTTGTTGATTATCAATTGGATAGCAAATTTATCAGCAGATATTGAAATAATGTGCAGAAATTAAAGTGCTGAAATGTAAATGACACTGTTAGAAAAATGTTTTTATCATGATTTTGATGATTTTGTTCAAATAAGTTTTTAAACCAAAACAATGTCCCTAAATGTTGTCTAAATACTTCCAATCGATTTAAAATGTTTTTACTATTTTTCGGAGTATTTTTTGGAGTTTATTTTCGATAAAAAATTGGACAACACATTTGTTTCAGGCTCGACCGGTCGCCCTATAGGGCAACCTGTACTCGAGTTGAGTTTTGAAATAGAAAATGGGACGTAGAAAAAAAGAGGGAGGTCGACCGGTGAGGGCGACCGGTCTACCCCTGGGCGACCGGTACCTAGGAGTCCCTCTTTTGGTTCTGTCTTCTCTGTTTTGTATTTTAAAGCACCCCAACCAGTCATAGCCACGGGCGATCGCCGCACCAGCTCCGACCGGTCCCCGTGTAAAATTCAGAAAAACCAATTTGAAACTTATCTCTGCGACTTGGCCGACCGTCGCACTGCTTTATCAAAGAAACTATCTGTTGCATTTTTAGACAGATTTTCCCTATTTTGTGGGATTGATTTCTAACATCTATATTGATGGTTTTAAATGGTTTTTTTTGCATCAAATCACTCCCCAAGGAGGAGCCTATGTCTGGAAATCAAAGCCAAGACCTCTCCTATAAATAGAGGCTTCATTCAAGCAACAAGATACAACATATTACACAAGCAAAGAGCAAACACGCAAACACTTTCATATATCTTGTTGTATTAGCCTAAGCACTTTCACTTGCACTTATTTGAGGTCTAGGCTTTCAATTCTTGATTACACTTGTACTCATATTCTATCAATCATTATTGAGTTATAATCTTGATTTTGGTCATCATTCAACACAAGACATCCTTGTGAGTATTCTTGTGGTAAGAATACACTTGGGTGATCTAGGTGATAGGTGTTTGAAGAGTGTGGTACTCTTCAAAGGTGTTGTAAGAGGGTTGTGGTAATCCTCAAGGTGTTGTTAGAGGGTTGTGGTAATCCTCAAGGTGTTGTATTAATTTTTGGTAAATTAATAAAATCCTTTTTTCTTTTTGAAATCCATCCCGGAGATACTGGGGTGGTAGAGAATTAGGCCCTAGGTGGGTTGAACCTCTATAAATCGAAGTGTGTTGTTTACATTCGCACCTTCTATATTGTCTTGGCTTGTTTTGTTCGAAAAAGAGGGCAAAATTTGAAAAACCGAGATAATCTATTCACCCTCCTTTAGATTATCGTAGCCACTTGGACTAACAAGTGGTATCAGAGCCAAACTATTTGGCTAGCTCGTTCCGAGTAAAGAGGAAAGATCCATGGCTACAAATGATGCTCATCTCACCACCGGCGCCTCCACCAACAAGCCACCACTATTCGACGCCAACAACTACGCATTTTGGAAAGACCGTATGGAGTGCTTTCTACAAGGGTGCGGGTTCGACATTTGGAATGTGGTCATTGAAGGAGTTGATCAACCAACCAAGAAATCGGAGGATGGCACCTCAGCTCCTAAACCTTTCAAGGAGTTCGATGAAAACGACAAAAAGGCTTTCTCTCTAAACGGTAAGGCCTTAAATATTTTGCATTGTTCTCTTCCTGCCACCGAGTACAATCGCATAAGAGGCATAAGGTCGGCACATGAGGTTTGGGAAAAATTGGAGACAATCTATGAAGGGACCAAGAAGGTCAAGCAAGCAAGAAAGACCATGCTTGTTAAAGACTTTGAAAACTTTAACATGCATGATGATGAAAGCATCTCCAAGATGGTGGAAAGGCTTGACAATATTGTCAATCCTCTTGTGGCCCTCGGTAAAGTCATCTCCGAAGACAATGTGACTAAGGTATTGAATGCTTTTCCGGCTCATGGTCTGAAAAAGTAACGGCAATCACGGAGGCACAAAATCTTGAGACACTCAAGTTTGACGAGCTTATTGAAATCTCCTCATCTATGAATTCTATCTCAAGGAGAGGAAAAATTCCAAACCATCCATAAATCAATCGGGTATGCAAATTATTCCTAAAGGTCTTGTTTCTTCTTCTAATAATGCATACTATGATAATGATGATGATGATGATGAGGAGACAGCCGCACTTGTTCGAAAATTTGCAAAATTTGTGAATAAAAATAAAGCAAGAAAACCAAGAGATAATGCTTGCTTTAAATGCGAAAAACCGGCACTTCATTGCCGATTGCCCAAAGCTTCGATGAAGAGGAGCAAAAAAAAGAAGCCTTTCACGAAAAAGAAGGCTCTAAATGCGGAGGCCAAAACGTGGGATGAACTACTCGAAACAACCGACGAGGAAGGAGAGACCGAACATGGTCTCATGGCCATAGACGATGAAAATAATGAGGTACGCTCTAATTCTTCTATTTCCTCCATAGTTGATGATTTGCAATGTGATTTTGATGAATTCCAAATTGAGTTTCAAAAGTTAATTGTTAAATACAAAAATTTGAAAAAGGAGCATAAGGAGCTTAAGGTTGAAAAAGAAAAATTATTTACCTCTTATGAATCTCTAGACAAAGCTCATACACTTACTCTTACTAGAGTTCACTCTCTTGAAACCGAAAAGGATTTGCTCACAAAAGATATTGAATGTTTGAAAAATGATGTGCATCGTTTCAACATAAGCACGGACAAAGTCACAAAAATTTTAAATGCACAAAGAGGTGAGCATTCCAAATTGGGACTTGGTTATAAGCCATTTCAAAGTGTTTTTAAGAAAAATAACCAAGGTCCGACTTTTGTACGTGCTAGTAGTTCTAATACTCCTACTTGTTTTTATTGTGGCAAAGTTGGACATTATGCTAATAATTGCAAATTGAGAAATAGCTCTAGACATGTTTGGAGACCCAAAGGTCTCAATACTAACCCCCATGGACCCCAAAATTATAGGGTACCTAAATAAAATTCGTTTGTAGGTAATAGGGGCTATAACAACAATGGAAGATTTAAAATGGCTCGTGGACAGCGGATGTTCACGCCATATGACCGGGAGGAGAGAACTTTTTACCAACATCAAGCTCCAAGAAGAGGGTATGGTCATGTTCGGCAATGGCAAAGGAAGAATTCTTGGAAATGGAGAAATTGGTAACTCTTCTTTCTCTCTTAGTAATGTTCTTTTAGTAGAAGGGCTTAAGTTTAATTTGATAAGTATTAGCCAACTTTGTGATTCAAATTATGATGTTTCCTTCAATAAAGAAAAATGCCTTATACTTAAAAATGGTGAAATTAGTTGTGAAGCAAATAGAAAAGGCAATCTTTACAAAATTTGTACAAGTGATTTGGTTAGTCAAAATGTTTCTTGTTTAGTCGCCAATAATGATTTAACTAGTTTATGGCATAGGCGACTTGGACATGTTGGATACAAGAATTTGAAAAATATTTACAAAAACCAACATGTGAAAGGACTACCCAAATTGAATTTTGAAAATCTTGGCTTATGTGACACTTGTCAAAAGAACAAATTAGTTAAAATTAGTTTTAAGCCCAAAAATGAAATTTCCACAACCAAACCCCTACAATTGCTTCACCTTGATTTCTATGTGGATATTGGTACGACAAGTCTAAGTGGAAAACATTACACTTTCGTTATTGTCTGTCATGATCCAAAACTTTACATTCAAAAACTATCATGATTAAGTCATTAAGTAAATGCATTTTCATATCACGTTAGATATCAATTGGTTTTATATTAATATAATACTTGACATGGAATTTAGATATTAACTTTAATAGGTATTAGGTGATCATTAACTAATATATATGCATGTAAATGCTTACACACACGTAAGATACACATACTTGACATGTGTACATATATGTATATAATATATATGGATAAGTTTACTTTCAGACAATAGATAAACATAAACACTTACACTAAGAATATTATAATATATAAGTGTATGAAATTTCTACCGACTTAGTCCTTAATTGTTAAGCAATCTAGCTGTAAGATATATATATATATATATATATATATAATATTGCATAAAGGATTAGGAAAAAGAAAAAAAACAAAATCTAAACTAGACAGAATCACGCCATAGAACTCACGACTGGGAGGCTTTGCAATTTAAACTTTTTGGTAAGTACTCTGCTATAATATTTTGGGAAAAAAGAAATTTTACCTCCCAAACTAAGCTCTTCATTACACATTACCATCCAAACTTTGAAATGTTGCACTTTGCCATCCCAACTTTGTAAAATTTTACACTTTACCTAAAAATTATTGATTTACCCCTATGGATATTAAAGGTTGTTGTAGTTTGATCTCCAAACATTAAAGATTGTTGTACTTTACTACTTAAGCTATAAATTTTATGGTATTTTCTTGATATACTCCCCAAGTCCGCGATCCTTGAAAATGGTATCGAGCTGGTTTATTAAGAACTTTTAGTTAAATTTATTATATTTATGTAATTAATAATTGGTGAGGAGAAATTACTCCGAGATTATGAATCCGGACCGATGTCCGAGATGTACCCTTACAGACATATCGTCAAATATTGGCGATGTATGCACAAGAACACCTTGACCAGGTTTCATATTGGGAATACCAACATGAAGAAAAAAAAACAGCGGAGCCGACGGGAAACCTTAAGGTAATGTAAAAGCGAGCGAGAATATTATAAGCGATTTTGGATGCTTAACTGGACCCTATATGTTCACTTGATGAACCTTCAAGAAACGTTCATGAAAATTCCCATCGAAACAATGATTCCCGATGGTGTACCGAGTGGAACGAGATACTTCCCAGGATAAATCTAAGATTTCCAAGATCTTATAGAAATCCGGAAGACGGTGCGAATTATGGCAACCGCCATATTCATCTACGTCTACAAGTTCATCGGATCCAGAACTGGATGGAGACGATGGTGAAATATCGAAGAAACACTTGAACTCCTTCATGATATTCGAAACGAGTCAAGAACCTGGAAGATGGCCAAGTTCATCCGTAGGAAGGAAACATATTGATTTTGGGACGAGACCCTATTTACACCAAAAGGGGAAACCAAATCCAAGTCATACGAAAAATGACGGATGAGGAGAAGCTCATTGCTCTAATCAAAGGAAAATCCATCAAAAATTAAAAAGATGGATATTGAAAAGATGAATCTTAAAGATCTACATGACTGGCAGCGTAATCCTTCGCAGATTAGGTATTGTAGATTTAAAGATGAACGCAGGTGAGAATCGCTTTGGTTACCTATGACCCACAAGGTAGACCAATTCCACCACCACCGCCACCGCAAATCCTAACGTCGAAGAAAGTACGGTTCGCATCATGGAACTCGGGGCGAGAGGATGCCACACGGGGGATTTTTAACGACTGAAAGTGATCCACTTTCGGGAAAGGGAGGTCGAAACCCTCTTGCGGGGAACCGGAACTGTGGACAACATAAAGGCCGAATGTTTATCGGACGCCTTATGGAAGATCGCACCTCGACCCAATACATTCGTATGGGTTGATGTTAAATCTGGACATCCCATTTTAAAAACAAGAGAAGTTCTCATTGATGAATGGGCTTGAAATGCTATGAGAATTTCAGCAGAACCCTCGATAGACAGCAAGCGGGTCACATTCATCGGAGAGGATATGTCGGATTCCTCTCTCACACCACGTTTCTCATAAGACTCTTATGAGAATCATGAAGGAAGATCCAAAGCTTCAAGTCTATGACGGATTTACGATCGGAGCTATGGAAAAAGCATTGGATAAAATTGGGTTTAAATAGAAGCAAAAAAACACCAAATTATCCATAGGGTAACAACCGGAGAATTTGCTATTCGATGGAGTTTACAAACCGATCGAGATGCGCTTGGTCCCTATTAGAGAAATACAAGAGATCAAAAGCAAAGTTAAAAGAGAAGTTGCAAAAACACTCTCATGGATTCATATCGGAGCCATAAGAGTAATTATTAAAGCAACATTCAAAGCAGGAATAGATTCGCCTCTCAATCTTGCTATCTTTGACAAGCGAATCTCGCATCTCAAGGATTCATGCCTTGGAGCGGTAACAGGAAATTTGTATGCAGGAAAATTGGCATTTAATGTCTACCCTAGAATTGCATACAATTTGGGAGATTGAGACTTCAGTAGAGTCCTAACCCTTCATCAAGATTTCAAAAGAGTCGATTTAATGAAAGAAGGAAACAGGCCTTACTCGATCACATACGAGATTTCCTATGCTCTCTCGAATACCCATCATTCCGAAGTATTCTTGAGAAAGGAATTTATTGAAGTCCCAAGAATCTTTGAGGACTTTGCCAGAGTGGTGTTACCAGAAATCATTGAATCTCCAACTATTAAGGAGATTGATATGATAATTCAAGATCAACCAGTCTTCAACAAAAGTCGGAGTCTCAAAGTTGAGTCTAGAAGGATGTCTTTCCAGCAAGATAGAATGGTGAGTAGTAGTCGTTGGGAAGAAAGGAGACCAAGTACGATTCAAATGCATCCCCGATGTTTTTAAAACAAGCAGGAGAGAGGCTGAAATGTCAGAAGAAAAAGGATGGCGAGAGGTTGAAGTAATATTCGACATCACTCAAAAGGATAACATTTTTCCTTGTGATGTTCTATATTATCTCCAACAACCAATCGTTGGAAGGTATCAAGGAAGCTGAAGATAGGAGAAATTGAGCTTACTATCACAGAGTTGCGGAAAGATCCCGAACAATTAATACCGGGAATTGAATTTCTTGAGGATCATAAGCCTTGGGAAAGATTACAAGATGGAATGGAGTTCACAGTGGCTAATAAAAGATCTGAATCGATGACCACTAGTCCATTCTCCATATACATTTCTATTGGAATGTTATATGTTGAATACAAGCGAGTATTTCGCCTATATTGATTCAGTCTGGAATATGTATGCAAAGCCGGATGCTTTTCCTAAAGAAATTGGAGAAGATTTACCAGCTATTGCGGGAAGAGATTTCTCTAAAAGGATTCTTATCCTTAACGGGGAATTAAACAAGCGAAATAATGATCCGAGGCGCGGCAAGTACCCCATGGTACAAAGTAAAGACGCCACCAATATATTTCCATGATACAGGTGCAAATATTTTGCTAGGAAACAATTTCCTACAAACATTCAAGCGATTCGCACAAGAGAATGAGACGAGAAGACTTATTTTCACAACCTTATGTGATCATAAGATTATTGTCCAGAGAGATCATGGAAGCATTTTAGAAAAATGCCTATTCATTTTCGCAGCAAAGCGTGGTGATGAAGCCAAACTTCGCAAATCCAAAATGGCGGATCGAAGGAAATTTGGTGAAGCTTTATTATCCTATAGACAATTTGGTTCCATCCGAGGATCGAGAAGATATGGGATAATAACTTGTATTCATTCGAGTACAAGGAGAAGAAACGAGTCACTCCGGAGCCATTGCGGAGAATTATGGATGAGTCTAATGGAGAATCCACGAGTTATGTAACCATAGAGGAACAAATATCACTCGAGGATATCAAGAAGAAGATCCAAAGGAATTACAATGAAGATCCTTTGGCTTGGTGGGATAAGAACGAGCTTAAAGCCTCTTTAAAGGTTAAACCTGGAAAGGAGTACGAGTTCGTAAGATTCAAACCAATCCTTATGAACCAGGAAGATCGTGAGGAATATGCAAAAGATACTTAAGGAACATCTTGACCTTAAGTTAATTTCACCAGGAGTTCCTCCATACAGCGATCCGAGGATTCTTAGTCGAAACCATGGAGAAATCAAAAGAGGAAAGCGAGACTTTTATTAATTACAAAGGGATTAATAACATTTTGGAGTTCGACGGATACTATATCCCAAGCGAGAGAACATCACGTTAACTATATCAAAGGTGCCAAGATATTCTCAAAGTTCGATTGCAAGTCCGGATTCTACCGATTAAGATGGAGGAAGAAAGTAAGAAGTTTACGACTTTCTCTCTACACCACGGGGACACTATATTTGGAACGTGATGCCTATGGGATTGGCTAACGCACCCCAGATATATCAAAGAAAGATGGATAATCTTTTCAAAGATTATTTCAGTTTCATGTTCGTGTATATCGACGATATTCTAATCGCATCAAAGAACATGAAGGAGCATCTCAAACATTTGAAATATTTTTGATGTTTGTCACAAAGAAGGATTAGTGCTTTCGGAAAGGAAGGTAATCGCAACAAGGCAGATTGAATTCCTCGAATTGAAATCGATGAAAATCTGGAATTATTCTACAGAATCATATTGTGGAAAAGATACATGGATTTCCATATACACTAAAAGACAAGAAGCGACTTGAGTTTTCTTGGAGTTGTCAATTTTCTTTGGAATGTTCATAAACAATCTAGCACATTACGAGAAGGTGTTTAGCCCATTGCTTAAAAAGGATTGATCTTAAAATGGGAGAATGAACATCAAGAAGGAATCAAGCAACTTAAGGAAGTTTGCAAAAATCTTCCGAAACTTGCAATTCCACGGGATGAAGATGAACCGGTTCTTTATACGGATGCCGATGATTATTGGTGGGCGGTACTTACAAAAGCTACACCAAATGGAGAAGTGTCATGCAGAATCTTTGCGGTGGTTTATTCACACCCGGTGAATCGACTCGGTGGCATATCAACGAGAAAGAATTCTTTGCAGTCAGGAAGGCTTTTAAAAAATGGCCTTTATTTTTACTGGCTAAAAAGTTTATCTTAAAGATTGATAATTCAAGTGTTAAAGCATTTATGAAAAACAAAATTGAATCAAAACCAAGAAAAAGCTAGAATACTTAGATGGCGGTGAATGCCAATATTATGATTATGATATTGTCATTATAAAATCTCATGAAAATATTCTTGCAGATTTTCTAACAAGAGATGGAGGGAATTGAAGTTGATTCCATCCTTACTGCATCAAGACATCTTGGAGACCAACTGGAAATGCTACTCCGAGAATTTGATACCCTGGTCATCAATGCTAATTTGGCCGGGAAATTACAAAGGAATGATCGGGACAAAGTAACCGATCGTATATCTGAGCATGTGTCCGGTCTCACTCTCGATTGAGAACGGCATTTCAAGGGCCACTCCTCCGGCCGCTAATAAGCAAACGCGTATAGAGCGCGGGCTCCCAACTGTAGCGAGAGGATTCCAAAGACTCTAGCACAAGTCCTAAGGTGGCGTAAATGTTGGCCCAAGGAAAACTCGATACTCAGTCAAATCTGAGTTATCACATCAACCCAAAGACGTCCGGGGTAAAGGACGAAGAGATCAATCTTAGGCCTATGATGGGCACTTCTAAGGTTGATACTAACGAGATTAAAGTTTCTTCTTCTTGGCAGGAATACCAGGCAAATTGGGAGAAACTAATTACCAGGCATGGGATATCTCCAGAAAAAACAAAAATTGATGTTTCTGGAAAATATCCAAGGGTTTGGATGCTACCAAATTCCAGCCCTCAAGAAGTGAAGAGGTGTTATGAGTTTGGGGCTTTGGCCTCAGTCTATACTACTTCACCAGGATTCCCAGAAATCACAAAATTACTGAAGTGGATCCAGGAAGTCGTTTACGAGTGCTTGTCCAACAATGACAACCTAAGACGAGGGGATACATTGGAGCTGTATTTCATAAGTGCAGCGATAGAGCCCGTCGGAAAAGGTGGACATGAAGCCTTCCATTACATTAGGCTTCGAAGACCAGATGAAAGAGCGCCGGAAATATCAAGGAGGCAAGTTCAGAAGAAATACAATTGGCCATGACCTTCACTGAAGATCGATCACTACAAGAAGGGCATGGGGATTGTGGGTCTGGCTCACCAGAGATGGACAAAGTCAAGTTTCCGTTCAAGTTCTACCGAATCGGTGAACGGGTCATTCTGTTGAATACCATGACAGAAAACTACAAGGTTCGCGAGAAGATCTGTGAAAAGAAAAGAAATCTTCTATGGGAAAATAAGTGTCGGGGAGTAAAGAAACTCATGGAAATATTGTAACATGGCTCATATAGGCCATTGGGAACTTGGTCTGTCCCGAATGTCAAAACTAGAAGGAACCGGAATTTGGCAAATGATTCGGCCAAAAGTCGATCGGAGAAGACCGTGACGGAGAAGAAAAGTCACGCGAAGTATCCAAAGTTTGGGGACCACCAAAAAGTAGATTCCCCAACAAAGCTAGTGGAGACATGTGACTCAGGACGGTAACAACCCACTCAACAAAAAGACAGAAAGTGGGTCCATAAAAGATGCCATCAAAGTATTACAAGACAAAGGGCGAGTCGGCGGATTTGAAAGTTTGTATAAAGAACTTCGGATACCAGACAAGATGGGGCCAATCCATGTGAAGAAAGGGAAAGGCCAACTAATTGCTGCAAGTGGAAGCAAGCAATAATTCAAGAATTTGATGTTAGCAGTGACGTCTTACATTCCAACAAGAACTGAAGTCCGAAATTGAAATCCGGACTTACATCTATTTAAACCAGAGTTTGAAGGAGGCTGAGGAGATCGAACATTTCCCTTAGTCTTCTTACAATAAACTTTCTTTGTAAAATTCTTTCTGTTGTAAGTTTAAAATTTCCAGAGTGTTTTTAGTTTTCAGTTTTTTAATTTTATGTACAAGAGTGTGATAGCCTTTATGAGAGGCTAAACAGGTTTTCTCCTCCCAAAAGGAGATTACTGATGTAATAATTTTTTCTTTAAGTTCTTAATAAAATAAAGGATGTTTGTTCAACATGTGTTCATAATGTATTATTGATCAATCCCCTTTGAAGAATTACTTTTACGCCTTGGAGTAGGAAACGAACCAAGGCTGTGCTGAGCGGATTCTAAAGGAGTCGGATAACTTGCAGATCATCTTCCCTGAGGGTGAGGTTGAACAGTGAGGAGTTGTTTGTCAAACGATCTGGGGGCAGTAATTTTCCGACTGGTGGCGTTGTGAACCACTTAACCAGGTTCTGTTTCGGTCAAAAGAGGTATGAATTTTAAGGGATTTATTAATTTTACGGAAGCATGTTGGGTCTGATATGGTCGTAATGGACTATTTTCATTTTCAGTCTAAAGACCCAATTTGTATACGGATATATAGTTGAAATAAGATCTGGATATAAGTATGTCTTGTTGAGTTTATAGGTGAAACTTTGACATGATCCATCTAAAACCTCTGAATAGAGACTGGATCTAAGTAGGTGTAACAATGCCACGAACAAAACAAGTTACAGAAAAATCGGGTTCTTATTTCTCGAAAAATCCGAAAACAAATTGTTTATGGAGTTGAATGTTCTGTTTATTGAAGAATGCAATAAATTTATAATTATGTAGTAATATGCTACAAATTGATGCTTAGAAGGATAACTACAACATTTATTTTAAAAGAATAAAATTTTGGGGTAAAATGGTCCATATATGGTGAAGTGTAAAAACTTTCATAGTTTAGGAGGCAAAGTGTCACAAACTAAAGATTAGATGGTGAAGTGTAAATATAAGCAAAGTTTGGAGGGTAAAAAATATTTTTCTCTAATATTTTTGTAGAGGTAATCTATAGTGCTCAAATTCAACTATTAAACTGGGAACTAGAATATCCAATTGTTGGTGTGGACTGTGTATATCTATTATGAGGTTAATGATCTATAAACCTTATTTGACTATTTAATGAATCAAGCTGCTAAATTGCGTGGAAATTAGTTAATGAGAAAGCTCTAGACACTTAATTCATTGAGTTTCTCTTTAATTCCTGGTGTGATTAATTATTGATTGGTATTTTAAGATAACGATAATAATAATAAATAAAGTGAAACAATATCATACGAAATAGTTGATTTCTAAATGTTATATATATATATATATATATATAGGATTCTGACGACTATTAATGGTTAAGTGGCAAAAAGTTAAGAACTTGCAATTCAGAATTTCCATTTGGGTGTAACTGACTTAGTAAAAATATAATAATAATATAAAATGAAATAGATATATGTGAGATAATTATAACCGTAAATTTATACAATACATCGTTATAGAGCTATAGGAAGAGCTATAGGAAGATAATGAAATCGGACAGACATACACCTCTAATTGAATTAATAATCATATCACCTAACATTTCCTTTGTATGAGTATGTCATAAATAACATACACAAGATATTGTAATTTTAAATCTATGATATTTTAAAATGATTGTATTTCATATTTATCAATTATCAGTAGGTCAAAATCTTGACAAGGAAGCGTACAAGGCCAACTAGACAAGGTCATCGAATTAAAGGCACCACTTGTGAGTATAATCTTTTAGCTTGTTATTTGACTTGTGTGATTATATGATTAATGTGTTGGAAAGAATTGTTTACTTATTTGGCTACAATGATTAGTAGCTTATCGTGCCCTAAGGTGAATTGCATGATTCTCTATGATGATATTGTGATGAAATTGAGATATATGATCTCTATGTGATGAGATGGATATAAAATTGAGATATATGATCTCTATGTGATGAGATGGATATAAAATTGAGATATATGATCTCTATGTGATGACATTGAAATGGAATTGAGAAATGCATTTCCAATGATGTTATTGATATGGTAATGAGATATGCGATCTCTACAGATGTTATTGATACGGAAAGCAAATATGTGATTATAGAAATGCATTCATCAGAGATTAATGGATTCTGTTATGGCCACTAATGACCTTGAATCACAGAATTACAGTCATCCAGAATTTCTGGATTACAGAGTACCGTACGGCCACCCCGAGTTCACTAAACTCTACGTGAAATAAAGAATTACAAAGTGCCATGGCCATCTTCGTGATCACGATTTATTCTTGGTATTAGCTGGCCCATAACAGTAAAAGAATATGACTAAGCACGTGCATTTATGTGGTTATGAATATTATGAACAAAGAGTGTGAAATGATGGTGATTGTGACAATATGCTTGTGTGATGTTAAATAACTTGTTATTGGATTATACTTGTTGAGCTTGCAACTCACCAAATGCAATGTTGTCAATTTTTAGTTGCTGTAGATAAAAGTTGATCCGTGAGGTGGGAAAGAAGTTAAAGCATGGATCAAAGGTCGGCCCGGGCCGATTTCCATCCTTCTCCCTCACTCATCATTTGCATTTCATATAGAGAGTCTATTTTGGTCTCGTATATAAAAGATCACGGTGCGTTAATGTTATGTAATATGGATAAATGCACGTGTGTAAATATATGTTGTGAAATCTTCTAAAGTGATTCGGGGCGAAAAGAAAAGGTTATAGTTGATGATTAACGTATTAATCTTATGTGCGCGGATACGGTTATGCCGCCTATGAACTATAGTTTTGTGCTATATAAATACATGTTACAGGGTAAGGGTGTTACGATTAAGTTTGGTATCGAGCCGGGTAGGGTTCTCGCAAATCATGGCATGACATGTGCATTATCATTAAATATTATACGAAAGTTATAATTTTTGTCATATTATAGGCAAAGGTTGTGTCAGTCGAAGCGGATGTACATAATGATGAGCAAAGTGTTCACGGAGGGGAAGGAGCAGCCGAGCTAGAGTCACACTCATCTCACTCACCTATGCATCATGGGCATGGAATACCTGCTCATTTTGGGTATCCACTGGTAAATCCCCTTGAACCACGTGAAAGAAAATATGATAAACTTAGAAAGATGGGAGCTGTTGATTTTATGGGTACTACTGACCCAGCGGAGGCTGAGACGTGGCTGAAACGAACAGAAAAGGTTCTAAACTTGATGAAATGTACTCCTAAAGAAAAGTTTGATTATGCAGTATAACTCCTTTAGGGAAATGCGTATGATTGGTGGGAAACTATACCACATAGTACTGTTCAACCACCTGTATTGACATGGGATGATTTTCTAAGAGAATTTCATGATACATACTTGCCAGAAGTTTACAGAGATCAGGAAGAAAAGGAGTTTCTAGAACTTAAACAGGGAAATCGATCAGTTGTCGAGTATGAAGTGTTGTTTAATCAGCTTTCTCATTATGCCTTACATATGGTAGCCACGGAAAAGAAGAAATGTACTAGATTTGAATATGGACTCCGATTTGCTATTCGAAATCGTATTACACCTCTGAGATATGGAGTCTTATAGTAAGCTGAGAGCTGCGAATACGTCTTTGAGAAATTGGAAACTAATCAAAACAAAACTTTCGATATAATAAGAAGAGGCACGGTGATGAAACGGGAGGATTTAGAACTAGAAAGGAATTTACGGCGCCTACACAGAGGAGTTTCCCGAGTAGTTCAAAAAGTGGTAGTTTTAGGGGTGCAACATCAGCCAGTAAGAGTGTTGGTTCTACACCACCAGTTCCCACATGTGCACATTGTGGTAAGAATCATTATGGAGAATGTTGATTGCTTACGGGGAAAATGTTTTAGATGTGGTGAACCTGGATATATAGCAAGGAATTGCATAAAACCACGTGAGGAACCCACGTTGAGCAAACTAGATTTAGTGGTTTCAACCCTAATAGAGGTAGGGGTCGAGGAAGATTTAGTGTAGGAAGAGGCGGTCGGTCCAGAAGAAAGTCAAGCGGCAGGACAATAAGGTCCACTCGAGTTTTTGCTATGACACGGGGAAGAAGCTAAAAGTCGCACCAACCGTAGTTCTTGGTAATCTCTCAATCTCTGATACAAATGCTTATGTTTTATTTGATCCAGGAGCAACACATTCATTTGTTTCACAATCATTTGCATCACATTTGGGTAATAAAACCGAAAACATTAGGCTATGATTTACTTGGTTCGAACCCCAGTAGGGAATGTGGTGATTGTAAATACTGTATATCGTGATTGCAAAATTTTGATCGACGAATCAGAATTGAGTGCTAGCTTACTTGTTATGCCCTTAAGAGATTTCGATATGATTTTGGGTATGGATTGGTTAACTGAGCACCATGCTAAACTGGATTGTTTTACAAAAGAGATATCGTTAGAGCTTCCTGATCAGACGCAGATTGTATTTAAAGGGGAAAGAGAAATTTTGCCTACATGTATAATATATCTGCATCTCTGACTTTCAAAATGATTAAGAAAGGTTGTGAATGTTACCTAGCCCACGTAATAGACACACGTTTATGTGGTTTGAAACTTGAAGACACTCTAGTGGTTAGAGAGTATCCAGATGTATTTCCCGATGATTTACCCGGATTACCTCCAGATAGAGATATAGAGTTCACCATCGAACTACAACCTGGTCCAGCGCCAATCTCTATTCCTCCTTATCGAATGGCACCTGTTGAACTACAAGAATTAAAGACGCAGTTGCAAGAATTATTGGATAAAGGGTACATTAGACCAAGTGTTTCGCCATGAGGTGCACCTGTGTTGTTTATTAAAAAGAAAGATGGTACACTGAGATTGTGTATAGATTATCGGCAGTTGAATCGAGTAACAGTAAAGAATAAATATCCATTACCTAGGATAGATGATTTATTTGATCAGTTGCAAGGTGCTAGAGTTTTCTCAAAGATTGATTTAAGATCAGGATATCACCAGTTGAAGATTGCGGTGGTGACATTTCAAAAACAAATGCGTTTCGGACTAGGTATGGCCATTACGAGTTTTTGGTAATGCCGTTTGACCGACTAATGCACCCGCTGTATTTATGGCATTGATGAATAATGTGTTTAGACCTATCTAGATAAATTTGTTATTGTCTTTATTGATGATATCTTGGTATATTCTAAATCACGAGAACACGAACAATTTTTGAGAATTGTGTTGCAAACCTTGCGAGAGAAACAATTGTATGGAAAACTCGGTAAATGCGAATTTTGGTTAGATCAAGTAATATTTTTGGGACACGTTGTTTTTGGTGACGGGATTAAAGTTGATCCACGTAAAATCGAAGCGATGACCAAATGGGAAAACCCAAAAAAGTGTTACGAAGTTCGTAGTTTTCTAGGTTTAGCTGGATACTATCGACGATTTGTTGAGAATTTTTCGCTACGCAACTCCACCGACAAAATTACTACGAAAAGATGTTCCTTTCAAATGGACAGACGGTTGCCAAAAAGAGTTTCGAAAGAATTGAAGAAGAGGGCTTACCACCGCCTCGATCTTGACTATTCCTTCGTGCACCGATGGATTCGTTGTTTACGTGATGTGCGCGTCTTACCAAGGTTTAGGATGTGTTTTGATGCAACACGATAAGGTTATTGCCTATGCATCTAGACAACTTAAACCATACGAGATGTCTTATCCTACTCATGACCTTGAGCTAGCGGCAGTTGTTTTTGCATTAAAAATATGGAGACACTACCTATATGGTGCCACATTTCAAATTTTCACCGATCATAAAAGCTTGAAATACATATTAAGTCGAAAAAGAGTTGAACATGCGTCAAAGAAGATGGCTTGAATTCTTTGAAAGATTATGATTGTACTATTGAATATCATCCAGGGAAAGCTAATGTTGTTGTTGATGCTTTGAGCGAAAATCTTATGGGCTTTTTGTTATCTCTCGGTGCATGCTTTACCGTATCTACTAGATATGGGGAAGATGAATGTTGAATTGAATATAAATGACAGGGTGTTTTATGTGCTTCACTTGGTGTTCGTCCTATGATGATTGAAAGAATTAAACAAGCACAATTTCGTGATGATAAACTGACCAGTATTGCCGAAAAAGTGAAACAAGGAAATAGTACATCATTTGTTACGAATAGTGATGGTAGTTTGACGATCAATAATCGACTTTGTGTCCCTGATGTTTATGGCTTAAGGCATGAGATAATGGAAGAGGCTCATCTTGCACCATATGCCATGCACCCGGTAGTACAAAAATGTATCAAACCTTAAAGAGCCATTATTGGTGGCCCAGAATGAAGAAAGATGTAGCCGAGTATGTTTGAAATGCTTAACTTGCCAGCCAGATTAAAGCGAGCATCGTGGCACTAGTAGGTAAATTACATCCATTACCTATTCTGTTTGGAAGTGGGAGCGTATTACTATGGATTTTCTTTATGGTCCGCCGATGACACCGGGAAAAATGACGATTTGGGTTATTGTTGATCGACTAACAAAGTCGACTCACTTTTTACCATTTAGATGGGGTTCTACTCTAGAAAATCTGGCAAAACGATATGTGAATGAGATTGTTAGACTACATGGTGTACCCTTGTCTATTATTTCAGATCGCGATCCTCATTTTACATCTAGATTTTGGGGTAGCTTACAACAAACATTAGGCACTAAGTTATATTTTAGTACAACATTTCATCCACGATGGATGGGCGATCGAGAGGACTATTCAAACTCTAGAAGATATGCTTCGCGCTTGTGTTATGGAATTTAAGGGTTCTTGGGATGACTATATTGCGTTGATGGAATTTGCATATAATAATCAACATCATAGCAGCATTGGTATGGCGCCTTATGAAGCATTATATGGTAGGAAGTGCAGGAGTCCAGTATGTTGGGATGAAGAGGGAATACGATTACTCGAAGGCCCAGATCTAATTCAAGACACGGTTGAAAAAGTGAAAATAGTTAAAAATCGATTAAAAGCAGCTCAAGATAGGCAAAAGAGTTATATTGATCAACATAGGCGAGAAATGGAATATGATGTCGGTGAGAAAGTATTTCTCCGTGTTTCACCTTGGAAGGGTATTCTTAGATTTGGAAAGAAAGGTAAATTGAGTCCTCGTTATATCGGCTCATATGAAATACTTGAAAAGGTGGGTCCATTAGCTTATAGGCTTGCACTTACCACTGAATTATCTCGATTCATAATGTGTTTCATGTTAGTATGCTTCATCGATCTGGATCGACCCATCTCATGTTCTTCGAGATGAACCAGTAGAAATTGCTGATAAACTTAGTTATGTCAAAGAACCAGTTGAAATAGTGGGGTATAAAGAAAAACAACTTAGAAACAGGGTGATTCCACTGGTAAAGGTATTGTGGAGGAATCACTCAAACAAGAAGCTACATGGGAAACGAACAACACATGAAAGAACAAAGATATCCATGGTTATTTACGTCTGGTACAAATTTCAAGGGCGAAATTTTTAAGTGGGAGAATTGTCATGATCCAAAACTTTACATTCAAAAACTATCATGATTAAGTCATTAAGTAAATGCATTTTCATATCACGTTAGATATCAATTGGTTTTATATTAATATAATACTTGACATGGAATTTGGATATTAACTTTAATAGGTATTAGGTGATCATTAACTAATATATATGCATGTAAATGCTTACACACATGTAAGATACACATACTTGACATGTGTACATATATGTATATAATATATATGGATAAGTTTACTTTCAGACAATAGATAAACATAAACACTTACACTAAGAATATTATAATATATAAGTGTATGAAATTTCTACCGACTTAGTCCTTAATTGTTAAGCAATCTAGCTGTAAGATATATATATATATAATATTGCATAAAGGATTAGGAAAAAGAAAAAAAAACAAAATCTAAACTAAACAGAATCACGCCATAGAACTCACGACCAGGAGGATTTGCAATTTCAACTTTTTGGTAAGTACTCTGCTATAATATTTTTGTAGAGGTAATCTATAGTGCTCAAATTCAACTATTAAACTGGGAACTAGAATATCCAATTGTTGGTGTGGACTGTGTATATCTATTATGAGGTTAATGATCTATAAACCTTATTTGACTATTTAATGAATCAAGCTGCTAAATTGCGTGGAAATTAGTTAATGAGAAAGCTCTAGACACTTAATTCATTGAGTTTCTCTTTAATTCCTGGTGTGATTAATTATTGATTGGTATTTTAAGATAACGATAATAATAATAAATAAAATGAAACAATATCATACGAAATAGTTGATTTCTAAATGTTATATATATATATATATATAGGATTCTGACTACTATTAATGGTTAAGTGTCAAAAAGTTAAGAACTTGCAATTCAGAATTTCCATTTGGGTGTAACTGACTTAGTAAAAATATAATAATAATATAAAATGAAATAGATATATGTGAGATAATTATAACCGTAAATTTATACAATACATCGTTATAGAGCTATAGGAAGAGCTACAGGAAGATAATGAAATCGGACAGACATACACCTCTAATTGAATTAATAATCATATCACCTAACATTTCCTTTGTATGAGTATGTCATAAATAACATACACAAGATATTGTAATTTTAAATCTATGATATTTTAAAATGATCAGTATTTCATATTTATCAATTATCGATGGTCAAAATCTTGAAAAGGAAGCGTACAAGGCCAACTAGACAAGGTCATCGAATTAAGGGCACCACTTGTGAGTATAATCTTTTAGTTTGTTATTTGACTTGTGTGATTATATGATTAATGTGTTGGAAAGAATTGTTTACTTATTTGGCTACAATGATTAGTAGCTTATCGTGCCTAATGTGAATTGCATGATTCTCTATGATGATATTGTGATGAAATTGAGATATATGATCTCTATGTGATGAGATGGATATAAAATTGAGATATATGATCTCTATGTGATGAGATGGATATAAAATTGAGATATATGATCTCTATGTGATGACATTGAAATGGAATTGAGATATGTGATCTCCAATGATGTTATTGATATGGTAATGAGATATGCGATCTCTACAAATGTTATTGATACGGAAAGCAAATATGTGATTATGGAAATGCATTCATCAGAGATTAAATGATTTTGTTATGGCCACTAATGACCTTGAATCACAGAATCGATCATCCGAATTTCGGATTCTGAGTCTGTCGACGCCACCCCGAGTTCACTGAACTCTACGTGAAATAGAGAATTACAGAGTGCCATGGCCATCTTCGTGATCACGATTTATTCTTGGTATTAGCTGGCCCATAACAGTAAAAGAATATGACTAAGCACGTGCATTTATGTGGTTATGAATATTATGAACAAAGAGTGTGAAATGATGGTGATTGTGACAATATGCTTGTGTGATGTTAAATAACTTGTTAATACTTGCTGAGCT
The DNA here is from genome assembly GCA_016081115.2 of Rehmannia glutinosa. Classification (NCBI taxonomy): domain Eukaryota; kingdom Viridiplantae; phylum Streptophyta; class Magnoliopsida; order Lamiales; family Orobanchaceae; genus Rehmannia; species Rehmannia glutinosa. Next base: position 73,596,839 of record CM071928.1, read on the forward strand.
TGCAACTCACCAAATGCAATGTTGTCAATTTTTAGTTGTTGTAGATAAAAGTTGATCCGTGAGGTGGGAAAGAAGTTAAAGCCTGGATCATTGGTCGGCCGGCTGGATTTCCATCCTTCTCCCTCAGCTCATCATTTGCATTTCATATAGGGAGTCTATTTTGGTCTGTATATAAAAGAGCACGGTCGTTAATGTTATGTAATATAGATAAATGCACGTGTGTAAATATATGTTGTGAAATCTTCTAAAGTGATTCCGCTTGCGAAAAGAATAGGTTATAGTTGATTATTAACGTATTAATCTTATGTGCTGATGCGGTTATCTTTGTAACGCCTATGAACTATAGTTTTGTGCTATATAAATACATGTTACAGGGGTAAGGGTGTTACATTGTCGATGATTTTTCTAGATATACTTGGGCTCTTTTTCTTACCAATAAAAGCGATGTCGTTAATGAGTTTGTTAAGTTGTGTAGACTTATTGAGAATGAAAAGGAAGACACTATTAAGTCTATTCGAAGCGATCGAGGTGGAGAATTTGATGGTGAATTTAGAGTCTTTTGTGAAACTAAGGGATATGCTCATAATGTTTTGGCTCCAAGGACTCCTCAACAAGCCGAGAGGAAAAATCGGACACTACAAGAGATGAGTCGGTCCATGCTCAATGAATTTTCACTTCCAAAATATTTTTGGGCCGAAGCCGTAAGTACCGCTTGCTATGTTATTAATCGAGTTTATATTCGTCCTAAAATGAATAAAACTCCATATGAGCTTTGGAAAGGTAGAACTCCAAATATTAGTTATTTCAAGATATTTGGTTGTAAATGCTTTATTTTGAATACCAAGGATCAATTGGACAAATTTGATCCTAAAGGTCGATGAAGGGATAGTTATGGGATATTCAACAAAAAGCAAAGCATATCGGGTTTACAATAAGACTAGCGGGGTTGTTGAAGAATCCATCCATGTCAAATTCAATGAAGCTTCGGGTGTTGAAAGAATACCCAATGATGAAAGTGATGAAGAGGATATTATTGAACCAATTGTTCAAGTTGATGATCAACCGTCTACATCAAATGATCAACCTTATACTTCAAATGGTACTCAAGAAGATAGAGGTTATACTTCGGATCTTCCCGTTGCATTGAAATTTAAGGGAGATCACCCAAAAGATCTTATTATTGGTGATCCCCTTGACAAAGTGATGACCCGGAGAAAATTTGCCGAGAAAGCTCTTATCTCTCAAAAGAAGCCTAAAAATGCTAAGGAGGCTATTGAGGACGAGGATTGGTTCCTAGAGATGCAAGAGGAGTTGAATCAATTTGAAAGAAATTATGTATGGGAATTGGTACCTTGTCCTCCATCTCAAACTATTATTGGTATAAAATGGGTATTCCGGAACAAACTTGATGATCAAGGCAACATTGTTCGAAATAAGGCAAGGTTAGTAGCTCAAGGGTATTGTCAAGAAGAAGGTATTGATTATAATGAAACTTTTGCACCCGTAGAACGTTTAGAAGCTATTCGTATTTTACTTGCCTATTCTTGTTATCAAAATTTCAAACTTTACCAAGAAGGCAATGTACATTTCGCAATAAAAATATACAAAAGAACTTCTGAAAAAGTTCGGCATTGAAAAAGGAAGAACCGTTACTACTCCCATGGCAACAAATGTCAAAATTGACAAAGATGAAAAAGGCAAGTCCGTGGATGAATCAAAGTATCGAGGTATGATTGGTAGTTTACTTTATTTAACTGCTAGTAGACCGGATATTCTTCATGCCGTATGCCTATGTGCTCGTTTTCAAAGCAATCCCAAAGAATCTCATATGAGTGTCGTTAAAAGGATTTTTCGATATTTGAAAGGCACTATTCAATATGGTTTATTCTATCCAAAAAATGAAAATTTTTCTCGTAAAGGTTATAGTGATTCGGATTATGCGGGAAATATTGATGATCGGAAAAGTACTTCCGGATCATGTCAATTTTTAGGCGATTGCCTTGTTTCTTGGTTTTCAAAGAAGCAAAATTGTGTTTCACTTTCAACGGCCGAAGCCTAATATATTTCCGCAGCTTTTTGTTGTACTCAACTTCTTTGGATGAAACAAACCTTAGCGGATTATAAATATTCTTTTGAAAATGTTCCTATCTTTTGTGATAATATATCCGCTATAAATATCGCTCAAAACCCGGTTCATCATAACCGTACTAAACATATTGAGATTCGGCATCATTTTCTAAGGGATTGTGTTTCTAAACGAAAAATTAAGATATCATTTGTACCATCTCAAGATCAATTAGCGGACATTTTTACAAAACAGCTATCTTCCGAGACTTTTGTGTCCATACGAGCTCGGTTAGGCATAATGCATATTGAATGAAGTTTACGTTTGCATTTTGCATGTTTTCAAAAACTTAGGGGCGAAAAATTGAATTTTTGGTTGAAAATTCGGATTTTGAAAAACTGGGCAAAACAGTGGGCTGAAGGGGTTAAGGGGCAACCGGTCGCCCTCAACATCGACCGGTCGCCCTCAACCACGACCGGTCGCCCTGAGCTATATTTTGGATTAAAACCGTTCTGTCTTCAGCATTCGACATTTTAACTTATTTTTGCCATTTCTCGTCCCTTTTGCCAAATTCACACGAATTTCACTCAAAATTTATTTTCATGCATTCAATTCATATCTTAGACCTTATGTAGCATGTTTATCATCATCATTGATCATCTTTACCGATCGAATGGTAAGATTTTTCCTTTCTTTGCTCAATTGGGTTGAACCCTTGAGCTTGTGGCTTTCTTGTATATTTCTTGATGAAATTATCTTATGATCATGATGAGCTTAATTGTTATATTGTACTGTATGATGTTTGATGTGAATTGGTGATGAAAATTTTTGGCTTGATTCATTTACAAGGGCTATATACAACTTCTTTTAAGTTTTACGCCCATAAGGTGTTCGGTGAAATGTCACAATGAATTTTTCAACTTCTACATGATTATCTTGCTTTCAAAAGTCTTAAATACCTATTGAGATCATGTTTTGGCAAATAAAATGAGCGTATGAACTCTTCATGATATAATTCTCCCATTTTCCTTGGATTTTAAACCTAAATTGTTCAATGGTTGATAAACCGTTTCTTTGGCGCACTTTGATATAATTGTATGATGTTTTTATCTTCCTAACATTCTTTTTGATGATTCCAAAGGGGGAGAAACATGAAATTGGCTCGTTAGCTAAAAGAAGCTAATAAAAGCTCGCAATAAAAGCTATAAGCTATGGCTTCCTAAAGCCAAGTATACCTAGTCCATGGCTTGTATTATAGGCTTAATTGCAAAAGATTATAGTATTTTGACAGGGGGAGCTTCGTAGCTTATGATGCTTATGTGTATCCTATAAAAGCTTGTCATAGCTTGTGCTTCTAGCTTATGCTATATCTCTTGTTGATATGCTCATAGATAGGGGGAGCTTTGTATGAAATGTTTTTTTTTAAAACGGATAGTTTACTCGTAAAACCGGAAAATTATTTTGTTTTCAAAATCGTCCTCGAGAAAATTGTTTTGGTTTGTAATCATCAAAAAGGGGGAGTTTGTTAGAAAAATGTTTTTATCATGATTTTGATGATTTTGTTCAAATAAGTTTTTAAACCAAAACAATGTCCCTAAATGTTGTCTAAATACTTCCGATCGATTTAAAATATTTTTACTATTTTTCGGAGTATTTTTTGGAGTTTATTTTCGATAAAAAATTGGACAACACATTTGTTTCAGGCTCGACCGGTCGCCCTATAGGGCAACCCATACCTGAGTTGAGTTTTGAAACAGAAAATGGGATGTAGAAAAAAAGAGGGAGGGCGACCGGTACCTGTGAGTCCCTCTTTTGGTTCTGTCTTCTCTGTTTCGTATTTTAAAGCACCCCAACCGGTCATAGCCAAGGGCGACCGGTCGCAGTGTAAAATTCCCAGAAAACCAATTTGAAACTTATCTCTGCGCGACCGGTCGCACCCCTGTTTTATCAGCAAACTATCCGTTGCATTTTCAGACAGCTTTTCCCTATTTTGTGGGATTGATTTCTAACAGCTATATTGATGGTTTTAAATGGTTTCTTTTGCAGCAAATCACTCCCCAAGGAGGAGCCTATGTCTGGAAATCAAATCCAAGACCTCTCCTATAAATAGAGGCTTCATTCAAGCAACAAGATACAACATATTACACAAGCAAAGAGCAAACACGCAAACACTTTCATATATCTTGTTGTATTAGCCTAAGCACTTTCACTTGCACTTATTTGAGGTCTAGGCTTTCAATTCTTGATTACACTTGTACTCATATTGTATCAATCATTATTGAGTTGTAATATTGATTTTGGTCATCATTCAACACAAGACATCCTTGTGAGTATTCTTGTGGTAAGAATACACTTGGGTGATCTAGGTGATAGGTGTTTGAAGAGTGTGGTACTCTTCAAAGGTGTTGTAAGAAGGTTGTGGTAATCCTCAAGGTGTTGTTAGAGGGTTGTGGTAATCCTCAAGGTGTTGTATTAATTTTTGGTAAATTAATAAAATCTTTTTTTTTTGAAATCCATCCCGGAGATACTGGGGTGGTAGAGGATTAGGCCCTAGATGGGTTGAACCTCTATAAATTGAAGTGTGTTGTTTACATTCCGCACCTTCTATATTGTCTTGGCTTGTTTTGTTCGAAAAAGAGGGCAAAATCTGAAAAACCGAGATAATCTATTCACCCCCCTCTAGATTATCGTAGCCACTTGGACTAACAGACACAATAAATTTTTATAGAGGTTCGAAGATGGGGTAATTCTTCTACTCCTCTCTTCTCCAACTCCTGGAGGAATCCACTAAGTATTGATCAATATACAAAGTGGTTATCAGTCCAGATGCAAGTCTTGATCACACAGCTGACTTGATCCTTTGGGACTCAGTCTGTAGATGCCTTAGTCACACAGCTGGCTTCTCGTACGACTCAGCTTCTTCACAGGGCAGTTGTCTTGCTACTTCAGCCCACTTGCTCAAGCTTCTTGGATTTGATCACGAAGCCCCCAAAAACTTGAGACTGGTTCGACCTTGAACCTTTCTACAATACTCCGTGGAATGTAGACCCCTTAATTCTGTAAATGTTTCCACTTCAACTGATTGAAGTCGTCTTTCCTTCACATGTGAGTGTTGGATTGATTTCCTTCGTAAAGTAGGCTTGAGGATTAAGCTTGAATTACTTGAGAATATTTTGGGTTACAGATAATGATAGTTTGATTGTTCGTGGTTCAGGTAGTCAAGGTAACCTCTTCTCAAATTGATTCCTCAGCCTTTTATAGTGTTCTTTTGAAAATCTGCCCGTTGAAGAGATAGGCTATTTTTCAAAAGACACGTGTGGTCGTTGGCTTGTCTTGTTGCAGTCCTTGGAATTGACATTTCCTCGTATGAATGAGTCTTGACTTTTTAGAGTTCTAACACAAAACGAGCTTCCCATTGGTTTATTCCTTTTGCACGCTTCTAGGGTGAGCACTTTAAGAAAGACAAGATGGAAGTATTACATGTTTAAGTAATTCTCTTGACTTCCGTGCAACGGATCTCTTTCGATTGTCTCGACTTAAGTGCATTTCCTTGACTTCCCCAGGTGACTTGAGTCGACTTCAATCATTTGATGACTCATCTGTTACTTCAACTTGAAACTTGGCTATCTTTAGTTGACTTGGCTGACAATTTACTCAGTTGCATCTCACCGCATCTTGATCGAGTTCTGTCTTCTCTTCTTTGCCTCACTCACCGCCTCACAAATGAGTCTTCCTTCTAGTCTCGATTGACTTCTTGCATATTACATTATAGTCTTAACTTAACTTTCGACCAGCCCTATCTATTACAATGCAATTTGCAACAAAAATGGGGTGCCAACTTTCTATTCTAAATTTTACATGGCATTCATCAAAATCTAAAAATTAATTTCCCAACAATTTCCCCCTTTTTGATGATGCCAAAACTTAAAATATTCATACAATAATTAAACGAAGAAAGATACGTACAAACAATGTAGAATCACGAATGTATGCGTAGAATCAATCTTTTATTGATCATAACATTCTTGTTCTTTACACATTTATTGTACATAGTGTATCGAGCTTAAGCGAGAACTTAATGTAACCATGCTATTCTATATCTACGCAAGTATAGAAATTATACAATTTTATTCGATGTACGGAACACTTACATAAAGATGTATTTACATATTAAAATACATGAAGGGGTGGACAGCAAAATTTCATCTCCTTCGCTGCCTCCTTCTTTCCTCTTCTTCAGCTTTGTCATCTTCTGACCTTTTTCTTTTCTTTTCTTCTTAAGTCGCCTTCTTTTTCTCATAAGCCTTTCTGGCAGCTTCATCTCTTCTTTTTATTTCTTGTCTTTCCTCCCACAGCTGAGTTTGTCTTCTATTTTCTTCTTCGATTCTCTTCACATACTCAGCATTGTTCTTGGCCACTTGCAGGTTGGCTACTTCGTCGAATCGAGCCCAATAGATCCCTCTTTCTTGCCGGATCTATATATTCAATGTTTTTGGGCGAGGTCTGCAGGTCAAAACTTCTTCTCCTCCATTTTCTTATACCCTCGCCTAGGTGTGTATTGTCTTTGGGGCCTTCTTTTTCCCAACTGAGTGACTAGTAGAGTGACCAGCAGAGTGACTGCCAGTAGTCTGCTGCCTGTCAACTTCTTCACATAGCTTGAGGCCTTTTTCCCAATACAAATCTCAAGCTTGAGCCATGGACATATTTGCGAAGTAACCCTCGGATGCGAGCGTCTTGAATTCATCAACAGATCTTGGCTCGGTTCTGACATCTGAAATGGCTCCATGTTGTTTCAGAATATCCATAACTCGGGCATCCATCTTTCCTTCCACCTCCTTCATCCCTGCTTCTACTATTTTTCGTTTTTCAGTCATGGGTACTGCGGAGTGTTGGAGTGGCAGAGTCACTGGGAGTTTGCTGATGATATCAGCTGTGACAAGACCTTGTTGGGGGGTTTTAGCAATCATCAAGGTCATATCTTTCGTCATATTCTTCGTTGTCTTCTCCTTCACAAACAGTGAACCTTCCTTTCAAGGTATTCCTCTTTCCCCTTTTTGGCATCATCAAAGGAGAGAGAACCCCGAAACAAGCTAGCAATTATGAAGTCTAGGTGGTGATAGGTGAGTTATGCCTCGAATCTACTGCGGAGTATGCTGCACGGAATTCAGAGTGGGTGGCGTTGGATTCAGCTGTCACCAGCTTCATTTCAGCTATGAGGAGGCTGAATTTCCTCTCCATGTTCTCCTCTACTCGCAGAAGCTCTTACCTATTAAATTCACGCAGCAGCTGCTTCTCTGTGTTGTGAGATTCATGCATTCGATCGATGTTTTCTTACATTCTTGTCTTCATATCAGCATTCTCAGCCCGCCAGACTAGCAATTTATTGAACAATGTTTTGAAGTATCGTGCTTGTTCTACACGCATTGTTTGTTGTTATTGCCACCATTCCGGATCCTCGATTATTCCTCGCAGATCGGCGGTAAGATTTGCGTCTTGGTTATCGACCTCATGTCCGGTGAGGCCTGGTGCCTCTCCATCTTCTCTATTTCGCAAATATGGCCTTGAAAACTTCTTGAACCTCAAATTTGTCATACTCTCGGTGGCGGCCAAGCACATCAAAGTCAAAGTCTGCTTGGGGACAATAGTGTCTCATTGGAAATAATGGGATCGGAGTTTATGGAAGCGTTCTTGATCTCTAGGCGATTCTTAAGGAAGGTCGGTACTTCCCGAGAGAAGGGAAAGCGATTCTTCAAACGGATCATCACAGTCAACGGGAATCTGCTCAATGACGACTTGTGCTCGTGAAGTCCCCGGTGGAGTCGATCCTGCTGCAGCTTGGGGAGCCTGCGCAGTTGACTCTGTTGCAGCTGTGGTTTGTTGTGGAGTTGACCCAGCTGGCTAAGCCTCAGCTGTATCAACATCTTCGTCGGTCTCAGCTGATTTTTCCATATGAGTTGACTGGTCCTCGGCCATATCAGAAGTGTCATCGGACGATGATGAGATTTGCATGGGTGGTTCATCATCAAAATTAAAGGTTTGGCGAGTAGCCTTATGGTCGGACATACTCGTGCTTGGGAGAACATCCTCAGCTGAGTCTTTTGGATTGGCAATAGGGGATGGCTCAGCTTCGTTTTCACCTTCAGATCCCAGAAAGGTTACATCAGGATTGTCTTGGGAATCGTGAAGAGCACTTATCTCCTTTTCAGATGGATCAATGATAGTAGGAGGGATGTTCTGTGCTTCCGTCTCATTACCCCGGGAAGTCTCAACCTCCCGTTGGCCTTCATTACCTCCTGCAGTCTCAACTGTAGCGAGGCCTTGGATAGTCCCTTCGACAGTGTCAGCTGTCTTGGGGTCTTCTGAGGTGGCATCCACTGGAGTCTCAACTCCATGGATTGCACTTTCATTGCCAAGAGTGTTAACTCCCGGGCGGTTCCTTCGCGTGCCTCGACTACATCGGCGTGTCATTGGTGCGGAAGCGATTGGCACTTCAGCTGAGATAGTCTCAACTGTCTGAGCCTCGTCAGTGAGAACTTGTTGTGTATCCATTTGTTGTTTCTTCTCCACATCACCTCCAAGATTCGTTGTGGAGTCACCGCAAAGATCCTCCGACCTTCTGCGCGTGGAGGGAGTTTCCCCAGGCACACACCAGAGTGACTTGGAATGGGGTCACTCGTCTCCAGACTCCCGGTTGTTCCCTTTGAGTATGCAGCCGTTGGGGCAGGTGGTAAGACACCTTCATTAGGGGTTGGCTCGACTAGGGTCCCCACAATCCCGTTCATTGCCGGTTCCTTAGCACCCTCTTACGAGTGAGTGGGGAAGTGGTGGCGACAACAATCGTGGCAATATCTTTGCATCACTCCCATCGGATCAATCTCCAGCTGTGATGTGGAAGACTCCCCTGGTCCTTCTAATAATCGTTGCTCATGTAGGGCCTTTGATTCCCGCATGGCTTGCTGCATCTCCAATTCTTCATAGCGGCGGGGTCGATCTTCATCACTCCCGGAGAGAATGTCAAGATGAGGATGTGTATGATCGATGGTTCGATAAAGGGACAAATATTGGCCTTTTCACGAGCTTGACTTCCTCTCGATCTCCGCTTCTCCTTGTCTTTGAAGATCTGCAAGATATCTCGTGCGAGTTTTCTTCATCCGATGCTTGGACCACATTGGTCAATCCGAGAAAGTTCAACGATTCGTCTTCTTCTTCAATAAATTCCGGTCTTTGGAATTGTTCCCTTGATCGACTCGATTTCCACTTCCTCTATTCTCGCAGACGATTTTGGATGTCTGGATATGGTGGGGATAAGATCATCACATCATCATCATATTTATCATCTTCTCCCAGCTGTCCTTCGTTCTCAGGGATTGAAGGTAGCAAACTTTGGTGCTCCACACCCTCAGCAGCGTCTGTTGCAGGAGGGGATACAACCCTGTCAACATGAGAGTTTGTTTTCTCAGCTACTTCTTGTGTCTCGGTTGTTCGACTACACAAATTTGTCTCTTGATTTGCCTCTCTCACGATCGGCCCGGCAGACTTGGTTTCATTTCATCTATAATTTCAGGAGACTCTACTTCTCCAGTAGTCTCCGGTATCTATTTCAGCTGAGTGGATGACTCAACTGGTTTCTCAAGCTCGGAACACTTGAAGATTCTTCGTCTTTTAGTCCTTACCAGAGGGATTTCTGGCTCGGATATGGTTTCTTCTGAGTCCTGGGCGGCGGGGGCCGGTGCTATTGTCTTTTTCTAAGGAGCTGGCCGTCACGGCTTATCAGTCCTCCTTTTCTTGATAACCGGAGAAGGTATTTGAGGCTCCTTCTCCATTGCTCATAGTCGGTGCTTCTTTTGTTTCTTTTTCTTTCTGCGGGGCAGCGATCCTCTTTGTAGGCTGCAGGGCGGCCTTACAGGAAGAGGAGGAGACAGATGTTTCTTCAGGGCCAGTTGATTCTCCCTCACTCGTATCAGCCCTCTTGGCGTATGCTCGCTTATGTGCTCCGGAAAGGTTAGACCGGAACATTTTCTTGTTGACATGGAACGCCTTTCCATGTCGAATAGGGACTCCTTTAACTTCCATCATCCGCCCAATCACCAAAGTCGCACCCCAGGATCCTCCAAACGTACCATCCTCCTTGAAGGATTTGTTCCCAATATTATTCGCAGAAAGTCTGCATTGTATACAAACTCAGCCCAGTTCACCTTCTTTTCTACAGTGATCGCAACCATCACGATCAGCTTAGTTTTGGACAGCTGATTAAAACTTCCAAATTTGATATCAATGCACTTGGCAACAATATCCAGTAGCTTGTGGTAGTCTTCCTTCAACACCTTCTTCTCAAATTTGTGTAGACAACCTTCGCCGACGATCGAGGTTTAGCTACTTCCTTCCAAGCGGCCCAGGTTAACATCGACTTCATAAATCTCCTAAGACTCCTTCCGCCAAAGAACAAACAATGTTCTACCAAATCCTTGGCGATTATGGTAAAGTTTTCCCGTGAACAGAGAACTTGATGCCCTCATCGTGAACCTCAGCGTTCACGTAGAACTGTGTGACCTCTTCCACATAGGTCGTCGGAAACTCTATCGTCAAAAATGGTTTCAGTCCAGACTTTTCCAGCTTCTCTGCTATCTTCTTCACAAGGGTGTCATCAGACCCCTGTTTGATAATGCCGTCGAAATCCACAGTAGACCCAGTGTGGATTTTCTTTCCCAACTTGACAAAATCATGAGTGGATGCCATTTCTCGATGTTTTACCAAACGAAACTTTGAAAATGAACTTTGAAGGTTTGTAGGGTTTTGAGAGAAAATTTCTTTCTTTGCCTTCGAGAGAGAGATGAACAGTTTTGGTAAAGTGAGAGAAAATTGGACGAAACGGTATATGTATGGGTTATGAAAGGATGTGTGGGTGGTTTTTGAAATTTGATCAAGATCAAAGGCTCAGATTTTGCACGCCGATTAATGTGGCAGCATTTATATCCAATCATATGCTTGGTACGCAGCTTTTGACTGTACACGTCATAATTGTGCTGACGTCATTCTTAAAAACATTCCCGCTTGGTAAAAATGACTGCATTTTTGTTACTTTGTTCATAAATGACTCAGCTTATTCCTTAGCTGATTTCACTCTTCTCTCTTTGCACATAGGTAGTCAGCTGTCAGTTAACTTGACGCAACTGATTCTTCGATACGGCTGATTCACTTAGCTGATTTAAGAGTTCAGCTCTTTTTTCATCTTTTCGTGTTTCATCTCTTTTCTTTGACTCTTCTGAGTGTCAACTCAGCTCAATTAACCCTAATTCATGCTTGAGTTCTTCAAATCTTGACTCACATAATGGTTATGTGAATATATCAGCTAACTGCTTATCAGTTGAGATATATTCCAAGGTGATGTCCTTCTTTTCAACATGATCTCTTATGAAGTGATATCTGACATCAGTGTGCTTTGTTCTTGAGTGCAACACAGGATTTTGAGTGATTGCAATTGCACTTGTGTTATCACACATAATTGGAATTTCATTTTCTTCAACTTCATAGTCTCTCAGCTGCTGTCTCATCCATAAGACTTGGGCACAACAGCTGCCCACAACTATGTATTTTGCTTCAGCTGTGGAGGTAGCTATTGAATTTTGCTTCTTGCTAAACCAGGAAATTAACCTATTTCCAAGCATTTGACATGTGCCTGAGGTACTCTTCCTGTCAACTCTACATCCAAAGATAGTCGAGTCGAATACCCAATTAGCTTGAATCCACCTTCCTTTGGATACCATAAGCCAACTTCTTGGCTTCCTTTCAAATATCTCATGATTCTTTTGGCTGCGTCATGTGGCTTTCTTTTGGAAGCGATTGAAATCTTGCACATACACCTACAAAAAAGGTGATGTCGGCTGTTTCTTTGTGAGATAGAGCAATGATCCAATAAGTGCTCTCGTATCTTGTTTGATCCACGGTGCTTGCCATCTGCATCCATATCCATTTTGGTGATGTATTCATTGATATTTTCACGAAGACTTCTCTTCCATGCCAAATTTCTTCATTAGATCTCTCGTGTATTTTGTCGACTTATGAAGGTTCCATCCTTCAGCTGTTTTACTTGGAGTCCAAGGAAGAATGTCAGCTCTCCCATCATGCTCATTTCAAATTTGATTTGCATAAGATTTGAGAATTTATCACACAGCTCTTTGTTTGTGGATCCAAAGATGATGTCATCCACATATATTTGAACAAGCAGTATACTCTTCCCATCTTGAATTCTGAAGAGTGTTCTATCCACTTTGCCTTTTGTGAATCCGTTCTCAGTCAGGAATTGTGATAATGTATCATATCATGCTCTGGGTGCCTGTTTCGATCCATATAAAGCTTTCTTGAGTTTGTATACCTTATCTCCAAGAGTCTTCTGCTCAAATCCTGGAGGTTGTTCAACATACACTTCTTCTTCCAATAAACCGTTGAGAAATGCGCTCTTCACATCCATTTGATATACAGTGAAGTTCTTGTGAGCTGCATAGGCAAAAAACATCCTTATGGCTTCCAATCTTGCCACAGGAGCAAATGTTTCATCAAAATCTTTCTCTTCTTCTTGGCAATACCCTTTGGCTACCAATCTTACTTTGTCTCTTACCACAGAACCTTCCTCATTCATTTTGTTTCTGAACACCCATTTAGTGCCAATAACATTTTGATGGGTAGGTCTTTGAACCAATTCCCACACTTTGTTCCTTTCAAACTGATTTAGCTCTTCTTGCATGGCTTGAATCCAATGTGTGTCATCCAATGCTTGTGACACATCTTTTGGCTCTATTTTTGAGATAAAGCAAGTGAACATTGCTTCTTGTTGAGTTCTGGATCTAGTTTTTACACCTTCTCTTACATCTCCAATTATTAGTTCTGGTGGATGGTCTCTTAGCCATCTTACATCAGGTTGGAGTAAGTTAGCTGGATTCAGTCGTCTTGCAGATGTGTTATTTTGATCAGCTCTCTCATCATCACTTAGCTGCAGATTTTCCAGCTGTCTTTGAGACTCAGCTATCTCGTCTTCATCTGGGTTTATAATTTCAGCTTCAACATAGGGACTCTTCTGCATGGTTGGCTGATTCAGCTTATCAGCTGACTCTTCAATGTCTTCTCCATTTACATTGGGCTCATTAAACACCACATGGATGGATTCTTCTGTAACCATTGTCCTCTTGTTGAGCACTCTGTAGGCTTTGCTTTCAGCTGAGTATCCCATAAAGATACCTTCATCAGCTTTAGCATCAAAAGCCTTTAAATTGTCTTTGCCATTGTTGTTGATGAAGCATTTGCATCCAAATATTCTAAAATATGCAACATTTGGCTTTCTCCCTGTCCAAATCTCATAGGGAGTCTTTGTCAGCTGTCGGTTTATCATGCATCTATTTTGAGTATAGCATGTTGTGTTTATTGCCTCAACCCAAAATCTTTTAGGCAGCCCTGCCTCAGCTAACATGGTCCTTGCTGCTTCTTTGAGAGTTCTGTTCCTTCTTTTTGCAACTCCATTTTGCTGTGGAGTCCTTGCTGCTGATAATTCATGACCAATACCATTTTCAACATAATACTGAGTTATTATACCATTGACAAATTCAGTTCCTCTGTCAGATCTTATTTTGATTATGGTTTGACTCTTCTCATTTTGGATTCTCTTCATCAGATGTGGTAGTTTCTAATCCATTGTTCTTGATGGATCCAATGCCTCTTATTTCTCCTGGAGCTTCATTTCCTCCAAATATGACTTTTGCACCTCTAACCTCCTTGAATTTTGACAGATTTTTCTTGTTTCCTGCCATGTGTGCGGAATGGCCACCGTCCATGTACCAGTTCCTTGGCACTCAAATTTTGCTCTTTGAACCCGCAATCAAGGAAATTAGGTTTTAGGTACCCATACTTGTCTAGGTCCCGAGGGGTTAGTATTGTAAGATGATCCAACTAACCTATAGCCAAATGCTTTGACTCTAAGAGGTTGCCATCTATCGATTACCATAATCATAATTAACTTTGACAAATTGTTTGGGGTTCTAGGTTCATACAGCTGTCTCTTTTGTCTGTGTGCCTGTGTATGTGTTTTAGCAATTGCCTTCCTTGGGTAGTTGTGATATCTCTGAGTGTAGTGCCTAGGTGCATATGTGTGCTGATGATAGCTCTTATGCCTTTGGAATGGCCTTTGCTGAGTTCTAGGTCTTTGCCATTTAGGTTTATATTCCATAGGTCTTTGCTGATAGTTCACATTATTCCAATCAGCTTGACTTGGATAATTTCTACCATTCCCATCATATGCATTCCTTTTATAGAATTTCTGGGGCTTTTGGTAGCTCTGTTTCTTCTTTACAAAGTACTTCCTATTTGGACTTTGCTGAGGAACTCGGCTGGATTTCTTCTCAACTGTCCTCTCAGCACTCTCAACTGGCTGCTTCCCTTTTCCTTTATAACCAAGGCCAGTTTGCTTGTGATTGTGCTTTGGAATAAGTGTGTGTACCATTTGGAGTTTTGGATTTCTGAGATGCTTCATTGCTTGAAGATCCTTTTTCCAAAATCGCTTTTGGAGCTTGACATAGCACAGAGGAATTAAATCCTAAGCCTGTCTTATCTCCACATTCTCTTTGACTCATAATAAGATCATCCAAGGATTTGGATGCCTTAGTGAATGAGGCAATCACATTTTTGAGGCCATTCTCCATCTTTTCTATATCAGCTATCTCTGCTATTAACTTAGCATTTTCAGCCTTTAGACTTTTATTCTCATCAGCTATGTGGCTTAGAGTACTCAGCTCCTTAGTCAGCTGTGAGTTTTGGCTTTTGAGTAGGTTGTTTTCCTCATTTAGTAGTGTGTGAGGATTTAATGTGTTCAAAGTCTTTCATCATTTTGCCTAATGAATCATAAAGATTGGTGGGTGATGAGGTGTGTGTGTCGCAGTCACTATCACTAGTGTCCGAGTGAGATGAGTTAGAGTGTACCTCATCTTCTCGGTCAGGTTTGTCTTGTTCTTTGGCCATTAAACATATCAAGGCTTCTTCTTCAGAGTCACTTGAGTAGTCAGTTTCACTACCCTCCGAGTTTGTTGTGTCTTTTGACTTGACTGTCTCAGTAGTCTCTGTAGCCAACATTGCCTTTTTCTTCTCTTGTCTTCTTTCTCTGAAGATTTTTCTTTCCTCTTCATTCCTGTATTTGTTGACTACAGGATATGGGCAATCAATGGCATAGTGGCCGGGTTGCCTGCAGTTCCAGCATAGATTTTCAACCTTTTGATTAGTTCTTTCCATCCTTGGATTGTCAGCTCTTTGATACTCAACCTTTTGATGCTCTGTTATTTTGGGTGGCCTATCTTCCCTTGACTTGGAGGGAGCTGAGTGTCTTCTGGAGGATTCACCTTTGCCTGTCTTGTAATTCTTGTTGAAGAACTTGTTAAACCTTTTAACCATCAGGGCTATCTCATCTTTGTCAATGACTTCTTTGACCTCATCTCTCTTGCAATCCTTAAAAATTAGAGCAGCTGTTTTGGGCACAGTTGTCTCCTCTTGGTCTTTTCTTTTCAGCTCAAATTCGTAGGCTTTGAGATCTAAGAATAGCTCATGGTTGGATGTCTTTGATAGGTCCATGGAATGTCTCAGAGCCATGACCTTCATTTCCCACTCAGCTGGGAGACTTCTTAGAATTTTCATACACATTTCCTTCTGTGTATATTCTTTTCCAAGCGCAGATAGTTCATTAGTAATTTCTGTGAACCGAGCATCCAGTTGATCCAAGGTTTCTCCTGCAAGCATCTTAAAATTTTCAATTTTTTGTACAGCAACAGATAGTTTATTTTCCTTGATTTGCTGAGAGCCTTCACAAATCAAAGTTAGCTTATCCCAGATTTCTTTTGCCGTTTTGCATGATTTGACTTTGTTGAACATGGCTTTGTCCAGAGTTTTGTAAAGAATGTCCTTGGCCACGTTGTCCAAGTTGTATCTTTTCCTATCATCATTTGTTCATTCAGCTCTTGGTTTTTCAACCATAGCTGGTCTGGGAGCAACATCCTCTTCTCCTTCAGCTGCAGCAGCTCTCCAGATGTGTTCACTTTTAAGATTTGCAGTGGCCCATCTTCTATTACTATCCACATTTCATCGTGTAATGCTGATAGATGAGCATGCATACGAATTTTCCAATCATCAAATTCTTCAATTGTGAACATAGGGATTAAATGTCAAATTTGTTTCCATGATAATAACTTTGCTTTGATTAAAAGAGTTTTGAAAGATCAAGTGCTAAAGCAAGCTTTGAAAGATTGGAGATCTAGTTCAAGAACCGATCACGGAAGGCTCAATGAACCAACCGCTCTGATACCACTTGTAGGTCCCAAGGGGTGTGAGTGTAAGGTTTAGAAGGGGGGGTTGAATAAACCTTACCAAATTTTTGATTTAGTCCTTTTAAAACGTTCAGAGTTGATACTTCACAACTGAGTCCTTGATGGATAGTTAAGTTAGTTAATCAAATAGAGTTAGCCACTCAATTGACTCGAATGAGCCGTTGATAGAATAACTCATTGTTTTGACTAGAACTTAACTTGAGCGTGATATGATTTCAAAATCCTCCAAGACTTAACACCCTTGAATTTAGTTTAAGTTTGTTTTAATACCAGGCTTTAACACTTTGTTGATTATCAATTGGATAACAAATTTATCATCGATATTGAAATAATGTGCAAAAATTAAAGTGCTGAAATATAAATGACACAATAAATTTTTATAGAGGTTCGAAGATGGGGTAATTCTTCTACTCCTCTCTTCTCCAACTGCTGGAGGAATCCACTAAGTATTGATCAATATACAAAGTGGTTATCGGTCCGGATGCAAGTCTTGATCACACAAACGACTTGATCCTTTGGGACTCGATCGAGATGCCTTGGTCACACAATATTGGCTTCTCGTGCGACTCGACTTTTCACAAGGTAGCTGCCTTGCTACTTCAGCCCACTTGCTCAAGCTTCTTGGATTTGATCACGAAGCCCTCCAAAAACTTGAGACTGGTTCGACCTTGAACCTTTCTACAATCCTCCATGGGATGTAGACCCCTTGATTCTTTAAATGTTTCCTCTTCAACTGATTGAAGTCGTCTTTCCTTCACAGGTGAGTGTTGGATTGATTTCCTTCGTAATATAGGCTTGAGGATTAAGCTTGAATTACTTGAGAATATTTTGGGTTACAGATAATGATAGCTTGATTGTTCGTGGTTCAGGTAGTCAAGGTAACCTCTTCTCAAATTGATTCCTCAGCCTTTTATAGTGTTCTTTTGAAAATCTGCCCGTTGAAGAGATAGGCTAATTTTCAAAAGACACTTGGTCGTTGGCTTGGAATTCCTGCATTTTTGTCAAGGTAACCTCTTGTTGTAGTCCTTGGAATTGACATTTCCTCGTATGAATGAGTCTTGATTTTGAGTTTTGACACAGTGCAGAGCTTCCCATTGGTTTATTCCTTTTGCACGCTTTTCTTCAAAATCGACTGAGCACTTAAAGAAAGACAGTATGGAAGTATTACTTGTTTAAGTAATTCTCTTGACTTCCGTGCAACGGATCTCTTTCACTTGTCTCGACTTGACTGCATTTCCTTGACTTCCACAGGTGACTTCGAGTCAGCTTCCAATTATTGGATGACTCATCTGTCACTTCAACTTGAGACTTGGCTATCTTGAGTTGACTTGGCTGACACTTTACTCAGCTGCATCTTCAGTCGACTTCATGTCTTCTCTTCTTTGCCACACTCAGCTGCCTCACAGCGGAGTCTTCCTTCTAGTCTCCAGTTGACTTCTTGCATAACTGTTATAGCTGTCTTAACTCAGCTTCGACCAACCCTATCTATTACAATGCAATTTGCAACATAAATGGGGTGCCAACTTTCTATTCTAAGTTTTACATGGCATTCATCAAAATCTAAAAATTAATTTCCAAACACCCTCTTCCTTAGGCATAGTCATCTTATTCCAACTGACCCAATGCATTTTAGCACCCCCATTCTCCCTCTCACCCCACCAGAAATTGGAGATGGTTTTATACAAATCATTATAAATCCCACAGGGCAATTTATAGCAAGACATAATATAGTTAGGAGGAGCATTGATAACAAATTTAATCAGTACCTCTTTCCCAGCCAAGCTAAGAAAATTAGCTTTCCTATTCATCATTCTCTTCTTAGCCACATCTACAGCAAATTGAAACACCTCCTTCTTAGCTCTTCCCACAGTCAAAGGCAACCCCAGGTATTTGATATTTCTTTGCTCTTGCATTCCATTAATGACTTGACAGATATCTCCCCTGATTTCCTCTGCAATATTAGCACTGAAAAATACAGAGGATTTATCATAGTTCATTTTTTGACCTGATGCACCACAATATCTGTCCAACAAAGACATGAATGCAAAGCTTGGCCAGAGTTAGCCTCACAGAACAGGAGGGCATCATCAGCAAAAAAGAGGTGGTTAATAACAGGTGCATTTTTGGAAATCTTAATCCCAGAAATCAGATTACACCTCTTTGCTTGCAAAATGAGGTTAGAAAATGCTTCTGAAAGTATAAGAAATAAATAGGGAGATATTGGATCCCCTTGTCTAATTCCTCTTGTTGGACACACATAGCCTAACACCTCACCATTCACAATAAAGGAAAAAGATGATGAGCTTATACAAGCAAAAATCCAGGACACAAACATGGGGGGGGATCCCATTTTCTCTTCAAAAAAAAACCAGAAAGTGCCATTTCACCCTATCATATACCTTAGCCATATCAAGCTTGATAGCCATAAACTTTTTAATACTCCTCCTATTGCTATTCAGAAAATGGAAACACTCATGGGCTATAATGATGTTATCTAAAATTTGCCTACTAGGAACAAAAGCAGTTTGGAACTCACTAATACACTTTGAAAGGCATGGTTTTAATTCTTATTATTATTATTATTATTAAGACAATGTTCTTTTAAGAAATAACTTTTGGAAGGAAGACTCTCATTTATTCATGAGTTTTATATAAAATAAATGGGGTTTGGGTATGGCAAAGAAGAGTTTAGATTAATATTATGGAACTCTTATTGTTTAGAGAAGCCATGGTGAGATGCGATTCTTGTTGTAAAATGTAGACAATTATCGATCAAGTCAACTCGAGAAAAGCCAAAGTCTCAAGTTGAAGTGACGACCAAGTAAGAGTCATCCAAAGATTGGTTGAAGTGACTCTAAGTCACACTGGGAAAGCAAAGAAATGCGGTCAAGTCGAGATAATCAGAAAAGATCCGTTGCCGAGAAATCAAGAGATTTACTTAAACAAGTAATATCTCCATACCACCTTTCTTGGAGTGCTCTGTCCCCGGCGTGCAAATGGAATGAACCAATGGGAAGCACTACACCGTGTCGAACTTCGAAAGGTGAAAGAACAATTCATACGAGGAAATGGCATTTCCAAGGATCGCAACAAGACAAGCCAACGATCAAGTGACTTTCAAAAAATAAGCTATCTCTTCAACGGGCAAATTTTTGAAAGATCACTATAAAAGGCCGAGGAATGACTCACGAGAGAAGAAGACTGAACCACGAACATTCAAGAAATCATTGAAACTATAACCAGAAATACTCTCAAATCATTCAAGATTAATCCTCAAGCCTACATTCGAAGTACATCAATCCAACACTCACCGTGAAGGAAAGAGAACTTCAATCGGTTGAAGAGGAAACTTACGAAGAAAGGGGTCTACATTCCACGAAGGATTGTAGGAAGGTTCAAGTTGAACCAAGTCTTAAGCTTTTGGAGGGCTTCGTGATCAAATCCAAAGAGCTTGAGCAAGTGAGTTGTAGTAGCAAGGCGCAAGCGCCACTGTGAAGAAGGCGAGTCGTGCGAGAAGCGGTGAGTGATCAAGGCGTCTCCCGGGAGTCCCAAAGGATCAAGTCATTTGTGTGATCAAGACTTGTATCGGACTGTTACCACTTTGTAAACTGATCATTACCTAGTGGATTCCTCCGGGGGAGTTGGAGAAGAGAGAGTAGAAGAATTACCCCATCTTGAACCTCTATAAAAATTTCAACTGTATCATTTACATTTCAAAGATTTTAATTCTGCATTTTTAATCGCTTATATCTGATGATAAATTTGCTATCCACTTGATAATTTATAAGTACTAAACCAAGCACCAAACTCTTGCTTAATCAAACTTAAGGGTGTTAAGTCTTCGGTGAAAACAAAACCACGATCGAGTTAATTTAAAGTCAGCAATGAGTTATTCCATCAACGGCTCGATTGATGTCATTGAAGATTAACTCTACTAAGTGACTAAATTGATTTGTCCATCAAGGACACAGGTGTGTAGTATCAACTCTCAATATTTAAAAGGACTAAATCGAAAATTTGGTAAGGTTTATTCAACCCCCCTTCTAAACACCTTACACTTACACCCTTGGGACCTACAAGTGGTATCGGAGCGGTTGGTTCTTTGAACCCTCCGCACCGGTTCTTGAACTAGATCTCAAACTTTTCAAAGTCTGCTTTAGTACTTAAACCTTCAAAACTCTTTTTATCATTAAAAGTTATTATCATGGAAGCAAATTTGACACGCATCCCTATGTTCACTATCGAAGAATTTTATGATTGGAAAATACGTATGCGGGCTCATCTATCGGCATTACATGATGAGATGTGGATAGTGATAGAAGATGGGCCTCTGCAAATCTTAAAGGTGAACACGGTTTTGCGAAGAGTTCTGCGGTGAAGGAGAAAAGATGTTGCTCCCGGACGATCATGGTTGAAAAACCAAGAATTGAGTGGACAAATGATGACAGAAAAAGATATAACCTGGATAATGTAGCGAAGGACATCCTTTACAAAACCTTGGACAAAGCCATGTTCAATAAAGTCAAATCATGCAAAACGGCTAAGGAAATGCGGGACAAGTGACATTGATTTGTGAAGGCTCGAGCAAATCAAAGAAAACAAATTATCGGTGGGTGTATAGAAATTTGAGAACTTCAAAATGATCTCGGGAGAGAACCTGGATCAAGCTGGATGCTCGGTTCACGAAATCACAAATGAGTCATGCACTTGGAAAGGAATATACACGAAGAAATGTGTATGAAGATCCTAAAAAGTCTTCGGTGAATGGGAAATGAAGGTCATGGCACTGAGACATTCCATGGACCTATCAAAGACTTCCAACCATGAATTATTCTCGGACCTCAAAGCCTACGAGTTTGGTGAGAAGAAAAGACCAGAGGAAGAGGCAGTTGTACCCAAAACAGTTTTGCTCTAA
The DNA here is from genome assembly GCA_016081115.2 of Rehmannia glutinosa. Taxonomy (NCBI): domain Eukaryota; kingdom Viridiplantae; phylum Streptophyta; class Magnoliopsida; order Lamiales; family Orobanchaceae; genus Rehmannia; species Rehmannia glutinosa. The sequence continues at coordinate 73,618,173 of CM071928.1, forward strand.
TTGTTAAAGATATAAAGAGAGCCGAGGTCAAAGAAGTCATTGACCCGGAAGAAATAGCCCGATGGTTAAAAGATTCAACAAGTTCTTCAATAAGAACTACAAGAGAGAAAGGGTGAATCTTCGAGAAGACACTCGGCTCCCTCCAAATCAAGGGAAGATAGGCCAACCAAGAGAATGATCATCAAAAGTTGAGTATCAAAGGGCCGACAATCCAAGAATGGAAAAAGTTGATCAAAAGGTTGAATATCTATCTTTGGGCTGAATAGACAACCAGGTCACTATGCCATTGATTGTCCATATCCTGTAGTCAACAAATACGGGGATGAAGAAGAAAGAAAGGTCTTTAGAGAAAGAAGACAAGAAAGGAAAAAGGCAATGATGGTGCGAGATCTGCTTTGAAACTTGACCAAGTCGAAGAGATACAGTGATTCGAGTAGTGAAGGCGACTACTCAAGTGACTCAAGAAGAAGAAGCTCGATCGCTTGATGGCCAAAGAACAAGATCAACCTGACCAAGAAGATGAGGTACAATCTAACTCAACAAACTCGGACACTAGTGATAGTGAGCGTGACACACACACTTCATCACCCACTTGATCTTTATGATTCATTAGGCAAAATGATGAAAGATTTTGAACACATTAAATCCTCACACACACTATTGAATGAGGAAAACAGCCTACTCAAAAGTCAAAACTCAAAGTGACTAAGGAGCCGAGTACTCTAAGTCAAATAGGATGAGAATGAAAGTTTAAAAGTGAAAATGCTAAATTAATAAGCGAAATTCTTTTATAGAAAAGAGGAGAATGACCTCAAGAATGTTATTGCCTCATTCACTAAGGCATCTAAATCATTGGATGATCTTATTATGAGTCAAAGAGAATGTGGAGACAAGACAGGGCTTAGGATTTAATTCCTCGTGCTATGTCAAACCTCAAAAGTAATTTTGGAAAAAGGATCTTCAAGTCATGAAGAGTCCGAAAAATACAAAACTCTAAATGTTGCACACACATTCACTCCAAAGCACAATAACAAGCAAACTGGCCTTGGTTACAAAGGAAAAGGAAAAGCAGACCCGATTGAGTGTCTTTGAAAGGACAGTGAGAAGAGATTCGGCCGAGTCCTCGGCAAACTCCTAACGAAAAATATTACGTAAAGAAAAAGCGAGCTACCAAAAATCCCGGAAAAAATCCATAAAAGAAATACATATGATGGGAATGGTAGAAAATATCCAAGCCAAGTGATTGGAATAATGTGAACTATCGGCATAGACTTATGGAATATAAGCCCCAAATGGCAAAGGCCAAGAACTCAAGCAAAGGCCATTCCAAAGCATAAGAGCTTTCATCGGCACACATATGCACCTAGGCACTACACTCAAAGATATCACAACTACCCAAAAAGGCATTGCTAAAACACGTATGCGAGCATCTGAGACAAAAGAGGCAATTTTGTATGAACCTAGAATCCCCAAGCAATTTGCCAAATTAATTATGATTATGGCATTTGATAGATGGCAACCCCTTAGAGTCAAATCATTTGGCTATAAGTTGGTTGGATCATCTTACAATTCTAACCCCTCGGGACCCGGACAAGTATGGGTACCTAAAACTTAATTTCCTTGATTGCGGGTTCAAAGGAAGTGAGTGCCAAGGAACTGGTACATGGATAGTGGTTTCCGGACACATGACAAGAAACAAGAAAAATCTGTCAAAATTCAAGGAGGTTAAAGGAGCAAAAGTCATATTTGGTGGAAATGAAGCCTGGCGAAATAAGAGGCATTGGATCCATCAAGAGGAATGGATTAGAGATCACATATGTTGCATATGTTGAAGGACTCAACTTCAATTTCTTGAGCATCGATCAACTCTGTGACAAGGGCTACAATGTTGGATTCAACATGGGAATATGCCAAATCAAAGATATTAAATCAAATGAAGTTGTCTTTGCAAGGATGTAGACGAGAAAAATATGTATGTAGTGGATTGGTCAAGCGCAACACCCCGATGCACATCTCTAGCAAAGAGCGCGGTGAATCAAGTTGGTTGTGGCACAAAAAGCTGAGTCACCTGAATTTCAAAACAATTAACAAGGCGAAGAAGTCATCTTGTGGAAGGACTACGGACTCGATATACAAAAAGGAGAGTATATGTGACGCATGTCGAGGAAGGAAAACAAATCAAGTCGTCATTCAAAGAAAAGACATGCCCATCCTCAACAAGAATATTGCATCTACTTCATATGGATCTATTTGGCCCAGTGGAACCGGCCGGCATAAGTGGAAAGAAATACACCTTGGTGGTAGTAGATGACTACTCAAGATATACATGGACAATATTCATGTGTAAGAAGAAAGAAACTCTACAAAAACTACCCGGTGATGAAGAGGATTCAAAAGCGAGAAGAGTCAAACCATTATCAAAATAAGATCGAGACGAGAGGAACCGAGTTTGTCAATGGAATAATAACTTCGATGTTGTATTGAGAATGGTATTGGTCATGAACTATCGGCGACAAGGACTCCACAATGAGAATGGAGTTGCGAAAGAAGGAATAGAACCCTCAAAAAGCGGCAAGGACCATGTTAGGTTGACGCGGGGAGTTACCAAAAGATTTTGGGTGAAGCAATCAACACGACTTGCTACACCCAAAAAACAGGATGTATGATAAATAGACAGGTGACAAAGACTCCCTATGAGATCTGGACTGGAAGAAAACCAAATGTTGCATATTTGAGAATATTTGGATGTAAATGCTTCATCCACAACAATGGCAAAGACAATCTAAAGGCTTTTGATGCTAAAGTTGATGAAGGTATCTTCTTAGGATACTGGTGAAAGCAAAGCCTACAGTACTCAACAAAAGAACTATGGTTGCGAGAAGAATCCATTCATGTGGTATTCGATGAGCCAAATGTAAATGGAGAAGACATTGAAGAGTCGGTGACAAGTGAATCATCAACCATCTGAGAAGAGTCCCTATCTTTGTCAAGCTTGAATTATCAATTCGAAAGAAGATGAGATAGTTGAATCTCAAAAGCAGTGGAAAATTTGCGGCTAAGTGATTCTGACGAGAGTGACCCACGGCAACAGAACACCAAGTCGATCAATCGGCTAACTTACTCCAACGATGTAAGATGGTGAGAAATCATCCACGAGAACTTGTCATTGGAGATATAAGAGAAGGTGTCAAAACAAGATCGAGAACTCAACAAGAAGCCATGTTCACATGCTTCATCTATAAATAGAGCCCAAAGACGTGTCACAAGCATTGGACGACACACATTGGATTCAAGCTATGCAAGAAGAGTGAATCAATTTGAAAGAAATAAAGTGTGGGAATTAGTGCAAAGACCCATACATCAAAATGTTATTGGCACCAAATGGGTGTTGAAATAAGATGAACGAGGAAGGTTACGTGGTAAGAAACAAAGCAAGACTAGTAGCCAAAGGATATTGCCAAGAAGAAGGGATAGATTTTGATGAAACATTTGCCCCAGTAGAAGATTGGAAGCTATAAGGATGTTTCTTGCCTATCTTTGCTCACAAGGATTTCATTGTATATCGGATGGATGTAAAAGTGCATTCTAAATGGTTTATTGGAAGAAGAAGTGTATGTTGAACAACCTCCGAGGATTTGAAGCGAGAAGACTCTTGGAGATAAGGTATACAAACTCAAGAAAGCTCTATATGGATTGAAACAGGCACCCGAGCATGGTATGATACCTTGTCACAATTCTAACGAAAATGGATTCACAAAAGGAAAAGTAGATAGAACACTATTCAAATTCAAGACAAAAAGAACATCTTGCTTGTTCAAATATATGTGATGACATCATTTTTGGATCCACAAACAAGAGAGTGTGTGAAAATTTTCAAACCTCATGCAAAGTAAATTTGAAATGAGCATGATGGGAGAGTGACATTCTTCCTTGGACTTCAAGTGAAACAGTGAAGGATGGAACCTTCATAAGTCAAACAAAATACACGAGGAGATTTAATGAAGAAGTTTGGTATGGAGGAGAAGTCTTACGTAAAAATACCAATGAACACATCGATCAAAATGGACATGGATCACGGATGGCAAGCACAGCCAGATCAAACAAGATCTGAGCACTTATTGGATCATTGCTCTATCTCCACGGCAAGCGGGCGGACATCACCTTTGTTGTAGGTGTATGTGCAAGGTTTCAATCTGCTCCAAAAGAGAGCCATATGACAATGACTAAGAAAATATTGAGATACTTGAAAGGAAGCCAAGAAGTAGGCCTATGGTATCGAAGGAAGGTGGATTCAAGCTAATTGGCTATTTAGATTAAACTATCTTTGGATCTGCGAGTTGATAGGAAAAGCACTTCGAGGCACATGTCAAATGCTTTAGGAAAGCAGTGATTTCTGGTTTAGCAAGAAGCAAAACTCAATAGCCACCTCTGGTGAGCGAGAATACATAGATGCGGGCATTGTTGTGCCCAAGTCCTATGGATGAGGCAAAGTGAGAGACTATGAAGTTGAGGAAAAAGAAATTCCAATCATGTGTGATAACACAAGTGCAATTGCAATCACTCAAAATCTGTGTTGCATTCAAGAACAAAGCATATTGATGTCGGATATCACTTCATAAGAGATCATGTTGAAAAGAAGGACATCATCCTGGAATATATCTCAATTGATAGACAACTAGGCGACATCTTCACAAAACCATTATGTGAGTCACAATTTGAAGAACTCAAGCATGAGTTGGGACTAATTGAGCTGGTGACACTCGAGACAAATCAAAGAAGAGAAATGGAGCAGAAAAGGGGTGAAAAAAGAGCTGAAAGCAATCACCTCGATAAATCAACTATATCGGAAAAACAACTACAAGAGTCAACTTGATAAATTTGAGTCACTAAAGAACTCATGAGAAGTAGAGTTAAATCGACTAAGGGATAAGCTGAAGTCACTTATGAGCAAAGTGACAAAAACGATCGTTTGACAAAGCGGGAATGTTTTAAGGTATCGTAAGCATAATGATGATGTGTACTGGACATAAAGCTGCACACCAAGCTTATGATTGGATATAAATCTTGCCGCATTAAATACGAGACATTAAATGCTCAATAGGCGTGCAAAATCCAAGCCGTTGATTTTGATCACATTTCAAAAACCACCCGCGTCCTTTCATAAACCATATTTAAACCATTTTCATCCGTTTCTCTCTCACACTTCTAAAACTGTTCATCTCTTTCTCTCAAAAACAAAGGCAAAATACTCTCGAAGCCCTATCTATCTCCAAGTCAATCTCAAGTATTTTCCTTGATATAATCCGAAAAATGGCACCAACTTATGACTTTACCAAGTTAGGAAAGCAAATCCACACCAGCTCTACGGTGGATTTAAACGGAATGGTGAAACAGGGTCCGCGACACCTAGTGAAGAAAATCGCTGAAAAGTTGGAAGCGACCGGGCTAAAACCGTTTCTAACGTTAGAATATCCGATGACCTATGTGGAGGAGGTCGCACAATTCTACGTGAATGTTGAGATTCATGATGAAGGAATCAAGTCATCTGTACACGAAAGCGGTGACTATCTCTGCCAAGATTTGGTGACCATTGCTCACTACCAGTGAAAGGAGCATCAAAGATTAACGGCTGATGTAAACCTGGTGATGCTTGGAAAGAAATAGCCAAGCGACTTTGCTGATAAAATAGTGTATACAGACAAACAAGAAGCTGCTGAAGGAGGATTATCACAAGCTGTTGGACATAGTTGCCAAATGTATCGACATCAAGTTTGGCGGCTTTGACCAAGCTATCAAAAAAAAAGCTGATTGTAATGGCTGCAATCATCGAAGAAAAGAAGATAAATCTGGGCTGGTTTGTCTACATGGACTCTGCGAACGTGGGAACAAATCCTTCAAAGAAGATGGCACATTTGGAGGATCCCTAGGATATGGCCTAGTGATTGGCCGGCTAATGGAGGTGAAAGGAGTCCCTCTTAGACATGGGAAGGCATTCCATGTTAACAAGAGGATGTTGAGCAAACCTCTGCAGCGCCTGAGAAGAGAGCTTACGCCAAGAGGGCGACACGGTGAGGGGAATCGGTGACCACTGAAGATCTGATTGTTTCCTCTCCACCCAAGAGGAGAGGCGCCCTGACTACTAAGAAAGGCTGCCCCTGCGGCAAAGAAAACCAAATATGCTCTGCCCTGCAGCAGAGTCACCGCCCTGCGGCCGTGTCTCTGCCCTGCGGCCCGGCGGTCGAGAAGGACTCACAAATACCTTCTCCGATCGTCAAAAAGAGGAGAAGCAGAAGCCCACGATGGCCCGCTCCTCGAGAAAAAGACACCAGCACCGGCCCCGCCGCCCAAGACTCGAGAGGACAGGTCTCTGAACCAGAAATCCCTCGGTACAAACTAGGAGACGAAGAAGAATCATCAAGCGATCCAACTGGAGAAACCAGGTGAGTCGATTACTCAGCTAGAGCAAATACCGGAGACTCTTTGGAAGTAGAGTCTCCAGATGTAGTTGATAAACACCAAAATCTGCTTGAAGGCGATCAGCAGAGAAACGCGAAGACACGGTAGTTCACACGGTGAAGCACAAGAAGAACCTGCTAGAGCGGATAGTGATGTAATGATCCTATCTCACCTTACCCCAGGACATCCAAAATCGTCTGCGTGAGTGGAGGAAATGGAAGTTGAGTAAGTCAAGGAACAGTTCCAACGGCCTGAGTTCATAGAAGAAGAAGAGGAAGCTGTTGAGCTTCCTGGACTGACCACTGTACTCCAATGACTGGATGAAGACAAGCTGCACGAGACATCCTGCAGATCTACAAGGACAAGGAGAAAGAAAAGCAAGCGAGAGGAAGCGAGAGGCACGTGAGAAGGCAAGCATCATCCTATCTCGGCACCACGAACACACACATCCTCTCCTTGATGTCTTCTCGGACGATGATGAGGATCGAGAGAATCTGCTGCCACAAGAGTTGCAAATGCGCAAGCATTGCGAGAATCAGAATCCTTCACGAGCAAAGATTGATGGAGGGACCGGAGAGTCCTCGAACACGTGAAATCGATCCAATGGGAGTGGTTGACAAATAGCCGCTGTTATTCTTTGCCACCACTTCCCACTCACTCGGAAGAAGAAGCAATAAGGGACACAGCGATGAAAGCCGGGATAGTGGGAACCCGGTCGTGCCAACCCCTATTGAAGGTGTGTTACCACACCCCTTTACGGCTGAACAATCAATCGAAATAGTAGGGAGTTTGGAGATGAGTGACCCCATTCCAAGTCACTCAATTGGTGCGCCAGTGAGGGGAAACTCCCTCCCGCTGCGGCAAGGTTGGAGGATCTTGCAGAGATGACTCCCGCGGCGAATCAAGGAGGCGAAGTAGAAAAATACAAACACAAAGAACAGCAAGTTGCCATCAACGAAGCTCGAGGCGATTGAGACTGTCTCGGTGAGAGTAAGCTAACTCTGAAGAGGTAATAATGACTGGCGGCGATCGAGGCATGGATGGAACAGCCACAGGGAGTTAACACTGCAGGCGATGAAAGTGCAATCCATGGGGTTGAGACTCAATGGATGCCACCTTTGTAGAAGACCCTAAGGCAGTGACACTCGAAAAGGGAGGACCAAGGCCTCATTGCGGATGAAGACTTTGGGAGGTAATGAAGGCCACGGGAGGTTGAGACTTCCTGGGTAAAGAAGCGATGTAGAACATCCTCTCTGCTATCATCGACCCGTCGAGAAGGAGATAAGCGCACTTCATGATTCCCAGGATAATCTGATGTAACGCTGCAGGATCGGAAGGCGATGAAGAAGCTGATCATCCCCGTGCCAAATCCAAAGGCTTCGGTGCGGATGTTCCAAGCGAGCAAGTCGATCCCAAGACTACTCGTCAAACTTTTAACTTTGATGATGAGCCACCAATGGAAATCTCATCATCGTCAGATAACGCTTGATAAGGCGAGGACGATCTCTCAAATGGAAAAATCAATTTGAGACCAACGAAAATTTGTTAAGGCAATTGAGCTCGGCAATGGGGTCTACTTCACAACAAAACCCGTGAACAAGAGACCGCGCGGGCTCCTCAAAGTGCAATGGTCGATTCCCAAAAAAAAAGAACTTCACGCGCACACTCATCATCGCCGAACAGATCCCGGTTGGCGGTGATGAATCTTTTATAGAATCTTTTCCTTTTTCCCTGGAGGTACCCGAACTCCATGAAGAGTCGAGAGAATGAACGCAGCGCACGCTATCACGAGACCAGACTCCGTTTTCTCTTGGATACCATTGTTCAGTTTGCTTATGACTTTGATCTTTGTATGGCCATCCAGGTGACAAAGAATCGTGAAGTTGAGAAGTGTTCAAGGCACTATTTGCTGAGGTTGAACGGATGGAAAGCATCGAGCCTCTTTGGACATGCGGCGGACAACCATGAGATGCCAACACCCCTACGGCCGACTTGAGAGGCATAACAGATCGAGATCGAGGAATGGTGGCAATGAGACAATGCGTGTGGAACAAGTGAGATCTTGAGGACATTGTTCAACAATTTTGGTATGGAAGGCTAAAAATCTTGATGCAAAAGCGAAGGCGAGAGAACATATTGAGCACATGCATAAGCTCACCTTTGAGAGATAAGGCTGCTGCGTGAGCAAAATACAAATGATCTACGACTTTTGGAAGAACACATGACAAGAAAATTCGACACTTCTCATGGCTAAGAATGAAGCGATTTTGTGAGAATCAACGCTACTCGATCCGAATTCGTGCATACAACGCAATGCGATTTCGAAGCGAACTTCGACCATCGAAGACTTCGACTTCATGCTTGCGATATGTTCCCTGGGGTTCCTCTATCCTTTGATGATGCCAAAAAGGGGAAGAGGAATACCTTAAAGCGCTAAAATCTGACGGAGCGGAGAAAAAGGAAGCGGTGAGAAGGAAAATCAGGTTGAGGAAGTCTTGAAACAAAGAAAGCTTGTTGAGGGGAAGGGTCAACATGACGTGACTTTGATGATTGCACAAACCCCTGACAAGGTCTTATCACGGTGACATTATAAGCGACAAACTCCCGTGACTCTGCCACTCCAACACTCTACTTTGTATCTATGGTGAAAAGAGAAAAACAATTGAAGCGAGGGATGAAGGAAGTGGAAGGAAGAATGGATGCCAGGGTTATGAACATCTTGAAAGAACATGGAGGCATTCCGGTGAAGCGAGACACTTATGCCATTTTTCGGATGTCGGGCGAGCCACGTTCGATTGATGAATTTAAAACGCTCGAATCTGAAGGATACTTTTGCAAATATGTCATGGCTCAAGCTTGGGACTTATCTTGAGGAAAAAGGTCTCACGTTGTGTGAAGAAGGCGACGAGCGACGAGACTACGCGATCCTCTGTGGTCACTCCGTCAGGTCACTTTCCAGTGGAAAAGAAGACCCAGTACAATACACACCCCAGGTAGAGGAAGAAGCGGCGGTGGAGGAAGAAGCTTCATAGGCCTCTGCCCAAGAATATTGAATATGTAGATCCGGGAAGAAAGGAGGGATCTTGGGCTGGGCTTGACCAAGTAGCAAATTTGCAAGTGGCTAAAACCAACGCCGAGTATGCAAAAAGAATAGAAGAAGAAAGCAAAGAGACAAACTCGGCTATGGGAGGAGAGACGAGGAAAGAATAAGAAGAGATGAAGGCGCGGGAAGGCATATGAAAAGAAAAAAAGAAAGTGATGACGAAAAAGAAGAGAAGAGAAGAAGATCTTGAACAAGATGAAAGAAGGAATGAAGAAGATGAAGTGTTCTTTGTCAACCCTTGTATTTTATTATGTAAATACATACAATGTAAGTCTTACGTAATAAAGCTATAAATTCTTTATTTTTTGTGAAAACAATTATGTGCTCATACACCTTATGTAATTGTGTTAAGGAACAAGAATGATATGATCAATAAAAGAATTGATTCTGCGCATACATTCTATGTCAATACACTATTTGTATGTATCTTTGATGTTTGCATTTTTGAATGGCTTAAGTTTTGGCATCATCAAAAAGGGGAAATTGTTAGGAATTTTATTGTTTAGATTTTGATGAATGCCATGTAAAACTTAGAATAGAAAGTTAGCACCCCATTCTTGTTGTAAAATGCATTGTGACAATTAGAGTGCAAGGCCAAGTGTTAAATCGACCTACAACATAACATGCAAGAAGACAAGCGAAGATCTGGAAGGAAGACTCTCTTTGTGAGGCAATTTGATATATGGCAAAAAGAAGAGTAGGCGGGAACTCTACTAGAGAAGCGGTGAGATACGGCCAAGTAGAGTATCGATCAAGTCAACTCGAGAAAAGCGAGTCTCAAGTTGAAGTAGAAGGAAGAGTCATCGAATGATTGGAAGTGACTCTAAGTCACCTGGGGAAAGCAAAGAAATGCGATCAAGTCGATATAAGCGAAAAGATCCGTTGCCGCGAGAAATCAAGAGATTTACTTAAACAAGTAATATCTCCATACCACCTTTCTTGGAGTGCTCGAGTCCCCAGAGCGTGCAAATGGAATGAACGAATGGAAAGCACTACACCGTGTCGAGAACTCGAAAAGGTGAAAGAACAATTCATACGAGGAAATGGCATTTCCAAGAGGACCCCAACAAGACAAGCCAACGACGCAAGTGACTTTCAAAAAATAAGCCTATCTCTTCAACGGGCAAATTTTTGAAAGATCACTATAAAAGGCGAGGAATGACTACGAGAAAGAAGACACTGAACCACGAACATTCAAGAAATCATTGAAACTATAACCAAAATACTCTCAAATCATTCCAAGATTAATCCTCAAGCCTACATTAAGTACATCAATCCAACACTCACTGTGAAGGAAGAGAACTTCAATCGTTGAAGAGGAAACTTACGAAGAAAAGGGTCTACATTCCACGAAGGATTGTAGGAAGGTTCAAAGGTCGAACCAAGTCTTAAGCTTTTGGAGGGCTTATGATCAAATCCAAAGAGCTTGAGCAAGTGGTGTTTAATAGTGCAAAGCGAGGGCGCCTGTGAAGAAGGCGAGTCGTCACGAGAAGCCGGTGAGTGATCAAGGCGTCTCAGGAGTCCCAAAGGATCAAGTCAGTTTTGTGTGATCAAGACATGTCTGGACTGTTACCACTTTGTAAAATGATCATTACCTAGTGGATTCCTCCGGGAGTTGGAGAAGAGAGGAGTAGAAGAATTACCCCATCTTGAACCTCTATAAAAATTTCATTGTGTCATTTACATTTCAGCATTTTAATTCTGCATTTTTAACTTGCTTATATCTGGATAAATTTGCTATCCACTTGATAATTTATAAGTACTAAAACCAAGCACCAAACTCTTTGCTTAATCAAACTTAAGGGTGTTAAGTCTTCGCTGAAAACAAAACCACGGTCGAGTTAATTTAAAGTCAACGGTGAGTTATTCCATCAATTTCGATTGAGTGTTGAAGATTAACTCTCTTGAGTGACTAAATTGATTTGTCCATCAAGGACAAATATGTAATATCAACTCTGAATATTTAAAAGGACTAAATCGAAAATTTGGTAAGTTTATTCAACCCCCTTCTAAACCTTACACTTACACCCCTTAGGACCTACAATGGGGTTTGGGCATACGGATACTATTAAATGGGTGGATTCCCTACCCATTGTCATCTCTAGAGAAGGCGACTGCGAACTCGAAAAATTGAGGAAAGAAAGTATCATTGTCTTTACTCTGGGGATACTAGAGTAGCGGCAGTTCAATCCATGTTACAACATCGTTCGGACATCATGCAAATTCATCGTTCGGGAAAAGGAGGCAGTTAGCTCACATTTATTTGGAGGTGCCTAATGTTGTGAAATTTCAACGAAGTTGTTTTGGAAGACAAGCCGACTATTGAAGACTAAGCAAGAATAGTGTACTTTCAAGTTGAAAGATAGAGTTTTACTTTTATGAGTTCTATTATTGTATTGTGTAATTTAATAAATCTTTTTAATAGTGAATTATTTCTTCTTTGTGCGTTGTCTTGTGTATTAGGGTAGAAATCGGAAACATGTTAAAATTAGTGTGTCAATATCCCTACATTCCGCTTTGTACTTTTTGTGATGTTATAATCGATGATTTAACATCAAAAGTGGACTTAACTTTTCATTGACATGTTGAACATGTTAACCTACACCACAACAAATTCTTAACATGTTTAACTTGTAGGACTTAAATACTAAGGGTGGTGGTGTTTTGTTACATCAAGACCCCAGAGGACACATATATCGGTTGCATATAGCTTTGAGCCTTTGTGCTTGACTAGGCTTATATGGGATGGGATCTTCTATTCAATTTTTCTCTCCTCTCTCTGGTCCACATATTGGATGCGGGGACACGTGTGCAACAATTGTGACATCATCTTGTACGTGTCTTACATCGAATGCAATGGAATAGGACTTTGAGGTTGCAAATATTGCAACTCGGAGGCGATTAGGACAACTCTGGGGTTATATATAGTCATATTAGTACACATTTTTGTGTGTACTCAATAATAATAAGTATGGTGTTGAGAAAGATGATTAAGACAACACATCAAAAGCTCTTTCTATGAGACTCAATCTTCTTTTCTTGGCATTTTTATTTGTCGCTTTATTCAATCCTTCTCCGCCCTGTCGCCTCCCATCACCCCACACGGCGAGCCCGATTGTTAAATGCTCGTTGAGGAGTGCCAACATGAGGTTAAGCGAGCTAACTAAAAATTATTACATCCTTTTTCTTGAAATTTGTTTTCAGTATCATATCTATTAATATAATTAATATTCATAGTTAAAAAAAACTGCATTTATTTATAATGTTAATATAGCTTTTTTTAGAGGAATAATGTTAATATAGTTAATATATGCTTAAATGTATATTGCGCCAACGTTTTCTTTAATAAAGAATATTTTTGATAAATAATTGGTTTTTAACAAATTAGTTTTTGCATTGAAATAATAAAGAATATTCAAGAAATATACCAAGTGGGTAATAGTTATACAATTTAGGATATTAATCAGAAAATATGAAGTAGGGATAATTAAAAAAACTACTCTAGGTTTGGGATAATTACAAAAAAAAAAAAAAAACTCGAGAAGTTTTGAAAATTACAAAAGTCTCCTTGAGATTTGATTTTGTATAACGTTTCCAAGCAAAAATATTTTAAACACTCTATTTATATTTGTAGAAGTATTACAATTATTCCCCTTACATTTAAATGAGCAGGATCAAACTCCCATGATTTTTTTTTAATTTTGAAAGTTTCTCTGAGTCTTTTGTAAGCTGCTCCAAACCTCGGAGGTAGTTTTGTAATTATCCTATGAATAAATCAATCAATGTACAAATATATCAAACAATAACCCTTTTCTTTGACCGAGAACAAATTAGCAGATATGATGATGGCTGAGAGGTACCATTATCCCCACTTGTGTAAGCTTTGGATGCGGCAGCGAATGTTGTGGTGAAGCGGTACAAGTACATATAGCCGACTACAATGTACTTACGCTAGGAGAAAGAAGCTAAGGCCATTATTACTCACGATAATCCCATAAATGGCTCTTTTATTATGCGTAAAAGCGCAATGGTAACACCACGATTTACTGGCAATCGAGTTTGGATTAGTGTTGATGAGAATAATCGTGTTATTAGAGTTCTATGGTTAGATAGAAGATGACATCCAAAAAAAGAAAATTGAAAAATTCAAGTCGTTGGGTGAAACAAAGACTTAAAGATAGAAGAGTGATTTAGCTCATTCATAATGTTAATAATCTAAATATTGATGTTGAACTTTTTATTATTATTGCATTTTGGATGTTTGTTTTTCTAATCTTTTATGTTTAGTGATGAATATATATTATTCCTCCTCATATGTATTTTCCATTGTTCGCATTTTTGTTTTTCTAGTTCGACATGCTAATTTAACTTAATTAAATTCAAAAAGAGCTTCCATAATTTAATTAAGAGTTGATTGTCAAACAACTTAAGTTAACACTTCTAATTTTCAACTACTTATCTCATCATGCAATGACATCAATTCCTCTAAAAACAGAATGATTTGCAAACACTCCCTACTTTGGCTATTAGATTCTTTTTTATGGGTACTTGGTTATTAGATTATGTATCCTCTTGGCACTCTGGAGCAATTATTGACCAAAATCTCCACAAGGTTGAAACTAGATCTATCAAATCTAAGTCGAAATGAATACTTAATAAAATGTTAAAATAGTTAATATATGCTTAAATGAAAATTGTGACATTCTTTTTGTTTTAATTAATGAAATAAATTTTGGCTAGTTAAATATTTAATCTGTGTTAGTGTTCTGTTTATTCTAATTGTATATTTTTTGATAAATTTTAATTGTATTTTTAATCTTAATAAAATTCAAATTTTTAATACATATTTTTATTATTAATATAAATTATTGATACTACTAAAAATTATAATAGAATATTTAAAAAAATTAGTAGACAATTAAGCTGATAAAAAAACATATATAGTTATATTTTTAAAATAAAATGAATGCTAGTAAATAATAATGCATTAACTAAAGGAAATATATTCTTTATTTAACTAAATCTGTAGTTATCATATTTTTCTTAATGTATAATTGGTTTTTTAACATATTAGTTTTGCATTGAAATAATAAAGAATATTTAAGAAAATTCATTTTAGTGCAAAATTTGAAGTAGAAATATTGGAAATTAATTTCAAGTTTAATTGGTACCAAAATTGCACTAGTATAGTGCAAAGCTGCAGTATTCTTGGGTTCTGGTTCGAGATATCTAAAGACGGGCAGTAGTAAGGATTTTTCTTTTTTAACAATTTGGGGCACTAATTACATTTACGATAAGGATAGATATATGTTTAATTCTTATCTATATATTCATTTTGTTTAAGAGAGAATTAGCCATTTCAAGGGCCAGAATGCAGTTAACACAAATTTTGGTTTTGATTTCCGATCAATTGTTGGTCACGATCTCTAATTTTAGAAATCAGCTTAGCAGTTATCAATAGCACAAATTTTGAAAAAATGATTTCCGATCAATTTTTGTTTAAAATATTAATATAAATCAAGGTCACGATCTCTAATTGCCAATTTTTTGACAACAACAAAAGGCAAAATTTCAATTGCACAAATTAGAAAATCATTGTTGATCAATAGACAAAAATAAAAATATTAACAAAGAATACAAGGCAAAAAATTGTCATTATTTATCCTTTTATGAAAGTATTTAGAAAGGTTTTTTTGTAATTTCAAAAATCTCTTGGTTTTTGTAATTAGCCCAAACTCTTTTGTAATTATCCTTAAAAAATGGGCCCCTAAAATTTGGGGCCCAGTCGAGCTTGTTGAATCTAAAAAATTAAACATATATGATTAATCAATGAGCAAGTCTCTTGTGAGCCGGTCTCGAGATCTAAATTAAAACGGACCTCTAAGGGCTCCGTCTTGAGAACATGAACCATGAAAATAAATTTAAAAATAATAATGAACCATGAAGAAACAAAAATAAGCCTAAAAACATGAACCATGAAGAATAAACCCGAAAAACAAAAATAAACCCAAAAATAAAAAATAAACCTAAAAAAACTAAAAATCTTAAAAACCCAAATCAATTAAAAATAAACCCAAGAAACAAATAAACCCTAAAAAACAAATATAAATCCTAAGAAAAATAAAATCTGAAAAAAAAAAACCTTTAAAACTTTGTGTAAGGGCTCAGTCTCACGGATCTAAATCCGTGTAAGAGACCGTCTACAAAGCTGCCAAGTTTTGCCTTAATCAATATTTTTAGAATTGTAAAAACAAACATGACCCCGGAAAAAAAAATATTTTTATGAAAGACCATATTGTTGATTTACTAAAACTAAAATATTGTACTTGATACATTATAATTCCACAACAATATTCTTATAATCCATCAAAATTACACAAATCCCGATGGAAGTTTATATTTCTCACTTGGTAAGTGACTCCTCCAAACTTACATTCGGCCAACAACAAAAAAAATGGTAATAGTTATACTTTTGAGGAGATTAATCAAAATATAAAATAGGGATAATTACAAAAACTACTCTGAGATATGGGGTAATTACGAAAAAAAAACTCGAAGTTTTGAAAATTACAAAAGTTTTCTTGAGATTTGATTTTGTACTAACTTTACCCCTTCAAAAGCAAAAGCATTTCACAATGTCTTTACACTCACAGGCATAGCTCAAGTAGTAAATGGTTGGGTGATGTGATGTCAGATTAAACACTTTTTCTGTGGAGATTGGTCGCTGGTAACATGTTAGATGAGGATTTCTTGTGTGGTGACTTAGTCTAAAGTAACCGAACCCTAACTTGTTGAGGCATATCTCGCGATTCATATCACGGGGATGGGATTCATCCATTTTTTACAATGCCTTTAAACTTGTAAAAAATGTTACGGTTATTCTTTAATAATTTGGAATTTTCTCTGGTTTTTTATCTTTGCAAACCTAAAGGTAGTTTTTGTAATTATCCTATGAAAGTAACCAATAAATGTATGAATAAATGAGACAATAACCCTTTTCTTGAACCGCGAACAAATTGGCTGAGAGGTACCCTTATCCCCTTGTGAGAGCTTTGGATACGGCCGATCATGAATGTTGTGGTTGTTAGCAAATATGGGTGAAACATAAATTACATATTTGCACATAAAGTGGATCGAAGTATACATATTAGCGGTGAGCTGTCGATCCATGCGGATTAAGCCGTCTACAAGTTTCCGTTTGATCCATGATTAAGCCATCTACAAGCACCCTCTTGATTGAATCGCGACCAGAACAAACCCCGTAGATTGGTTGAACCCACGAGCGAGAATCACGATCCATCTTTCTAGTTGGTGTAAATAATTACTAGAATTATTTACTTTGATTTCTGCCTTAAACCCTTGGAGACTTTGGTGATGCTCCAAGAAGAAACGTGAGAAAACTTTAGGAGAGAGAAGTTTTTTTCCCATGTGAAAGACGATATTTTTCTCTTGGAAGTAGTATTGTAGGGAAGATATCAATATATATCTCAATCCCATATCTCGATTAAAGTCTAATGGGGAGGTTTCTAGATAAACCTCATCTAAATAGGACTCCTATTATCTCAAATATGAATGCATCTAATTGCACCCAATATCTCACTCAAACATATTTGACTCGACTCATTCGAATCACATCTTCGTAGTTCTCATCTCACTCATCGGGGAATACAGCGTGCGACGAGCGAGAAAGCAAAGGTGAGGAGAGTTATATTAAGTCATCACCAAACTAACACCAACCCACAACTCAATAACTCACTATGTACCCAAACCAAGTGGTGCTTTTGATCAAGCATCTCTAGGTCCCTCAATAAAATAAATAGAGCATGCTCACTCCGCTCAAAATATGTTTTTCTAGATTCATGACTAGTCAAACACATTTCGATATAGTCGCCGGGCTATGAATCATAGAACATAAGTGCATTACCAACTTAATTCTTCCTCGGCCCCACATGCCAATTAGGTTGGTCTTGTGACTTTCTTAGATATGCTCCGATAGGCCGAATCCACATGGCCATTGGATACATACTAAATTAGTGTCATCAAGCTTACACACTCATGACATGGTCAAAGTCCCAAGGGTACAAAAAATAATCACGAGATCATACGTGTGTGAAACGGGGGACCCATTTAGTCACTTTCTCATAGGCAGTCGACTCAAAGCACATGTAGTATGAATACATGCTATGATGGAGCTCCCACTCAATTTAGGCATGTTACACTCGAGACATCATACAAATCTTAGTCGATCGCTATTCAAATGCCCGACTGCGCGTTACTCATAGTCACTCCCCAAAGTGTCATATGATAGTTCGCACATTCGGCTAAAGCGGGATTTTTATGAAGTTTGGACATACTTCATAATCGATCAACTCGGATCTCATCTTAACCTCTAGTTAAAGGTGACTTAATTATACTTATTAACCTTCCTCAACTTTGCTCTACAGCCTTGGTGATCCTTATAAACTTATTATACGACACAATCTTTTAAGTCTCATCATGCTCGCTCTCTTGCGCCCGGCGATTTCCGTGTGAGAGGTCAATCAAAGCCTAGTGACAACTCACAAGTTCGATACCAAACACATAATGAGAATCGACATATCTCATTAATCACAATATGTTCTCAAAGGCCACATAATCAATTCTACTTAATCCTAATGACTCGCATGCCTTTGGAGCATATCTCGAAATAAAGGCTCGTAAAAGGGATGAGCCCATACCCCTCGTAAGTATGCCTAAGAACAATATTAACTATGCACAAAAACTCTTAAGTGAAGTAAAGCATCGAGTAAATATGTTTGGTCTACCATCCATGTTTGGCGCCCAAACCATACACCAAAGTGGTTTTACTATCACAAAGACAACAAAATACATCATGGATGTGCGCGCAATGCGCATCATTTTCAAAGATGCCAAATTTGCCTCTAGCAAATCATAGACCAATCAGGTAAGATATCTAAGTATCCTTTATCGGCATCACAATAGCACATGGATTACGCCGATATCCACTCACCAATTACCTTTATTAAAGTCGCATGATTTCTTGGAGAATGCACATAATGGCGCGCATGAGATATTTGTGATGCTTACATAAACTAGCTAGCATTTCTTTTCATCTTCCGAAGATATCGTTTCTTGACTAAGAATATGATCTTTCACCATGGAGTGTAAAGGCGGCCAACGACAAGTGGCGATAACTCCATGTTAACTTTCGATCATCACATTTTTGCCATATCACGGTGAATACAACTCTTGACATATGTTACTGTGAATTAATTGACCATCGTGGGCCTATCAAAATGGTAGCTCGATGAAATCGTGATGATTGAGTCAGTGGAGCTTCTTGACCGGTAATCAATGCGCTCTTACTCCACTCTTGGGTTCAGCGGGTGATCCACACGAAGATCTCCTTAGTCAGCTTTCCCAGCTGAACTATGTCAACATCAATCATCGAAACAACCACTAGATGAAAGTGGCAATAATAGATAACATATCGGGCGGGTTAGGCAATCTCACCACTTAGGAGAACATCTCAAAAAATAACTACGCTCTTAAGCAGAAAATATTTCATCCTTAGTCGAGCTACACACATGTTAATCAACCCATCTATATTGCACTTGACTTTCAGGAACCACATGTTTCAAATGGTTTTGCATCTAGACGGAGAAGATTAACAAGCTCTTGGACTTTATTCTTAGTCATTCGACTAAATCTTTTCCTTGACTACAACTATCCGGCTTAGGGCGTCAAAGTGAAGTCACATGTTAATCGACTCATCAACACTCACAAAAGTAATTGTGAAGGATACCCGCTCAATCTCATATAGATGGTGGGGGATATTTCATATTGACTCCTTTTACTCGTGGAATCCCGAGAATCATTTGCGTGTGAGACACTAGCTCCTGACGAGTGTGCTCCCACTATCAGCGATTACTAGATGAGTACAAAATCTGACATCCTGATTGAGAAAGCGACCACCTCTAAGGACGCTTTGCATCGCGCATAGTTTTCAAGATTTCTTATGACTTCACATGTACTCAAGAAATCCCTTTGAAGGGAAAACCTAAATAAATGCGACTTGATTCTCCGCTTGAGAACACATATTTTTCGAACTCATAGGCACAAGCCCCTGTTTGGGCATTGTTGCCAACTAAAGCTCATACGGGGTTGAAGAATCATTTTGGAGGCACATATTTTTATGATGTAGGCGGCAACAAAAAATACACAAATTAATTTTATGCGCCATCATAAATCTAACCATTTTGAAATGATTGTCCCATAACCCGGCTGACTCATTATAGGCTGCAAAATATTTAGAACCATCATTCGCTTTACAACATTTCTTCAGGTGTCCAAATAATTAGACACACTATTTTACTTCTATTAGCACATCTCCATACGGTAGAGAATGGCTCAAGCAATTTGGCGCTTCTAAGCTGATGAGAGTGAGAATATCTTGACTTATAGCGTAAATAGCAATGAAAGGAAATATAATGCGTTAATTTGTGCCTCCCACTCATGAAATCCTGCACTCAATTTAGTGGACTTAGCTTTATAGGAAAAATAGTCATCTTACATTCTTCCATCAAGCTTATCCCACATTTTCGAAAAATAATTATCGAAGGAGATTGACCTTATGGAGTTAGACAATAAAGCTTCGCAAGGCTAATACGTCGTCCTCTGACATAAGTATTTCCTGATATCTTTAGAAGATCTAAAGAAATACTATACCTAAGCCAAACATCACAAAAAAGATAGACATGTCTTCTCACTCGACAAATATCTTACAAGTCATTTGCCAAGGTAAGACTATCGACACATCAAAGTTGCTCACACCAAGCACATTGAGCTTGAGGTGACTCTTGTTAGCCTCTCTATATGCATTTGCACAACACGATAATAATTAAATGCGCGTTTGCTCGATCTCAAAACCGCATGCTAAGTCGACATATCTACAATCCGTCTATGGAGAGGTTGGAAATATTAGCGAAAAATAAGAGAGCAAATAAATAGTCAAACTTCATCTCGTCGACTACGAGCAAAGTTACCAATCTCATAAGTGCTTAATATTTGTTGATCTTAATTGCGCATCGTTGATAAAGGTACGACTTATTGTCACTTTATGGATCAATTTATAGTTCTAGTTTTAGATTTTTGCTCGTGAAACTACATTATGCTTGTTCAACATTCACAGGGTTGGTTTATGTGGAGTCGACATAAGCGACAAGTACTAACTTGTGTATTTCACCCCCTTTTTTATAATCAACCTCTAGATAGGCGATTTTCTTTAATAATAACACAAGTTACTAATATCCTTAATTCAACTCAAATAAGCGAATTTGGATAACTGGAAGTATTTTGGGAATAAGCTCATATTCAAAGATAAAGCTTAAACTTTTTTATTAAATTTTGACTTAAATAAATTAAAGCGCAAAATTAATTCTTGATCCCAAGTATATCATCGGCATCTCAACTGCGATTATTTTGGGCAATTAAGTTCTTATATTTGGCTTAAACAAATAAAAAGCAAATACTTTCTTTAATCACAAAAATATTATCCGCGTCTAAGTCGCGATAACACTGGATACTTTGTCTATTTTCATGCTAAATTGGCTAAACTAAAGTTGGTGAGTTTGGTCTAAACACATTTCAATAATTTGCGCAAATAATAAGGTACTGATCTAAAAAATTATTCTGGATGCAAGTAATATTTATTATTTTCTTCAATTGACAAGATCAGAAAATTTGCCACGAGTAGTAATCATCTCACGAATTGATGGTCTGAATAAAAATTAGCGATCCATGAATAAAATTATCAAAGTAAAGTAAATACATCTACATGCGTACATCCGTATGATATAAGTAAATACGAAAAAATATGGCTCAGTAGTGACATTGACATATGGTACATCATGTGGAGATAATTTAGATTTATGGTGGTAAAATAAATTATATTCTCGTAAAATTGATGTTACATAGCCTCCAAAAAATGGCTCAAATAATGCATGCCTCGAAAAAAACAAAAACAAATTACATATTTCAAGGCCTACTACATCAATTTAGAAAAAGTAAAAAACATAAATGAGGATACCAAAATACCACCATTGTCAAAAACTAACTCCCAAAATAATATTAATGTAAAGCAGGTAACATTCACAAGCATGAGCACCCGTATGTTAATGTCGATAAGTCCCAACAAAATTAATTGCAACACAAAAAAATTACATACACATAAGCAATTAATAAGCATGCAACTCATAAATTTCATAAATCATAGAATATTTTTGCTTGCACCTAAATGTAAAAAATATAATTTTTTCACGTTCTGAGGAAAAATATTTTCATGCACCAATGTGCAAAAATAATTTTTACATGCATCACAATACGCGTAAAATATTAAATTGTTGCAAGCATTTTTAATGTGCAAAAATAATTTTCTTTCATGCACACAATGAAAGAAAAAAATCTCATTGCTTGCATGCATCACATTGCACAATAACAATTTGCAAGCATTCTTCATCTGTAAAAAATAATTTTTGCAAGCACTAAATTGCGGAAAATATTTTTACATACATTAATATTATAACAAAAAATGCAAAAAAATAATAATTTTGCAAGCGTCTCAGCAGCGCAAAAAAAGAAAATACTTGTTATCCGAACACACATAAATAGAAAACATGTTGGGATAATAATAAGAAATACTCTTGAGATACAGTGATGAGCATAAAGATATAATAAAAGGTCTAGGATTCAAATCCTTGAGACCAACAATCCCTTTAATTTTTTAATAACGAAGAAAGGGATACCATTTGAGCAACTATTCAGCGTCATGTGTTGTAGCATCAGAATCATTGCCGCGGCACGCTACGACGAATCTAATGTTTATGTCCTCTTCGTTATTAAAAAATTAAAGATTGTTGATGCGGGATTTGAATCTAGACGCGCATTATATCTTTATGCTCATCATAAACAGAAATTATTTCTTATTATTATCTGGCATGTTTTCCTGATGCAAACTGAATG